>MU968406.1:327500-800406 GCA_034641835.2 Pinus albicaulis
TGAAATCTATTAAAACATTTTATTATTATATATGTACATGTACATGTGTGCATAATTATTTATTTTAAAAATATCACTTAAAAAACACTAAAATTTGTCAACATATCTTCATGGTGAGACCCATCTTCATTGTTTGAACAAGAGGCCCCGAACGTGATATTAAAATTTTTGTCATTCATCATGCGTGACAACTGCAAATGGTGTTTTAACATAGAATGATACATTTTTGTCAGATTAATGTACATACACATGTATTTATTAGAAATTGTACACATGTATGTGCTAAAATAATTGAACCCTAAGGTCATTAACACATAATGTTCCCATGCCCTCTTCCTCATGAAGAATTAAGTCTTGCAACCCATTGCGACAATTTTTTTCATATATTCTGAGATCTTCAACACTCATGTTGTCAACTTCTTCATCTGTACAATACACAAAATTGGCATGTGTAGTATCATGTCCTCTTTGTCGAATTAGAAAAACATCAACTCCACCCAATCCATTGTGAACATTGTCGATGATGGCATCCCTTGCTTCTCGACTTATTTGAGAAGTCGCATCCATCTCTGACCGCAAAGTTTTGACCCGAAAAGGTCGACTCACCAATGGTGGCTCAGGGCAAGGCAACTCCACATCTCGCCTAGTGCCCCTACCGTCACACAATCGACCTTTTTGAGGACCAAAAAATTCTATGTAAAACAATTTTGAAAAATAAACAGGAACCTCGTCATTCCATGGGAGTCTTCCATAGACTACAAGGTGTCTATCATACAAAGAGTGAGCTATATTGGGGTGCTTGAATATTGCACCTTCAACATCTTTCCTTTTGGCGATTCCTTGAAATTAAATATTGACTTCGCCATTTCTTTTGTAACTCTTTTTTTTACATTCTCCCATTTATCGGGACCCATTACTGTTTCCTTTCTCTTTTTCATGAATTATACAAATGTGTCAGTTGTTGGCCCAAGATTTCTATATACATTTACTAGTTCGCCCAATTAATGTGTAGCTATTTTGAGGCTTTGTCGACTCTCAGCAGGTAGAGTCAAAGCCACGAGATCTCTCCACAATTTTGCATGAAGTTGTTGACACCTTTGTAAGGTGCATTGTGCCATGCTTCTTTCCCATGGTATATCAAAAAATTCGACTGGATAAGTTGTGGTGGGTAGACAACCTTCTTCTTGAATGTAGTGTTCTGCCGTATGTCTATTATGACCAACATTTGGAGCATTTTCAGCCTCTGCATCAATATATATATATAATTTTGTATGTTAGAAAAAACACATGTAAACAAATTTGTACAAATTGAATGAAAAAAATATTGAAATTGATGGCAACCTCAACGTGGTTGGCTAGCATCTTCTCCACCCTGAAACTGTTGAGAACCAGAACAACACTGCTGAGAACCAGCACCACCAGCCATTGATTGGCCTCCAGGAGAATAAATATCACCACCTTCACACAACCTACTACCACTTATTGATGGACCTTTAAGGGGATTTGAACCACCACCAACCTCTCAAGAGGAGAGAGAAGATTCATAAACAAATATGAATTTATAATCAATTGAAAAATACATGCATATATATAAATACATGTACATATTCATTGATTAAATTGTGTTCAAACCATACCACGACTGGGTGAACCAAGGGCATCCATGGATGGAGGAAAGACCCTTCTCTTCTTATTAGCTCCTAAAAAATAAAAAATGAAACTTATTAACAACTAATTTAACTCACAAAGTTGATAAAAAATCAATTCCATATGTACACACATGTATGGAGATTTAATATTGTATTTAAATACCATGAAAAACTCTCAATACCTGATTCCCCCCTCTCGTAGAGATATGGGATTTTGTTGATCTTCTTCGTTCATCTTCCATGATATATATATCTATGGCGGACATTTAAAATTTTTTTTTTTAAATAACTAATTTAAAATAAATTAAAAATAAATTTCAGAAAATTAATGTAATTTAGTGTAAATAAATTATGTAAAACACAACTTTCAAAGCATTAATTGATGTGTGAAACTCAATTTAAGTAAAATAAAGTTATAAAAATGATAATTTCACCAAATTGTGTTTTAAATGGTGGGAGCACACTTGGTATAAAATTGAAAAAAAACACATTGTCATTAAAAAAGAAGTGAAACTCCATTTAAACAAACTCCATTTAAAAAAAAATTATTGAAGTCCCCGCATTTTAATTTCATAAAAATGTGAAGTTCACCACTTGTTCTAAATGTGAAGTTCACCAAGTTGCACTTTACATGGTGTCGTGGGAGCACACTTGGTATGTAATTGAAAAAAACACATGGTCATTAAAAAAGACGCATTTATAAGTACACAACATACACATATACAAGATATGTTACAATGTTGATCAATAAATTTTGAAGGAGAACGTCTCAACACTAATTCATCTTTGAGAGATGAATCTCAAATTTTTGAAGAAGAGTGTGTCAAAACTAATTTATCTTTGAGATATTAATATTTATTTTTTGAATAAGAGTGTCTCAAAAATAATTCATCTTTGAGAGATAAATCTTGCATTGGCATTGCCCCTTATAATTCTAATTCATCTATTAATTCATCTTTCATAGATGAATCCTGAATTTTCATTGCCCCATGCAATAGATCAGCAGACACCTTATTCACGTTTGCACAATGATTTATACTAAAAAATTTGAATTGGCTAACAATATTGTTTGCTATTCCATGCAGTTCTTTTACCCTCTTCTTCTTAACTTGGTACATGCCATTCATCTGGTTGCACACAAGTTTAGAATTGGTGGAAACTACGATTCCATTTTATCCATACGCCATCGATGTTCCCAAGCCTTCTATCAATCCAATATAGTATTCCTCATTGTTTGTTGTTGTTCCCAGTATATTCATTTTCCTTTGGACGACTTTTCTAGTCGCAATATTGCAAAGAACATATGTAATCACTGCTTTCCCTGCATTGGGATAGAAAGAAACTTCTATGCATAGTTTCCATTTTTCAACCATATTTAATGGTTTTCTTATCCCTGAAAAAAAAAAAAATCAATAAAAATATATATTAAATTGACATTATTGCAAATGCATGGGAGAAATGAAAAACTTCTATTTAGATCTATTCCAGAAATTGACCGTAGGGGCATTTACTAGATATGGCACCTTTAATAAAAGATGAGATCCAGAGGCTACTTGGCCCTTTACAGACTCTGCCTATAGAACTTGTAGAAGTTAACACTAGTTACCAGTCCCAATTATAACCTATGAAGGGAAAATATCACAATTATATGTTAATGTGCATGTGCTTTACATTGAATATTTTTCATTTTGTTAAGAATCTATTTTCAAAATATTTAAAAATATATATTCGGTTAAAACCTATGTTTTGTATCAAATTAATTTTTGTTTCTAAATACTATACATGTTGAATATAAAAGGTCTTTTCTCTCTCATTGTTTGATACCATGGATATGAAAATGAAAAACTTCTAATTATATCTATTCTAGAGATTGACTGTAGGGGCATTTACTCTTGGGTTAAAATCTATGTTTTGTATCAAATCACTTTTGGTTTCAATGGGAAACTTTTATGGCTAATTTGTGTTCTACATGTTGAATATAAAATGTTTTTTCTCTCTCATTGTTTGAGACCATGGATATGAAAAAGAAAAACTATATACTTGGTTAAAACCTATGTTTTGTATCAAATTACTTTTTGTTTATAAATACTATATACATGTTGAATATAAAAGTTTTTTTCTCTTTTATTGTTTGAGACCATGGATATGAAAATGAAAAACTTCTAATTAGATCTATTCTAGAGATTGACTGTAGGGGCATTTACTCTTAGGTTAAAACCTATGTTTTGTATCAAATCACTTTTGGTTTCAATGGGAAACTTTTATGGCTAATTTGTGTTTTACATGTTGAATATAAAAGGTTTTTTCTCTCTCTCATTGTTTGAGAGCATGGATATGAAAATGAAAAACTTCTATTTAGATCTATTCTAGAGATATGGCTAATTTTTGTTTTACATGTTGAATATAATTTTTTTTTTCTCTCTCATTGTTTGAGAGGTCATGGATATGAAAATCAAATCTTCTATTTAAAACTATTCCAAAGATTGACTGTAGGGGCATTTACTCCTAGGTTAAAAACTGTGTTTTGTATCAAATCACTTTTGGCTTCAATGGGAAACGTTTATAGCTAATTTTTGTTTTACATGTTGAATATAAAGGGTTTTTTTCTCTCTCTCATTTTTTGAGACCATGGATATGAAAATGGAAAACTTCTATTTAGATATATTCTAGAGATATGGCTAATTTGTGTTTTACATACATTGAATATAAAAGGTTTTTTCTCTCATTTTTTGAGACCATGGATATGAAAATGAAAAAATTCTATTTAAAAATATTCCAGATTTTGACTATAGGGGCATTTACTCTTACGTTAAAACCTATGTTTTGTATCAAATCACTTTTGGTTTCAATGGGAAACTTTTATGGCTAATTTCTGTTTAATATGTTGAAAATAAAAGGTTTTTTTCTCTCCCTCGTTGTTTGAGACCATGGATATGAAAATGAAATTTTTTTATTTAGATCTATTCTAGAGATATGGCTAATTTGTGTTTTACATATATTGAATATAAAAGGTTTTTTCTCTCGTTGTTTGAGACCATGGATATGAAAATAAAAAACTACTATTTAAAACTATTCCATAGATTAACTATAGGGGCATTTACTCTTAGGTTAAAACCTATGTTTTGTATCAAATCACTTTTGGTTTCAATGGGGAACTTTTATGGCTAATTTTTGTTTTACATGTTGAGTATAAAAGGTTTTTTTCTCTCTCTCATTGTTTGAGACCATGGAAATGAAAATGAAAAACTTCTATTTAGATCTATTCTAGAGATATAGATAGTTTGTGTTTTACATACATTGAATATAAAAGGTTTTTTCTCTCATTGTTTGAGACAATCGATATGAAAATGAAAAACTTCTAGATTTAAAACTATTACAGAGATTGACTGTAAGCGCATTTACTCTTAGGTTAAAAACTATGTTTTGTATCAAATCACTTTTGGTTTCAATGGGAAACTTTTATGGCTAATTTTTGTTTTACATGTTGAATATAAAAGGTTTTTTTCTCTGTCATTGTTTGAGACCATGGATCTAAAAATGAAAAAATTATATTTAGATCTATTCTAGAGATACAACTAATTTGTGTTTTACATACATTGAATACAAAAGGTTTTTTCTCTCATTGTTTGAGACCATGGATATGAAAATGAAAAACTTCTATTTAAAACTATTCCAGAGATTGATTGTAGGGGCATTTACTCTTAGGTTAAAACCTATGTTTTGTATCAAATCACTTTTGGTTTCAATGGTAAAATTTTATGGCTAATTTGTGTTTTACATGTTGAATATCAAAGGTTTTTTCCTCTGTCATTGTTTCAGACCATGGATATGAAAATGAAAAACTTCTATTTAGATCTATTCTAGAGATATGGATAATTTGTGTTTTAGATACATTGAATATAAAAAAAAATTTCTCTCATTGTTTGAGACCATGGATATGAAAATGAAAAACTTATATTTAAAATTATTCCAAAGATTGAATTTAGGGGCATTTACTAAGGTTAAAACCTATGTTTTGTATCAAATCACTTTTTCTTTCAATGGGAAACCTATATGGCTAATTTGATTTTTACATGCTGAATATAAAAGGTTTTTTCTCTCACTCATTGTTTGAGACCATGGATATGAAAATGAAAAAATTCTATTTAGATCTATTCCAAATATTGACTGTAGGGGCATTTACTCGATATGTCACCTTTACTAAAAGATGATATCAAGAGGCTACCTTGCCCTTTATAGACTCTTCCAATAGAACTTGTAGAAGTTAACACTACTTGTCCCAACTATACCCTATCAAGGGTGTAGAAGACTCGTGGAATCACTCAAACTACTTTACATAGACATAAGGGTGTATACGAATGCATAAGAATGAATGTGTTTTACATTGAATATTTTTCATTTTCTTAAGAATCTATTTTCAAAACAGTTAACTATATACTTGGTTAAAACCTATATGTTTTGTATCAAATTACTTTTTGTCTCTAAATACTATGTTTTTTACATTGAATATTTTTCATTTTATTAAAAATCTATTTGAAACAATTAATCTATATAAGGTTAAAACCTATGTTTTTTATCAAATCACTTTTGGTTTCAATGAGAAACTTTTATGGCTAATTTTTGTTTTACATGTTCAATATAATTTTTTTTTCTCTCTTATTGTTTGAGACCATGGATATGAAAATGAAAAACTTCTATTTAGATCTATTCCAGAGATATGGCTAATTTCCGTTTTACATTTTGAGTATAAAAGGTTTTTTCTCTCTCTCATTGTTTGAGACAATGGATATGAAAAGGAAAAAATTATATTTAGATCTATTCCAAAGATTGACTGTAGGGGCATTTACTCTTAGGTTAAAACCTATGTTTTTTATCAAATCACTTTTGGTTTCAATGGGAAACTTTTATGGCTAATTTTTGTTTTACATGTTGAATATAAAAGGTTTTTTCTCTCTCATTGTTTGAGACCATGGATATGAAAATGAAAAACTTCTATTTAGATCTATTCCAGAGATTGATTGTAGGGGCATTTACTGGATATGTCACCTTTCATAAAAGATGGGATCGAAAGGCTACCTGGTCCTTTACAAACTCTGCCTATAGAACTATCAAATCACTTCTGGTTTCAATGGTTTGTTTATTGGCTAATGTGTTTTTATCAAATCAACTGGACGAAAGTTATGTTCAGATGATGGATGATGAATGAGGTGATGTTGATCATAACCTTTACATCTATATGATAGGAAGCTTGATATACATAACAAGGTTTAGACTAGATATAATTTTGGAATTTATATTAGTTGAAATATTTCGATATAACAGAGTCATCTATTACCAAAAAAAAAATATTAAGATAGTTGAAAGAGGCTACAAACAATGGGCTATAGTACCCAAAAGGTGAGAAATTTACATTGACAACATAGAGATATAAAACTAGGCTTGTGTGGATGACATGAAAAGTACAAGTGGACAATGTATAATTCTAATTAGAATTGTCTTTGGTTGCATGTTTAAGAAAGAAAGAGTCATTACTTGGAAAATGTATAATTCTACTTAGAATATTCTTTGGTTGCATGGTTAAGCAAGAAAGAGTCATTACTTTCTCTATCTAGAGTAGAAGTGGAATACATAGTAGGTAATTCTTTTTCAAGATAACTGTTCTGGATGAAATGGGAATTACAATATATTAAGTTATATTTTAGTGAACCTATATCTATTAAGTGTTTCAATACAAGTGTAATAATAATCCCAAAAAATAAAATATTCTACTTCCTTCAATCACTAAACATATCATCATAAAGTACCACTTCCTCACACAACAAGTCTTTGTGAAAATAGTGACTTGATGGAATACATACCCACAAAGCCTCTTGTTAGAGAACCATTTGAATATGTGAGAAAAAAATTAGGGATAGTTCTTGTAAATTATTGTCACCTATTTGACTTCAAAAGAAGAGCCTAGAATATTATAGAGAATATGAAATTGAGTGCAATATCTATGTGGGAGAGTACACAATATCTTAGGGGGAGAATACAATATAAAGAAGGTTTAAAAAGAGTAACAAGAATCATATGATTGTGTAAATAATTTTAAGTAGTCAATAAGCATAACAAATGACCACCATCAAATTGCAAGATCAAGTAGTCTTCTTCATGAAGAAGCAACATTGACTAGGCTCATCATTTAAAGGTTCATTTTTTAATGAAAATATTTATGAAAAAGAAAGGTACATATGTATATATAAATTATATAAACATGTAAATAAATATTCTCAAATGTACACAGTAGTATTATAAATTTTCATATCTAATTAGTAGATGTTGAAGATGAGTCTAGCTCATTCTTTATTGGCATTTTCATAACTTTCTCAAAAGCTCCTCCTGAATTTAAAAATGAATATGGAATTAATCATTGTACATTATGATAAATCTTGTATTGAAATGAAATATGATCTATGAATAAAAAATAAAATGGGATCTCTTCATATGTGTGAGAAACAAATTAGGGATAGTTCTTGTAAATTATTGTCACTTATTTGACTTCAAAAGAAGAGCCTAGAATATTACAGAGAATACGAAATTGAGTGCAATATCTATGTGGGATAGTACACAATATCTAAGGGGGAGAATACGATATAAGGAAGGATTAAAAAGAGTAACAAGAAGCATATGATTGTGTCAATTATTCGAAGTAGTCAAGAAGCATAACAAAGGACCATCATCAAAGAAGCATATGATTGTGTCAATAATTTGAATTAGTCAAGAATAATAGCAAATGACCCTCATCAATTTGCAAGATCAAGTAGTCTTCTTCATGAAGAAGCAACATTAACTAGGTTCATCATTTAAAGGTTCTTTTTTTAATGAAAATATTTATGAAAAATAAAAGTATTATATATATATATATATATATATATATATATATATATATATATATATATATATATATATATATATATATATTACTTGTATGCGAAAATTGTGAATCATTTCGCAGCAATTTATATTGACGCGAAATGTGTGTTTTGTAGGGGGCTCCACAAAATTTTCCAGCTGACAAAGAATTACACAATAGTTCGGCCGAAATTTTGATAAGAAGTTCGGCCGAACTATTAAGACGTTAGTTTTAACGACTCGTAAGCGGAAAACATAGTTCGGCCGTACTTGGAATAAAAGTTCGGCAGAACTAACGCGTCACCAATTACGCAAAACCAGGCTCTGAAAACGGTTCTGCAACTTTGGACTGATTAAACTCCATGAAAGGTTGTTAATTAACTGTCGAAACCGAGACAAGCATTTTCAGAATTGAATCTACTTTCAGGAAATATAACTTTTATGGAATTTCGTAAACGTTGATTAATTTTAATTATTTTTTTAATAAAATGAGTGTAAATAATTTCTAAGGGTCATTTTGATTCAGTGAAATCAAAATTTTGTATCTCCCAAAATACATTGTAAAAAAAATTGAAAAAATTATGGGGCATTACATTGGTCCATTGAATCCAATGGGTAGCTTTTAGATTTTTAGTTTATAACTTATATGTTAAGAAATTTGTTGCCACACGAAACATATCAAAAATATGCAGTTTTTCGTATTGGACCAGTTCAAAAAATTCTAGTAATTATGATATGCATCCATTGGCTTTGTAAATATGATGAAAACAAATTAGACTCTGTCTATATTGTTGTAACACATTCTGTTTTTTCAAAAACACAAATTTTCAATGAATACAGCATTGCGACATAACATGACTTCTTATGAATCCTTTGATTGTTAAGAAACACACACTCAAAGAAACACTAAGTTAACATATCAAATCTGCATAAAAAAATTTCAAAAAATAAGTAATAGAAAGCTAACAAAATTTCTCACAACTTTTATTTTTATCGCAAAATGAAATTCTACACAGAAAAATTGTTATAGTTTGCAGAAAGTTGAAGAACCGAAAAAAATGAAATTTTTTTCTCAAAAAAGGGAAAAAAGTGTAACCCAACTTCACATTTTCACCCATTATATATATAATTTATATAAACATGTAAATAAATATTCTCAAATGTACATAGTAGTATTATAAATTTTCATATCTAATTAATAGATGTTGAATATGAGTCTATCTCATTGAATCTAAAAATGAATATGGAATGAATCATTGTAAATTATGATAAATATTGTATTTAAATGACATTTGATTTGTCAATAATATGGAATGAAACATTGTACATTATGAAGAGTCATGAGATCCACATTTCCACCATACTATTTGCAAGTTCTATATGAAGATATGTAGTCTAATAACTAATCAGTTATGATATTTGTGTAAATATGAAAATGGTTATGTGATATAAATACCAACACGAGATCAAACTACAATGTTACAATTCATTCCATCACTACTATTCCTCTAAATCCTTTAGCTCTGTATTATGAAAGAAAATATATATATGCTATGCTATATTTGAATGCAAGATTTAAATGTATACAAATGGTGAATGGTTAAAGTATTAAAGTATAAATTGGTTGTAGGTCTTATAAAATATAAAATTCATTTGAAAAAGAAGAATTAACATCACCTTCTTCGTATCTCTCCAAGAGGACTATATATATCACAATGTTTTGAGTAGATCATGAAGATAAAAAAAAAAAATACATTTGGAAAAGGAAAATAAATATCTAAATGAATATGACAGTCAATAAGGTAGTGCATAAATTCAAAAAAATAATGAAACAAAGCTCAAAGAAATACTAATATTGCAGGGGAATTTCATACATGCAATAAAAAAACAAGAAAAAGAGGGAAACAAAAAATTTCACAATTAGATATCATTGAAAGAAACACCACTAGTACTGATATATTGAATAAATTCATACATTGAACTAATACAAATGGAAATGAAGAAACAAGTCAATAGACTCGAAATGGCCTTTCATACAATTATTTTTTTGACAGAACCCTCTAAAACTAAGACTAATGCCCTAGAATGAAGTTTTCACATACATCCAGAAACAATAAAAAAAAATTTATGTTCTAAAGAGAAAGAAAGAACCAAAAAATATGTATATATCTACAGAAATTCTTTACTCTATAGAATTGAGAGGTGTAGAGATAGCTGGAGATAGAAAGGAAAATAAAAAGAAAGCTGACACTAGTAAATTTGGCCCAATTTCTGACGGCCACTTCGTCGCTATTCCAACACATTGTCGTCGCAAGAGTGACAGTTTGAGGCCAGAAAAAACATGGTTAGCCATTCAGACACTTAAATAAAGCATCAGTATTTCGACCCTCTTTCCAATGTTTGCAGAAGTGTCACAATACTGATGCTTACAAAGTGTCGCAATAGCGATGCTTGTGAAGTGTCGCAATACCGATGTTTCACAGAAGTGTCGCAATACCGACTCTTTACCGAAGTGTTGCAACATCGACGTTTTTCCCAAGTGTCGCAATACGGATGCCTTGCATAAGTTTCACAATACCGACTCTTTACCGAAGTGTCGCAATACTAACACTTTGCATAAGTGTTGCAATATCTACACTTTAGAGAAGTGTCGCAAGACCGACGCTTTGTGGAAGTGTAGAAATACTGACTTTGTGTCGGAAAGCGTCAGAAGATCGACGAAATTTTAAATATTTTTTTTTTTAAAGAACTGTCGCAATACTGACACCAAATTGTTCCAACTTCAAGGTGTCAGTCTTCCAATGACACCTTACAAATATTTAAAAAAAATTCACAGGTCTTCCCTCTTCAAGGTGTCGGTCTTCCTACTTCAAGGCATCAGTCTTCTCACTTCAAGGTGTCCCTAAAGCAGAATTGAATGGTGATCCTGTAAAAGATACCAGCAAGATCCAGAGGATCTAGTTTTTATCATTTTAGAACACGATCTATTTTTTTAACGTTTTAGATAGTTGTATTATATAGTGTAGCTGAGACATTAAAAGTATCAAATTTTTGTGTGATTATAGACTGCATGATTAATTATATTATCTGGTTGCTCAGACTTACTTAAGATTGAATATCTAGATCAATCATACAGGTAGCCATAAATATGATTCTACATCAGTTTTGTGGAGTTGGGTCAACAATGCATATGTAGCCAGCGAATGCTTAGATGCATCCACAAAATTTGGCACTAGTGAAATCAAAACTAGCTACAAATGTTCAGGAGACCTCTCCAAGACAAAAAAAATATTCTGTGTTGATTCTGGTCACCGTGGAGGTTCTAAACAGCCTTGTGGCACAACACCATCCAGTGCCCTCAGATAATTTACAATCAGTCTTAGAAGCTCATCAGACTGCTTTGGACATTTAGGCAACATGCAAATGTGTAATGCAAATTTCATTATTTTCAGCATGCTGGGTGAGGTAGAGATATGTGCATCCCTTACTTTAAACCGTGAAGTGAAGTTAGTGGAAAAGCTGCCCCGTGTAGCCACAAAGTATACAATACATACAACGGGATATGTGAGTGAAGAAGAGTGTCAATTTTTTCATCACAGATGACTTGAGTGTAATTCCAGTTAATTCCACTGCTACAATTAATAATAATATTGATATAATGATGGGTAAATTTTAACCAAGACCATTTAGAGAGCATGGTGATCACTGTAATTTTAACCCTATGTATTCATATTAGAATCGACTTTCAAATGAATAATATATGTCTCAAAATTCACTTGTACGTGTGTGTCTATAGCAGCATACCTCATTGAGCTTTCCAAGAGCATTAATTTTTTATTCTGCTACAGCAAGATTGCTTACCAAGTCCCTCTTCTGGTGCTGAAGTTCCATGTTACAAGTGTCGCAATACTGAACCTTCATATCTGACAACAATCCATCATATTAATCAGTAAGTAAACAACATAGATGATGAACTGTTGCAGGTTCCAGCTGTTATTCAATTGAAGTGCCAATGGCTCCAATTGATGGTTCTAACTTCTTCACCTATAAATGTTATATGTGTTTATTGTATTGGAATTATTGCATCATAATTTTAATCCCTTATGCCCAGTCTCTCTCTCTTGCATTCTCAAGCATTGAACATCAGCAAGACTAAACTTACAACAACTTGAGATTGACTGTCAAGCAACTCCACTCTCACAGTCTCACAAGTCATACTAAATTTTCCAGAACACCCTTCATATGCCTTTCTGCATAAGGTATCTCTAGTCTTATAAGTCATAGAGTTATGATCATAGTCTGTGGCCCAATATTCTCTAAATTCAGTATAACACTCTGAAACTACATTGTATTGTAAATTTGTAATTGATATTGCAATATGAATTGAGCACTATTTGAGATATCTGTCGATATTTTTTATTTAATATTGTCAGTTTCTTATCCATTGGGATGTACTAGTTTGCAAACTACATTTGACAGTTTGACTACAACTTTCATAGTAATTCATATATGCCATCTTGAATCCTCTGTTGTCCAATAATCTTACATATGGGTGCTCAAATCACATACATAGGGATGTGGATAGGAATATGCCATCTTGTCCAACTTGCTAGTTTACCAAAGGAAGTTTGAAGAATATAAGAGTATATAGCTTTTGCTAGTAGATAATGGACCTTGGGTTGACATAACTATTGAATTGGACCTTGTGTTGGGATTTCCTGGGATATAGCCAGATAATGGTTTTATTTTTGACATTATAGAATCTAGAGATCTAGAGTGCTTCATCCTTTGCACAGAATCATCATCAGATGGTTCTAAAATTCCTATAAGTGTCTCGGGTGAGATCTTCTTCAGCCTCTAGAGATTGAAAGTGTCAATTCTTATGGGGTTTTGTTGGCTAGGGAGCTTGAACCCTGGGTCTAATCCCCATGACAATAACCTGGATTTGCACAAACATAGATCCTGGATCTTCAATAGGTGAACCAATAGTGAATATGTTCTTCTCTTTAACACAAGAAACACATAGAAATATTTCTTAACGTATCTCTCGGTACCTTAGAGTTTTTAACTACCTGAGAAGCCTCATATTTTCAATGGTTTATTAACGTCCTATTTTGGTGACTTTGTTGTTTGAAATACATTTAAATCCAATGATTGATTCATTATAGTTGTTGCTGGATCCGCGGTTTATACTGATATAAACTCATTATTATGAGTGGAAATTAATGGCCAGCATAAAAATGAAGATTTTCCTTATCCAAAAAAATTCTAACCAATTTTTTCAGCATCCTTTTAATGTAGAAATCATAAGAAAAAAAAATTTATACACCTTCCACTATATCGATTTAAATAATTTAACATATTTATTATGTATATATTACTCTTGTTTGGATCATTTTTCTTCAGATAAGCACCCAAGCTCATCAAGGCCCCCGAAGGTCAGCCACCAAGTCTTGATGATTACAATCACTCAAGTGCCTCCATTGCAGCCATGAAGGAGTATCCATAGGGGAGTAATAAATGAAACCAATGACAAGACTTGGAAAACAAGGTGAAGTTTCACCAACCTATTTACAGCCTTTTGACCACTTATGCATGTGTATCACATGCTCACCAACAACCATCTGTTTATTACTTTTATTTTTTCCTATTTAATACATTGTTGTTTATCTTATTCTTCGAACTAACTAGGATCATATGTGCATTCGAAATGTGCATAGCATATAGGTCTTCAAAGCAGAAAGAAAATCATATCCAACAACCCATTTCATTTCATGTAAAAAGACTAGTGCTGAAAAAAAATAGGTGTGCTATTTTTCAAAAAAAATGTTGCATGCTCTACGAAATTATTACTAATGACAGGGATACTAATTTCCTTAATAATTTTTGGAGAAATTTATGCCAAACTAGAAAAAAAAGTCCAGTATAGCTCTGCCTATCATCGAAAAAGTGAAAGACAAGAGGAGGAAAACAAAACTCTCCAGATTTTGTCGTGGAGTATAACTCAAAAATAACCGAAACAGTGAGATCTAGCTTTGCCACAAGCCAAGTTTGTTCCAATGTAAATCCATGGATCGGTAAAATGTTTACAAAAGAAACCTGACATAGTTTCTAGATTTAATGCTGAGTTGCATGATGCATGGTAAAGATTACAGATTTTTGAAATTTGAAAATGTCAGAACTCAGATACAAGGAAATAATCTATAAAAAAATGAACCAGAAACATAGAAAATTCAGATTTCTGAATGTATATTTCTCCAAATTGTGCTTATAAATTCTGGAATGCAAACCCCTATGAGAAAGTTAAATTCTTATGTTTTAGGATAGGGGAAGGGATATTTTATAGGAAAAAGTTAGGGATTTAGGGCCTTGCAAATTGCCATTTTCATTTATTGTTATGATTTTTAATATGTTTTTAAATAAAATGGCTTTTCCTCGACGATCTGCTATCTCGATGTTTCCGGCTACCAAAAATAGATTTAAAGAAGATCATCTAGTGCATATTAGGGTTGAACCACATTGCTCTGCTACTGCACTGGCCATTGAAGTGCCACAATAATTTAAAATCCTTTTGTTGTGTTCTGCTCCTCAGTATATTCTACAATTTGCCCTCAATTCACCTACATTCTCAGAGTTTATTGGGTTATTTCAAGGGAGAAGAATCCATATCCCTATAATTTGAACAGACCCACAAAAGATAGAATGAAAAAATTCAGACCTACAACCATCTATATCTCATAACCAAGATAGCGTAGAAGAAAATAGCGAATTTGAATGGGGTAAAACAAGGGAAATACCAATCTAATTCTTCCATAAGAAGAGAGCATTCTTCCACGATCGATTTCTCTTCAGATATACCACAGATTTCTGAACATCGAAAAAACTCAAAATATCTCCACCAACTACTATGGCTTTCGAGCTGTTAATGGACTGTGGCTACTTTAGGGTTTCAGAGTGTCCATGGTTCTGCAAGAATCTAGAAAAAAAGAAAGCATCATAGGGAAGAATTGAATCATGGGAAAGAAGGCATAAAGGTCGAAGAAGCGCACAGTGAGAAAAAAAAATTGAATAGGTCGATTAAGAAAATTTGAATAGGTGGAACAAGCGGAGCAAGAAAAAAAATTTGAATAGGTATAAAATCTAATAATAATAATAATATATGAATGATAATAATATACATAATGATATAATAATATACATAATCAGCGGGAGGGTTGTATTGTATGAATGATAATAATAATATACATAATGATATGTCACACAAATTTTTTAGTGCATATTCTAATCCTTATATGAAAACTTTTGAAAATACAAATATTCATATTTAAAATTCTAATGTTCCATATATTGAACCATTATATGTTATTCCTAATGAATAAGTAAATACATTATGTCAACATCCCTAGACATATGCCCAGGAAATAAATAAGTTGTGCATTAATCCATTACTTTTATTTTGTTAGGTAATGTGAGTTTTGAGATGAGTTGCATGCCTAACATGTGATTTGAGTACCCATGAACCAAGGGCTTTTAAGCTGTCAAAATCACCTAAGGATTGCATCCAACCTAGGCCACACCATCCCTTAGCTTGATTGGAATTTTTCCCACATAGTTTTGAACCAATGATTTTCTCACCAGTGATTGTATGTCACCCGTTATTTCACATTCCCCAAGGCACAAATCAAATATTTGGATATGTCTTGGATGACTTGTCACATTCCATGACTAGCTTCACACACATTGAATAGGAATTCCCATCATTTAAAAAAAAATTGGAGGGTTTTCATGGCATATTTTTTAGGGGCTTAGGCGTTCGATGAATAGGATATTAGGGCTTACAGGTTTAGGATTTAGTGGTTAGGGGTTAGGACTAGAATAATGAGTTATTGCAGGTTAAGGGGTTAGGGATTGGGGGCTTAGGGGTTAGGGGATCTACGTACATTTAGGGATTAGGTGAGTAATGATTTAGTATTGGTTAAGGGATTAGGGATTGGGGCTAGGGAGATCATAATGATTTATGGGTTAAGGGTTTAGGGATTAGGGGTTAGGGTTTATGGGATTTAGGTGCCAGGTCACAAGTATTGTCTACTAGGAAGGCTTTCCAAAGAAGTTGGCTGGCATCACTATGACACTATTAGGGAATTAGAAGGGAAGAGAAAGGAAAATGCTCAGGTATCATATGAGAGAAGGAAGCAATTGGAAAAATTGAGATCAAAGCAGTGGAGTTAGCCGAAAAGCAGCTTGCCCCAGAGATGGATAAGGTAAAACTTGACAACATATTGGTAAATTTCCTTGACCCTTTATTGGTTATTCAGAAGGGGTATGAATACACCACCGTTAATATCAAGGCAACCGGCCCCTAGTAGATCAAGGTTTAAGAGGAAAATCAATCATCAATGAAAATTCAAAATTTTCAAGCTCAGCAATATCAACCAAATTGGGGGCAAAGTTTGGGGAACCTTCGTAAGTGAATGGGTCCTATGTGATATGGCTACAAGTTATTTGAGTATATAGTGAATTAGATAGAAGTAAGAAAAAAATTACTTCTTAAAAGCTAATTCGAATTTGGAGGGCTTACGGGTTAGGGGTCGAATAATGAGTTAATAGTTAAGGAATTAGGGATTGGGGGCTTAGCGGGCCCGACCCAAATGTGTTTGGGTGGGGACACTCAACCGAAACGACCCGACCCCAACGTGTTAAGGGGTTATAGGTTTATGGTTTAGGGGGTTAAATGGGTTACGGGTTGGGAATTATGGTTTAATGGGTTAGGGGTTAAGGGGTTATAGGTTTAGGGTTTAAGCGATTAAATGGGTTAGGGGTTTAGGGATTAGGTATTTAATGGGTTAAGGGATTCAGGATTAGGGGCTTATGGGTTAGGGGATTTAGGCGCATTTAGGGGTTAGGTGAATAATGATTCATTGGTTAAGGGATTAGGGATTAGGGGGTTAGGGGTTAGGGCAAGAAAATGGTCATTCCAAATGCTCTGTCTTCAGCTAGGTCACAAGTATTGTCTGCTAGGAAGGCTTTCCAAAGAAGTTCGCTGGAATCACTATGACACTATTATGGAATTACAAGGGAAGAGAAAGGCAAAGGCTTAGGTATCATATGAGAGAAGGAAGCGATTGGCAAAATTGAGATCAAAAGAAGTGGAGTTAGCTGAAAAGCATCTTACTCCAGAGATGGATAAGATAAAACTTGACAACATATTGGTTAATTTCCTTGACCCTTATTGGTTATTTAGAAGGAGTATGAATACACCGCCATTAATATCAAGGTAACCGACCCCTAGTAGATCAAGGGGTTAAGGGGTTTAGGGGTTAGATGTTTTGGGTTTAGGGGGTTAAATGGGTTAGCGTTTCAGATCAGGTTTAGGGGGTTAGTGGATTTAGTAGTTAAGTATTTTAGGGGTTAGGGGTTGTTACGGGTTAATGGGGCTAGGATTTAGGGGATTAAATGGGTTAGGGTTTTATGGGTTTAGGGGGTTAAATGGGTTGGGGGTTGGGAATTAGTGTTTAATGGGTTAGGGGTTAAGGGTTAGAGGTTTAGTGTTTAGGGGGTTAAATGGGTTAGGCGCGCATTTAGAGGTTTAGGGGCTTAGGGGATTTAGCAGTTAAGGATTTTAGCTAGGGGTTAGGGGCTAAGGGGTTAAGGGGTTAAAGGTTTAGGGTTTAGGGGTTTAAATGGGTTATAGGGGTTTAGAGGTTTATGGGTTAGGGGATTTAGTAGTTAAGGATTTTTGGGGTTAAGGGTTAGGGTCGGGGGTTAAATGGGTTAGGGTTTTAGGGGGTTAAATGGGTTAGGCCAGTTGGGAAATAGGGTTTAAGCAGTTAGGGGTTAAGGATTTAGAGGTTTAGGGTTTAGGGGGTTAAATGGGTTAGGGGTTTAGGGGTTTAGGGGGTTAAATGTGTTAAGGGTTAAAGGTTTAAGGGTTAGTGGTTAAAGGTTTAGAGGTTTAGGGTTTAAGGGTTAAATGATCGGTTAGGGGTTTAAAGGTTTACGGTTTAGGGAGTTAAATGGGTTAGGGGTTTAGGGATTATGGATTAAATGGGTTAGGGGTTAAGGGGTTATAGGTTTAGGGTTTAGGAGGTTAAATGGGTTAGGGGTTTAGGGGGTTAGGTGATTTAGAAGTTAAGGATTTTATGGGTTAGAATTTAGGGGCTAATGGGGTTAGGTTTTAGAGGTTTAGAGGTTTATGGTTTAGGGGTTAAATGGGTTAGGGGTTAAATTAGTTGCTTATTCTTTTCATCTCAATGTAACAATTTTGTAAGTATTGTTGTTTGTTTCGATGTCTTCTTTATTTATTAATTTATAGTATTTGTTTTCCATTTCTTTACATTTATTGATGAAAATTTCTATTGAAATCAAACCAAATGTATGTTCAATCTCTAGTTTCAAACTCATAGACAGTGTTTTAACATAATTCAAGTATGGATAATGGCCATCTGATGAAGTCTTCAAGTGACCTCGCACGACGCGCCTGACCAAAGGATGCCACAAGGGAGAAAATGGAAAATAGGCCGCCTGAATGTGAAAAAGGCACCCGAGTGGTAACAACTTAGCAAAACTGATACGGGCGCCCTCGAACAAAATGGCCCGACCTAAATGTGCCCGGTCGGGCGACCTCACATGGCGCGACACGATGCGCCCGATCGAACGATTCCACAAAGGAGAAAACGGAAAACGGGCCACTCGAATGTGCACACGACACTTGGGCGGTCACAACTTAGCAAAACTGATATGGGCACCCTCGAACGAAACGGCTCGACCTGAATGCGCCTATTCGGGTGACCTCACAAGGCGAAACACGGCGTGCCCGACTGAATGAATATGCCATAAGGGAGAAAATGAAAAAGGGGCTGACCAAACATGCAGATGGCACCTGGGTAGTCACAACTTAGCAAAACTAATACGGGTGCCGTCGAACAAAACTGCCCAACCCGAACGTGCTCGGTCTGGTGACCTCGCACGACGCGACACGACACACCCGACCGAACGATGCCACAAGGGAGAAAATGGAAAACCGGTCGCTCAAACATGCACAAGGTACTTGGGTAGTCACAACTTATCAAAACTGATATGGGCACCCTCGAACGAAACGGCCCGACCCGAATGCACCCAGTTGGGCGACCTCACATGGTGCGACACGACGTGCCCGACTGAATGATGCCACAAGGGAGAAAATGGCAAACGAGCCACCCGAATGTGCACACAGCACCTAGGCAGTCACAACTTAGCAAAAACTGATATGGGTGTCCTCGAATGGAATGGCCCGAACCGAACGTGCCCGGTCGGGCGACCTCAAACGGCTCCACACCGCGCACCCAATCGAACGATGCCACAAGGGAGAAAAGGGAAAATGAGCCTCATGAACATACACAAGGCACCAGGGTGGTCACAACTTAGCAAAACTGATACGTGTGCCCATGAACGAAACAACCCACCCCAAACACGCCCGGTCGGGCGACCTCACAGGGCGCGAGACGACCTGCCCAACCAAATGAATATGCCACAAGGGAGAAAATAGCAAACGATCCACCTGAATGTGCACAAGGCACCCGGATGGTCACAAATTAGAAAAACTGATACGGGCACCCTCGAACGAAATTTCCCAAACCGACATGGTGCACCTGACCAAACGATCCCATAAGGGAGCAAATAGAAAATGGGTTGCCCAAATTTGCACAAGGCACCCGGATAGTCACAACTTAGCAAAACTGATACGAGCACCGTCGAACAAAATGGTGCGACCCGAACGCTCCCGGTTGGGCGCCCTCACACGGCGTGACACGGCGCGCCTGACCGAACGATGCCACAATAGAGAAAATGGCAAACGGACCACCCAAAAGTGCACAAGGCACTCGAGTGGTCACAAATTAGCAAAACTGATACGAGTGCCCTCGAATGCAACGACCGGAACAGAACGCGCCGAGTCAGGCGACGTCGCACAGTGTGACACAACAAGCCTGACCGAATGATGCCACAAGGGAGAAAACAACAAACGGGCCACCCAAACATGCACACGACACTCAGGCGGTCATAACATAGCAAAACTAAAATGGGCGCCCTCGAACAAAATGACTCGAACCGAATGCGCCCAGTGGGGCGACCTCACAAGGCGCGACATGGTGTGCCCGAACAAACGATGCCACAAGGGAGGAAGCAGAAAACTGTGGGCCACCCGAATGTGCATACGACACCCGAGCGGTCACAACTTAATTAGCAAAACTGATACGAGCACCCTCGAACGAAGTGGCTCGAACCGAACACTCCCTGCTAGGCAACCTCGCATGGCGCAACACGGTGTGCCCGACCGAATGATGCCACATTAAGGGAGAAAATGGCAAAGGGGCCACTCGAACATGCACAAGGGACTCCGACAGTCACAACTTAGCAAAAATGATATGGGTGCCCTCGAACAAAATAGCTCGATGCAAATGCACCCGGTCGAGAGACCTCGCACAGCATGACATGAAATGCCCAACCAAATGATGCCACAGGGGAGAAAATAGCAAATTGGCTGCTCAAACGTGCACAAGGTACCCTGGTGGTCACAACCTAGCAAAACTGATACGGGTGCCCTTGAACAAAATGGCCTGAACCGAACGCACCCGGTAGGGCGACGTCACACGGCACGACACTGTGCACCCGACTGAACGATGCCACAAGGGAGAAAATGAAAGACGGGCTACCTAAATGTGCAAAAGACACCCATGCGGTCACAATTTAGCAAAACTAATACGGGCGCCCTCAAATGAAACAACCCGACCTGAACACCCCCGGTCTAGCGACCTCACATGGTGCGACACATCATGCCCAACCGAACAATTCCACAAGGAAGAAAATGAAAAACGGGCTACCCGAATGTGTACAAGGCACCCGGGCGGTCACAACCTAGCAAAATTGATACTGGCGCTCTCGAAAAAAACGGCCCAACCTGACCCGAACGTGCCCAGTCGGACGACCTCACACAGCGCGAAATGACGTGCCTGAACGAACGATGCCACAAGGGAGCAAATGGAAAACAGGCCACCTGAACGTCCACAATGCACCTAGGTGGTCGCAACTTAGCAAAACTAATATGGGCACCCTCGAATGAAACGGTCCGACCGGAACGTGCCCGGTCGGGGGACCTCACATGGCGCGACACAACGCGCTCGACTAAACGATGCCACAAGTGAAAAAATGGCAAATGGACCACCCAAACATGTACAAGGCACTCCGGAGGTCACAAATTAGCAAAAATGATATGGGTACCCTCGAACAAAAAGGCCCGACCTGACCCAAACATGCTCGGTCAGGCGACCTCACACGGTGCGACACAACGTGACTGACCGAACGATGCCATAAGGCAGTAAACGAAAAATGAGCCACTTGAACATGCATAAGAGACCTACGTGGTCACAACTTAGCAAAACTGATACGGGCGCCCTCGAACGAAACGACCCAACCCAAATGTGCCCAGTCAGGCGACCTCACATGGCGCGACATGGCGTGCCTGAAAAAATGATGCCACAAGGGAGAAAATGGAAAACGAGCAACCCGAATGTGCAAAAGACACCCGTGCAGTCACACCTTAGCAAAACTGATATGGGCGCCCTCGAACCAAATGGCCCGACCCGACTTGAATGAACCTGGTTGGGCGACCTCACACGGCGCAACACGATGCACTCGAATGAAAGATGCCACAAGGGAGAAAATGGAAAAAGGGCCACCTAAATGTGCACAAGGCACCCAGGCAGTCACAACTTAGCAAAACTGATACAGGCGCCCTCAAATGAAATGACCCGACCTGAACGCGCCCGGTCGGGCGACCTCACATTGCGCAACATGACGCGTCCGACCAAATGATGCCACAAGGGAGAAAATGGCAAAAGGGCTGCTCAAACGTGTAGAATGAACCTGGATGATCACAACTTAGTGAAACTGATACAGGCGCCCTCGAACGAAACAACTCGACCTGAACGCGCGCGGTTGAGTGACCTCACACGACGTGACACGATGCGCCTGACCAAACGATGCCACAAGGGAGAAAACGAAAAATGGGCTGCCCGAAAGTGCACAAGGCACCCGGGTGGTCACAACTTAGAAAAACTGATACGGGCACCCTCGAACAAAACGACCCAAACCGAATGCACCCAGTCAGGTGACCTCACACGACGTGACACGGTGCGCCCAACCAAATGATGCCACAAGGGAGAAAAACGCAATGGCCCACCCAAATGTGCACAAGGCACCCAGGTGGTCATAACTTAGCGAAACTGATATGGGTGCCCTTGAACAAAATAGCTCGACCTGAACACACCCGGTCGGGCGACCTCACACAACACGACATGGCGCGCTCGAACGAATGATGCCACAAGGGAGAAAACGAAAAACGAGCTGCGTGAACTTGCACAAGGCACTCAGGCAGTTAGAACATGGCAAAACTAATACAGGCACCCTCGAACTAAATGGCCCGACCCAACCCGAACATGCCCAGTCAGGCGACCTCAGACGACGCAACATGATGCGCCCGAATGAACGATGCCATAAGGGATAAAAGGGAAAACATGCCACCCGAATGTGCACAAGGCACCCAGGCGGGCACAACTTAGCAAAACTGATACGGGCGCCCTCGAAAGAAATGGCTCAACCCAAACGTGCCCAATCAGGTGACCTCACATGGCACGACACGACGCCCCCGACGAAACGATGCCACAAGGGATCAAATGGAAAATGTGCTACCCTAACATGCACAAGGCACTCAGGCAGACAAAACTTAGCAAAACTCATAGGGGCACCCTCGAATGAAACGGCCTGATCCAAACGTGTCTGGTTGGGCGACCTCACACGACGCGACATAGCCCGCCCGACCGAACGATTCCACAAGGGAGAAAACAGCAAACGAGCCACCCAAACGTGCACAAGGCACCTGGGAAGTCACAACTTAGCAAAACTGATACAGGTGCCCTCAAACAAAACAACCCGACCTGAACGCACTCATTCGGGCGACCTCGCATGGCGCTACATGGCGTTCCTGAACGAACGATGCCAGAAGGGAGAAAACAAAAAACGGGCCACCCAAACGTGCACAAGGCACCTGGGCAGTCACAACTTAGAAAAACTGATACGGGTGCCCTCGAACAAAACGGCCTGTCTAGACCCGAACGTGCCCAGTCGGGCAACCTCAAATGGTGTGACATGACGCATCCAAATGAATGATTCCACAAGGGATAAAATGGCAAACAGGCCACTCGAATGTGCACAAGGCACCCAGGCGGTCACAACTTAGCAAAACTGATACGGGCGCCCTCAAACAAAACGATTCGACCTGAACGCGCCTGGTCGAGCGACTTCACACGATGCGACACGACGTGCCTGACTGAATGATGACACAAGGGATAAAATGGAAAATGGGCCACCTGAACGTGCACAAGGCACCCGGATGGTCACAACTTAGCAAAAATGATATGGGCGCCCTTGAAAGAAATGACCCAACCCGACCTGAACATGCCCGGTTGTGCGACCTCACACAGTGCCACATGAAACACCCGAATGAATGATGCCACAAGGGAGAAAACAGAAAACATGCCACTCGAATGTGCACAAGGCACCTGGGTAGTCACAACTTAGCAAAACGAATACGGGCGCCCTTGAACGAAATGGCGCGACCTGAACGCACCCGGTTGGGCGACCTCATGTGGCGCGACATGACGCACCCGAACGAACAATGCCACAAGGCAGAAAATGGCCAATGGGATACCCAAACATGCAAAAGGCACTCGAGCAGTCATAACTTAGCAAAACTAATATGGGTGCCCTCAAACAAAATGGCTCGAACCGACCCGAACGCACCTGATCGGGCCACCTCACACGGTGCGACACGACGCGCCCGATCGAACGATGCCACAAGTGAGAAAACGAAAAACGTGCCACCTTAACGTGCATAAGGCACCCAAGCAGTCACAACTTAGCAAAAATGATATGGGTGCCCTCAAACGAAACGGCCCGACCCAACCCGAATGCGCCAAGTTGGGCGACCTCACATGGCACGACACGGCATGCCCCACCAAACGATGCCATAAGGGAGAAAATGGCAAACGGGCTACCCAAATGTGCACAAGGGACCCAGGTGGTCACAACTTAGAAAAACTAATACGATTGCCCTCGAACGAAATAACCCAACCAGAATGCGCCCGGTCGGGTGACCTCACACGGTGCGACACAATGCACCTGAACGAACGATTTCATAAGGGATCAAATGGAAAACGAGCCACCCAAATGTGCACAAGACACTCAGGCAGTCACAACTTAGCAAAAGTGATACCGGCGCCCTCGAACGAAACATCCCGACCTGACCCGAACGCGCCCAGTCAGGCGACCTCAGACGCCGCGACACGATGCACCACAATGAACGATGCCACAAGGGAGAAAATGGAAAATGGGCCACCCGAATGTGCACAAGGCACCCGAGCGGTCACAACTTAGAAAAAATGATATGGGCGCCCTCGAACAAAATGACCCGACCTGAGCACGCCCAGTCGTGCGACCTCACACAGTGCGACACGATGCGCCCAATCGAACGATGCCACAAGGGATCAAATGCAAAATGGGCCGCTTGAACGTGGACAATGTACCGAGGTAGTCACAACTTAGCAAAACTGATACGGGCGCCTTCAAACGAAACGGCTCGACTTGACCTGAACATGCCCGGTCGGGGGACCTCACACTGTGAAACATGACACGCCCAACCGAACGATGCCACAAGGGAGAAAATGGCAAAGGGGCTGCGCGAACGTGCACAAGGCACCTAAGCAATCACAACTTAGCAAAACTAATACGGGCACCCTTGAACGAAACTGCCTGACTCGACCCGAATGCGCCCGGTCGGGCGACCTCACATGGTACGACATGGCACGCCCGACCGAACGATGCCATAAGGGAGAAAATGGAAAACAGGCCGCCCGAACGTGCACAAGGGACCTAGGTGGCCACAACTTAGAAAAACTAATACGAGCACCCTTGAATGAAATAGCCCAACCAGAATGCACCCAGTCGAGTGACCACACACGGTGCGACACAACGCGCCTGAACGAATGATGTCATCAGGGAGAAAATGGAAAACGAGCCACCTGAATATGCACAAGACACCCGGGTGGTCACAACTTAGCAAAACTGATACGGGCACCCTCGAACGAAATGACCCGACTTGACCCAGACGTGCACGGTCAGGCGACCTCACACAACGCGACACGACTCACCTGAATGAACAATGCCACAAGGGAGAAAATGGAAAATGGTCCACCCGAATGTGCACAAGCCACCCGGGCGGTCACAACTTAGCAAAACTTATACGGGCACCCTCAAACGAAACGAACCGACCTGAACGTGCCTAGTCGTGCGACCTCACACGGTGCGACATGATGCGCCCAATCAAACGATGCCATAAGGGATCAAATGAAAAATGGGCCACTCGAATGTGCACAAGGTACCGAGGCAATCACAACTTAGCAAAACGGATATGGGTGCCCTCAAATAAAACAACCCGACCTGACCTGAACATGCCAAGTTGGGCGACCTCACATGGTGCGACACGATGCGCCCAACCGAACGATGCCACAAGGGAGAAAATGGCAAATAGGCTGCCCACACGTGCACAAGGCATCCGAGCAGTCACAACTTAGTAAAATTGATACAGGTGCCCTCGAACGAAACGGCCCGACCCAACCTGAATGTGCCCGGTTGGGCGACCTCACATGGCACGACACGGCATGCTCGACCGAATGATGCCATAAGGGATAAAATGTAAAATGGGCCGCCCGATCATTCACAAGGGACCCAGGTGGTCACAACTTAGAAAAACTAATACGAGTGCCCTCAAACGAAATAGCCCAACCAAAATGCGCCCGGTCAGGCGACCTCACACGGTGCAACACAACGCACCTGAATGAACGATTTCATAAGGGAGAAAATGGCAAACAGGTCACCCAAATGTGCACAAGACACCCGGGAGGTCACAACTTAGCAAAACTGATATGGGCACCCTCGAACGAAATGGCCTAACTTGACCCGGACGCGCCCGGTCGGGCAACCTCACACGGCACGACACGACGCGCTTGAATGAACAATGCCACAAGGATAAAATTGCAAATGGGCCACCCAAACGTGCACAAGGCACCCTGGTGATCACAACTTAGAAAAACTGATACGGGCGCCCTCGAACGAAACGACCCGACCTGAATGCACCAAGTCGTGCGAACTCACATGGCGCGACACGACACGCCCAGTCAAACGATGCCACAAGGGAGAAAATGCAAAACGGGCTGCTTGAACATGCACAAGGTACCGAGGTAGTCTCAACTTAGCAAAAATGATACGGGCGCCCTCAAAGGAAACGGCCCGACCTGACCTGAACATGCCCGGTCGGGCGACCTCACACGGTGCGACACGATGTGCCCGACCGAACGATGCCACAAAGGATTAAATGGAAAATGGGCTGCCCGAACATGCACAAGGCACCCAAGTGGTCACAACTTAGAAAAAATAATACGGCCACCCTTGAACAAAACAGCCTAACTGGACCCGAACGTGCCCGGTCAGGTGACCTCATACGGCACGACACGTCGTGTCCGACCAAACGATGCCATAAGGGAGAAAACGACAAACGAGATGCCCGAACATGCACAAGGGACCCAAGCGGTCACAACTTAGGAAAACTGATACAGACACCCTCAAATGAAACAACCCGACCCAAATGCACCTGGTCAGGCGACCTCACACGGCGCGCCCAAATAAACGATGCCACAAGGGAGCAAACAGAAAATGGGCCACCCAAATGTGCACAAGACATCTGAGCGGTCACAACTTAGTAAAACTGATATAGGTGCCCTTGAAAAAAATGGCTCGACCTGAACGCGCCCAGTCGGGTGACCTCACACTGCACGACACGATGCACCTGACCGTGGTTGGGGGCACACATTAAAAGTGAACCAAGGAGTGAGCGCATCACGTCTTTAATATTTCATGAAACTCCTTAGAAGTCCCGTCATAACCACCTTCCATCTTCATCACAATGTGATATGTCAACTAAAGATATCTTATTATGTTGCTCCAACCATTCAAAAAGGGGACCCAAGTTAGATTATTATTTA
Source organism: Pinus albicaulis (assembly GCA_034641835.2). Taxonomy (NCBI): domain Eukaryota; kingdom Viridiplantae; phylum Streptophyta; class Pinopsida; order Pinales; family Pinaceae; genus Pinus; species Pinus albicaulis. The sequence continues at coordinate 355,174 of MU968406.1, forward strand.
TTAAAGGAGAGGCCAAAGAAATTAATTTCCAAATTGTCGCAATAGAGACGCTTTCATACAAACGTCGCAAGATCGACACTTAGCCCAAACTGTCGCAATAGTGATGCTTTAAACGTCGCAATAGCGACACTCAGCTCTACTCCGTCATAATTCTGATGCTTTTGCCCAAATTATCGCAATTCTGATGCTTTGCTACAAACGTCACAAGACCAACACTAACTTATGAGTGTCGCAATATTGACACTTGTCTCCAAAAGTCGGTATAGCGAAATTTGTGGGCAGGATTTGAAAAATTGAAAAAAATTGGGGAAATTTCTGACATTTGGTCAAAAGTGTCGGAACCAAAGTGTCGGAATTTCCGTGAAATGTATTAGTGTGATAATGAATAGTGTCAAGAAATCCCGGCAGCTCTAAAACCTTAGAGGAATTTTCAAAAGCAGCAGAAGCTTGAAGAATAGAGTTATAATTCTTTACTTATAGAATTCATAGGTGCAGAGGTAGTTGGAGATAGAAAGGAAAATAAAAATAAAGTTGATAATGAATAGTGTTAAGAAATCTCAGCAACTTTGAAACCTTACAGGAATTTTCAGAAGCAGCAGAAGGTTGAAGAATATCTAGTTATCATTATTTACTCTATAGAATTGATAGGTTTAGAAGTAGCTGGAGATAGAAAGGAAAATAAAAATAAAGCTGATAATGAATAGTGTCAAGAAATCTCGGTAGCTCTGAAACCTTACAGGAATTTTCTTAAGAATAAGAAGCTTGAAGAATAGAGTTATAATTCTTTACTCTATAGAATTGATAGGTGCAGAGATAGCTGGAGATAGAAAGGAAAATAGAAACAAAGCTGATAGTGAATAGTGTCAAGAAATCCCGGCAGATCTGAAACCTTACAGGAATTTTCAGAAGCAGCAAAAGCTTGAAGAATAGAGTTATAATTATTTACTCTATAGAATTGATAGGTGCAGAGATAGCTGGAGATAGAAATGAAAATAAAAATAAAGCTAATAATGAATAGTGTCAAGAAATCCCAGCAGCTTTGACACCTTATAGGAATTTTCAAAAGTAGCAGAAGCTTGAAGAGAATTATTTTACCGGAGCCGTTTTCGAAGGGAATTTTTATGCTCCCTAAGAGTTTAAGGCCTTGGAAACCATGACTACAAGGACATAAATATATGCCAAGATCTTGGGCTCACTGTAGAAATTCAAAAATACCAAAATTGATAGCCTAACAATAACTGCGCTATTCTTAATAAATTTTATAATACATATTAAATACAATGGCCACAATAGCGATAACCACAGGCCACAATAACGATAAGAAATGCCCCTTACGCAAGCTAGTAGAAAGGATGAGATACCAAGCCAACAACCAAGAAAAATAGGGGGATGGAATGGAGTAGTGAGACTGTTTATGTATTACTGTAAGGCTACGACTGTTGCTTATATATATTTACTAATAATAAATATATCTTCACTTTCAAAATGTTAAATTTAAATTTACAACCATTCTAAATAAGGTGTCTTTTCACTTTCAAAATGTCTATAATTTTTCTCTTAATTTTCCATGCCATCAAAGAAATAAAAGCAATATCTCTTAACTGTATTGGAAAAAACCTTAGCTAATTAATTTCATGGTTTTGGATTACTTGGAAATTCGCTCAGCGCAACTCCTGAGCAGTAATTCGCAGGCACCAAATCAACAACAGAGCAGTAGCAATGCCATAGAAACAATTGGCGGGTGCCAAATCAGCAACAGAGCAGCAAAAATGCCACATAAATGAACAGAAATGAAAATCATAGCAGAATCCCTCAAAAAATAGAATATGCGAACATGACGCATCTGAACGAATGATGCCACAAGGGAGAAAAAGGCAAACAGGCCACTCGAACGTGCACTTTTTTTTCTTTATCTTTGTAAAGATATATAAAATATACTATTTAAGATAGACATCGAAATATTTTATTTATTAGAGTGAGAGTGAAATATGAACAAACTAAGTGAACAATGATTAGTAATATTTTATAATTATTGTGATTAAAACTAATCAAATATGTGTAATCATTTATTTTTTTACTATACCCGATATTTTTTTTCATTTAAAGTATTTTTTTCAAAAGACATGTAGTTACACATCGCCCTCATACTGAATTGTAGAATAATATTCTCCATTCAATAAACTAGTATATCTAAATTTTCAAATTTATATTCACAAAATTTACAATAATAAATTTTTAACACATTTCAAATGACTATGTGTTGTGGTTTCTCATCACCCTTGATATACAATCTCTAAATTCAGAAAGAAACTCGAAAATAATGGAGAAAAGGTTTGTTAGGTTGATTAGACTTTGTTTATATTTTGGACTTATCTCCTATTTTTGTAGGATTTTTTTTATCTCCATATTTGAATGACTCTTTATATGATTGTATTGATTATTTTATTAATCAATGAAAGTGAGTGATGTGGCGCCATTATGGTCTCCTCACCTTAGTGCCGTGAGTTTCATTCAATTAGTTTTGTCTTCTATTTTTGAGTTGGTATCAAAGCGTGACTATTTTATTTGTTAGAGGCATTGTGGCCCGATTTTGGGGTGTGAGAGGTGATTTCAAGAGATCTTGGTGTGAATATCCATCTGTTGAGACAGATACTTGTTTTCTTTGTTTCCCACTATCATTAAGAGAGATGCAGAAGATTCAATTTGCGAGGAGTGTTGTTCGATTTTCAGGGCTTGTCCGTGGAGTTTGTTGAATAAAGTTGCTGATCTGAGGGAGGTATGTGTTGATAGCCCCATATATTCGAGTCTTTGAGGTGTTTTCTCGGTGGAAAATCCGCTCTTCTAGTGAGAGAGGTGCCTTGTAGGAGATATCGATCGATTTCCTTATAAGAATCATGGTGCGTTTGGATCCTTGTGGATTTTTTTGGAGGAATCAGTGGTCGGTTTGTTGTAATCACCTGACGATATAGTTGTTGAGGAAACGTCAAAAGAGAGCATGATTTCCTCATGGAGGTTTGATGCAGGAGTGTTGAAGAGTTAAATCCCCTCTGCGGATAGAGGCGATCCCTACTAGCCCAGATCGGGTCTAGCAACAATCAAACACGCTACAGTGCAGGTTCCTAATTGTAAATAAACCGACTTGCGATGAAGGCTTACCTGGAATCCAATGCTGTTGTTTGTAGAAGAGGTGGTGCTCCCATTCCTTCACCCTGACATATCACAATCCTCACGATCTCCGTGATCGGACACCTGCACATGCAAGAAACAACACAAACGCACGCATAAAATCCAGTATATACAACTATATGTTAGTCGAAGAGGACATAACTCATGAACACAATCAAGAACAAGAGTGGAACCATAACCAATAGTCGCTTATCATTAATGAGTCAAAAGAAGAATACAACCATAGCTTCGACGCCGAATTCTCCTTTGGCGGGTCGTCAGCAAAACATGTCTCGATAAAGCCTGTCAAGGATGGGACAAGCCTCTCTCTCCGGGTACTTGACAATAATCTCCTTGCTTGGATTTGGCCTTAAGGGAATCAAGAAGGCTCTTGCAGCAGAAGGATGTGAAAGCTCTTGGGAACTAGCTTGCAAAGGAGATGGGCAAGCTTTTATAGATGGAGGAAGGGGAGTTGGGATCCCTATAATTGTGGGATTGGCCCTTTCATCAAGGAAGCTTCCATGAGAGGTGGCAAACCACTTCCTCTCTATGGAAATCCGTAGCCAAACCTCCCAAATTAGGATAGATATCAATCCAGGAATTTGTTACGATGAAACTTTCACCATTTATTTTTAAAAAGCACCTCTTAATATGGTTGGCGCGGGTGCAGCTCTATGACAGAGTTCCAATTGGCATGCGCTCTTTGGAGGATTTGACCCCTTAGCGTGAGGGCTGAACTGTGGAACCCACCAATAGAAAAAGAGCTATTTTTTGGGTTTTTTGTAGGGAGATGTCTTCAGGGCAATGAAAGCTCATCTTCAGAGGGATGCAATGAAAGTATTTTCAAGTCTTATCTCTGCTCACAGGTCATGGAATGAGCCCTCCAATGTGCGAGATGGGGAATGGCAGGGATGGTGACAAATTGCTATGTAACAGATGCCCCCTAAAGCATGAGGCCCGAGAGAGAGAGAGGGGTGAAATGCTTTACAGGATCATGCCAACTGAAAAAACTGCCATTGGAAAACCTGTGGAGCGAAGTACAACTGATATCTCAGATACATGATATATATGGGTGGTATGGGCGCAGCCATCCATAACAGAGTATACAATAATCCAGATCCAAGGCATGGACGTAGCCATCCAGAGAGGATCGATAAATAGACTCAGGTATGGTCGCAGCCATCCAATCAGTGAGTCATGTAAATAATCATAATAATCCACAAAATCACAGCCTGGATTACAACAGACACAATCCAGGATCTTGCGCTCCATCTAGACCCGAACAAAGTACAAGTTCAAGCATGCGAATATGTGAGCTGAAGTCGAACATGCAAAAGAACGCAAATAAGACAACGCAATAATGATGAAAGCTGTGGACAAGGTACCTAATAATGGCAATGGCTATCAAGGTACTAAGGTAAAACTACAGCATGCGGTCAATAGTGACGTCGGTTGTCGCCAAGATCACTCAATTGTGGTTCCAATGATGAAAACCCAACTAAAGATGCTTGAACCATCATTAGGCATCACGAACCAATACTGCTATCAAGAATGAATCAACTAGGATAATGACTGAAGTCGTGATGACCTTGATCGAAGGTGGGCCATAATGTTTCCCACATCATCGACATGAGACAGAGGAACATGATGTTTGTTTTTGTGAATGGTATGAGAATCAAAGGAAGGTTGATACTTACAGAGGTCAACTTCTCTTGAACATATAATGGCACAATAGTGGATTTGGTAGTATTTGACATCGACGGATCAGAGGTCATGGTGACGAGGCAATGAGCAAATGAGAGGTCAAAAGGGATTATCCAAACCCATGGAGGAAAGTGAAGATGTTGTGTAACCAGCTCCAAAAATAGAAGAAAAGAGATATGAACGCCTTAGAAATAAGCCACTTCGAGGGGGAAACCTCCAATACATTACATAAATGAACAATTCTTGGATGATAAAAATGAACAAAACCTCCTTCTATATATAGGAGTCCATGGGGCCACAATATAATCCTAGTGGGGCCACAATGTAATCCTAGCCGACCTAACAATAATAATGTAAGGGCACAATAATAACAATATGGGGGTTACAGGGGTACAATAATAACAATAAGGGGGGCTACACTAACATAATGAGGGGCTACACTATTAATATAGGGACTTAACATGCCCCTCTCCTTCAAAAAAGTGTTGTCCTCAACGCTTGAGTAGCTCTGGGTGCTTCTGTATAAAATTCTCATCCTCCCATGTAGAATCTTCAGTGGGTAAGTTCTTCCACTTGATGAGATACTCCGAAATTGATCGATTCCGTAGTTGTCGAGTTCTTGTTTCCGTGACCGCTTCAGGTTCCAATATGATTTTTCCTTCCTCATCAAGTTCTGGCAATATTGTTTGAACTGGAAGATTTTCACCTATAACCTTCTTTATGCATGAAACATGGAAAACTGGATGTACTCGCGAAGAAGCAGGAAGCTCCAATTTGTATGCCATAGTACCAATCTTTTGCAACACCTTGTAAGGACCATAGTAATTTGGAGATAATTTATTATCCTTCTTAGCTTGCTTGAGGGACATTTGTTTGTATGGTTGTAGCCGTAAAAATACCCAATCTCCTACATCAAAACTTCTCTCGCTGCGATGTTGATCTGCCTGTTGTTTCATTCGATTTTGTGCCAAATTCAGATTATCCTTTAAGAGTTGGAGAACTTCTTGCTGATGCTCGACGTGATCTTCCACTGCTTGAACCTTCGAATTTTCCCTTAAAGATGATGTGATCGATGGTGGATGATATCCATAAAGTGCCATAAATGGGGTCATTTTTGCTGCAGTATGGAAGGAAGTGTTATACCACCATTCAGCGAGAGGTAACCACTTGACCCATTGTGTTTGTTTGTCAGATACAAAACAACGAAGATATCCTTCCAAAAATTTATTTACTATCTCAGTTTGACCATCAGATTGAGGATGATAAGATGAGCTATGAGCTAATTGAGTACCCAAACAAGAAAATAACTCCGTCCAAAAATTTCCAGTAAAAATGGGATCTCTGTCGCTCACAATAACCCTTGAGCTTCCATGTAGCTTTTGAATTCTATCCATAAATGTAGTAGCAACTGTACTTGCTTTAAATGGATGAGATAATGCACAAAAGTGTGCATACTTGGTAAGGCTATCAACTACCACCATGATGACACTCTTTCCTTCGGACTTAGGTAAACCTGTGATAAAATCCATTGAAATCTCCTCCCAACGTTGACTTGGAATAGATAAAGGTTGTAGAAGTCCCGGGGTCTTAATTGTCTCAACTTTATTTTGCTGGAAAACCAAACATTCCGCCACAAATTTTTGAATATCAGATTTAAGGCCATCCCAAAAAAATTCTTTCTTCACCCTGTGGTAAGTTTTTAAAAATCCTGAGTGTCCTCCTAAAGGAGAAGTGTGCAATTCCCGAAGAATCTTTCGTTTTAGTTGGGAATTCTTACAAAGATATAAGCGATCTTTGTACCATAAGGAATCATTTTTCCAACTAAATGTATCAGATGTACTAGGATCTTGCTGCAACTTTTGAATGGGTGTCCATACATCTTTGTCCTTCTTCCATTCATCTCTTGCTTCGGTTATCCAATCTGGTTGGATAATAGAAATGGCACAAAGCAATGCTTCCAACTCTTCATTCTTTCTTGAGAGTGCATCTGCAACAACATTAAGCTTTCCTTTTTTGTAGATTATTTCAAAGTCATAACCCAACATCTTTGTGACCCATTTTTGCTGCTCTTCTGATGATAGTCTTTGTTTCAAAAAGTGTTTAAGACTATCATGATCAGTTTTTACCTTGAAGTGTCTTCCCATTAGGTAAGTTCGCCATTTCTTTAGTGCATGCAGTATTGCTAACATTTCCTTCTCATAAATAGGTTTTTGTAAATGCTTTCCTTTGATTGGACGACTTTCAAAAGCAATGGGTCTTCCTTCCTGCATTAAAACTGCACCAATTCCATTTCCTGAGGCATCACATTCCACAATAAAGGTTTTTGTGAAGTCTGGCTTAGCTAAGACCGGTGCTAGGCACATTGCCTCTTTAAGATGTTCAAAGGCCTTAGTTGCTTCAGGAGTCCATGAAAATGCATCTTTCTTCAATAATGTTGTTAGAGGTGCTGCTATTCTCCCATAATTCTTAACAAACTTGCGATAATACCCTGTTAACCCGAGAAATCCTTGCAACTGCTTTACGGTTGTGGGGACTTTCCATTCCTTAATGGCTTTAATTTTGTTAGGGTCTGCTTTAACACCCTCGTGAGATACAATATGACCCAGATATTCCACCTCTTGTACTCCAAAGAAACATTTGGATGTTTTTGCATATAATTGTTTCTCCTGCAATAGTTTGAGCACCCTGTCAACATGTTCAACATGATCCTTCCAAGACTTTCTATAGATTAGTATATCATCAAAAAATACTAGCACAAATTTTCTAAGGAAGGGTTTGAAAATGGAATTCATCAACCCTTGAAATGTGAAGGTGCATTGGTAAGGCCAAAAGGCATGACCAAAAATTCATAATGACCCTCATGAGTTCGAAATGTTGTTTTTGGAATATCTTCAGTCTTCATTCTAATTTGATGATATCCTGAACGAAGATCCAACTTGGTAAAATAAATTGCTCCATGTAATTCATCCAATAGTTCATCAATCACAGGAATGGGAAATTTGTCTTTAATGGTGAGCTTATTGAGCTCCCTATAATCCGGACACATTCACCATGATCCATCCTTCTTGTGTACCAATACTACAGGAGCAGAAAAAGAACTTTGACTAGGTTGAATTATACCCGCCTCTAACATTTCTGCAATCATACGTTCAATTTCGCTCTTTTGGACGTAAGGATATCTATAAGGCCTGATGTTTGGAGGAACACTTCTGGAATCAAATGAATAGCATGATCATGATCACGAATAGGTGGGAGTCCTTTGGGAGTTTCAAACACCTGGGAATGATTGTCCAAGACTTGTTGGAGATCTGCAGAAATAGATGATTTTGATCCTTGGAACTTCTAGTGACATAATTGTTGATACACCTCGTTGTTCTTTCTTTAGAAGCTTTTCTTAAGTGGAAACTTATTGTCTTCTTGGCTTCCTTCAATACCCCGTAATTCGACTTCCTTTCCTTCTGAAAAAAATTTCAAGAAAAGTTCTTGAAAATTAAAAGCTACCATCCCCAAAGATTGTAACCATTGTACTCCTAGTACAACATCAGCACCTCCCATAGGAATGGAAAGCGTTGGACTTGTCAACACATATTCCCCCATGGTTAGCTTGATATTATGGCATTTTCCAGAGCAATTTATAGTTCCTCCATTTGCAACCATCACTTGACATTCTGGTGCTGGGTATAGGAAACAATTTAATTCCTTAGCTACCTTATAATGAATAAAATTATGGGTGCTACCTGAATCAATCAACACTATTACCCTTTTCTTCTTGATCTGTCCTACTATCTTGAGAGTTTGAGGAGTGGTAATTCTGGCCAGTGCATTACATGATATGGTCGGATTCATTTCCTCCTCTTCTATGGCTGGTTCCTGGTGTATATCCTCTTCTTTTTCATTTTCTTCTTCTTCTTCACAATCTATGTAAAATAATTTCTTTTCAGCACATTTATGACCTTTAGTGTATTTTCTATCACAACTGTAGCAAATCCCTTCTGCTCTTTTTTCTTCCAATTGTTGTGGTGTCAACCTTGTAGGTTGTGGAAATCTAGTCGTAGAAACACTTCCTTCTTTATAGAATTGAGTGGTAGGCTTCCTTGTCGCCATAATTTTACATTCAACTTTTCTTGCCAACCTGAATGCCTTCTCCAATGAATCAGGTTCCAAAACGCGAATTTCATGTTGGATGTTATCCTTTAAAGTGCCTATGAAGAGATCAATCCTGTGTTCCTCTGGAATATCAGTTACCCTTATATTCAATTTTTGGAAGTCCTCAATGTGCTGCCCCACTAAACCCTTTTGTTTGAGATTTATCAATTGGCTAAAGAAGGTGTTGCTCTTTGTATCCTCATAATGTGCGATCATTTCCTCCGTAAAAATTGACCAAGTGACAATTTTTTTACGGGAGCAAAGCCATCAATACCATACAAATGTATTTTGTTCTAAATGTAAAGTTGCAATGCGTACCTTTTGTGTGTTTTGCACATTATGGAGATCAAAATATTGCTCCATCTGTAGTATCCATGTTACAAGATCCTTTCCATCAAACTTCCTCATGTCCATCTTTGGAATATGGTGGTTCTTCCCGCCAACATTAGAGTTTATGAAATCACAATTAACATTTATTTTGTTCTCATCATGAGGTTCTTCTACTATCTTTTCACCATTAGGAAACCTTTCTTATATAAACTTTGTCAAACCTTCCATGTCTGCTTTTAGAAAATTCTTCATGTTTTCCATTTTCTCATCGATCTTAGCTTCCATGTCATCAATCTTAGCTTCCATGCCGACTTCCATGCCATCTATCTTAGCTTCCAAACCATTCATCTTAGCTTCCACACCTTTCTTCAAACCATCCACCTTAGTTTCCATGCCTTTCTTCAAAAATTCCATTTCATTTTTTGTTTTTCTTTGCGAGAGCGAAATTTTTTGCATTTGCTCTTGTAATTTTGATATGTCATGTTGCCATTCTTCATCTTCATGAGTAATAGTAGAGCCTTATAAAGGCTTAATGGGTGTTTAATTCTTTTTAGGGGCCATTTCAGACTCCAATATTGATATCTATTCTACAATAGGCCCTTGCAATCAATTCAACTTGATTCTTCAAACAAGACTTATGCAATTCGGAAAAATACACACCTTTCACGCAGCTTTGAGGAGCACGATAGTAGGTATATTATCTGCGGGATTCTGAGATCTTCAATATACGAAATTCATCAACGAAACAGCCACTACGAATTCTCTTTTTAGATCTGCAATGGGTACGATCTTCATTTGATTTTCAAGACAAGATTGTCAGTCTCACAATGACTAATTGGGTAGTTCGGTGAAACACACTTGTAGAACTTGCCACGTGTCACTGTTTCATCCTTTGTCTCTGAAATTGATAGCCAAGAAACTAAAGTCCGTGTGATTGTGACCAATTTTTACGGCACTCAAATCCACTGCCCATAGAGAGAGTTATTGAACTTTTCCCACGATCACCTCTTTGAGATGCAATTCAGGAGCCTGAGAAAGCACTACCTTCCACAGATCATATCTCCAAAAATATTGCGAAACAAGCTCTGAAATTTTTTGACGACTTTCCTCCAGATTTCAGCTTCGCACCATATGAATTTCAGATTCTGAACCTTCGTAGAAAAAATATTATAGCGAAAATTCCACGATGACCTATTTAGGAGCTTGAAAAAATACCTAACTTCCACAGATGATATCTCCGAAAATATTGTGAACCAAGCTCTGAAATGTTCAGGCACTCTTCCCCAGGATTTCAGCTTCGCACCCTAAAAATTTCAGCTTCTGAAACTTCGTAGAAAAAAAGTTATAGCGAAAATGCCACGATGACCTGTTTGGAGCAGCGAAACCCTAGAATCCAAAGCTCTGATAACAAATGTTGTGAAACCAGCTCCAAAAATAGAAGAAAAGAGATATCAACGCCTTAGAAATAAGCCACTTCGAGGGGAAACCTCCAATACATTACATGAATGAACAATTCTTGGATGATACAAATGACAAAACCTCCTTTCTATATATAGGAGTCCATGGGGCCACAATGAAATCCTAGTGGGGCCACAATGTAACCCTAGCCGACCTAACAATAATAATGTAAGGGCACAATATTAACAATATGGGGGTTACAGGGGTACAACAATAACAATATTAAGGCTAATGACATAATAAGGAGCTACACTATTAATAGGGACTGCGGAAGAACGATATGAATTTGACCCGACATGAATAGGACAGTGCCATGTTCAAGAGCGACATACTGCTGACACGACAATGATGCTGGTTCCATTTTCCCCCACCATTTCTGGCGAGTACCCCAATTATTTTTAATAACAAGCTTGAAGGGGATAGCATATGCTTGTAATATAAGTCCGCCCTTCGGCGAATCCATCCTAGTACATTTAACGAGCCCTAGGAAGGAGGAACTCGAATAACGTCATTTCGACTGAATCCAATTTCATCAGGGTTTAATGATTCTGACAAAGGAAGAACTCGGTGTCTTTTCATATTTAGAGAGTTTGAAAAGATTTGAAAAGACAGCGGAAAAGAAAACTCCACAGGTCCCTTTTCGTAAATAGTTCCCCAGATCCGAAAAGGTAGAAAACAATATCCGGGAAAACCTCCTAGTTGCAATAGGCTAGGGTATTCCTTTTTCGTAATCAATCCATCCCAGCCCGAAAAAGGGTTAAACTTATACTGGGTGGATGTCGATTCGTGTCCATTTTAACGAGATCGAAATGACAAGGGCCTCGACAATCTTTTCATGTTTAGAGAGTCAGAAAAGAGCTGAAAGATGACTCCAGAGTGACTTTTTCGTGTATTTACCGAGTCCGAAAAAGTATAAAATACAACTCGTTTCACCGTTTAAGTCGCGTAAAAAACCTGTTGCTGCACAAAAAGCAAGTGTAAAACCCAATTTTGACAAAATATATTAAAATATTCAGAAAAATAACCTTCAAAACCTATTTTGAGTTCAAAAAGTTATAAATATGTCAAATGGTTAAAATAAAATTACTTTTCACTATTTACCTCACTGAAGAGCAGCAGTGGTCCATTTTGTGTGCGAACTTCTGACGGCGATTGCGACCGATCTGGACTACCATTCAGATTCCCGTCTGTTCCAGGTAAGAGGCACTTCTTTGTACTCCATTTCAATCCATTTTTCATAAATTTTTATTGCATATTAGACTTCTTATGAGGAATTTTTGAATTTTTAGGGCTCTGCCCATTGGCGCGGGTATCTGACACGGACCCGCGCCAATGGAATTTTATTTCCAAAGGGCCCGCGCCAACTGGCGTGACTGTTAGGAAAACAGTCGCGCCAGCGGCGCAATCCAATTTTCCGTTTGAAATTTTCATACAATGAGTGAATTGCATTATTTTTTAAAGATAGCAGAGGTCTAATTGAAGTTTTTTGACCATGTAAATGCAGGAAACTGATCAAAATGGTCATTGAGTGGAAAGAGAGGGAGCACGGGGAAGAGGATGAACAGGCCATGGAGAATGAAACTTGCATGAGTGCCCTCAAGAACTGTGGGCTCAAAAAATTCTTCCTGACACCTTGTTTACAAGCTCAGCTTGAGCTCCTATAGTACCTGATCAGCATATGGGACGAACATGAACAAGTGTTCAAGTTACGGGACCAAGTATTAGAACTGGAGGTCTCTGACGTATACTTTATAACCAGATTGTCACGCAGAGGTCCGGTGCCCATATTGACAGGGAGAAAACCGTCTGGTAAGAAGATGGAGCAAGTGATGGCACGAGTGTGCCGAGGGGCACGATTGGGATCAAGAAGTGGAAAGGTGGACATCCATACTATTCCTGATCTAGCACTCTGGATAGTGCTTCATACCATCACGCGGGTCGCAGGATCGCAGGCACCGCACGAGGCAACGAAGGCCCAAATCTTACTGGCCTCAGAGTGCATGAGTCCCCTATTATTTGATTGGGCCACAACAGGACAATAAATATCAAGAGACAGCTCACGAAGTGTAAGCAGGCCAAACTGAAACAATTTGGTTACGGTTCTATCTTGGTATCGTTTATTCTGGAACGATTACCAATCTTCTAGGGCCAAGGGGACGTAGTAGCTGAGCTAATTCCACGAGAGCCAAGAATGGCTCACTGGGTAGCACTGATGCCCAGAGCTAGAGGAGGCCAACAGATGTCCTAGAGGCCGGAGTTTTTTGGGTGGTTGCGGCGTCAGTTGATGTAGTGGAAGACTGGCCATATGCAGGAACCGATGTCACTGGAGACCCAGATCTCCCACTGCCGGAGGGAGATGATTGGGATGAGGAGTTGGGTATGACCTCTTCTCTTTTTGATTTTTATATTTTATGATTTTGGTTAATACATGTCCGTTCTGACACATTTTATATGTATGCAGACGTGGGCCTAGAGAGACCAGCCGGTATGTCTCCAATTGCACGGAGGACTTTTCCCGCACCTGATCCTTAGGCAGAGGGTGCAGAGGAGGGGGAGTTGATCCAGAATCTCGAGGGTATTGCTTGAGGGATCCCAGACTACGCCCGACTGGCAGATGTATCGATGGCGTACCAGAGACATACGGTGGGAGTGCCTAGTCGCCTCCACCGACTTCTGAGACACTTAGTGCGTGTAGTCGCTTGTTATCATGAGCACCATGCGGATTAGACTCCTAGGGATTTTATCATGCATATTTTTTGAGAGACATGTCGTCTCCAGATGTATTAAGATGAACATGTATATTTTTGATTTAATGTGATGCACACCATGCAAACATTCGATATCTATATATATACATATCTATTTCTGGATGGATTTTCCTTTTACATGTGATGATGATTTACAAATTGCGCAAATGTCTATCTAGAACCAAATTAGCTACTGCATCAGTTAACGTATTCATATGTCTGGGTATATGATGATATGTAATATAGTCAAAATTTCTTTCCAGTAAACGAATACGCAAATACAAACGTAAAATGGATGGGTTTCTTATTGAATAATGTCCGTTCAGTTGTGATACTACAAGTTGCGAGTCTAGATACACAAGTAATTCATGGATACCAAGGTTTACAACCTTAGTTAATAATTCTAACACAACACTATATTCTGCGATGTTATTTGTAGTACGTCCCAGACACACACCTTGCAGGTTGACCAACTCACCAGCAGGATCGTAGATTACCCAGGCCATTGAAGACATATTCCTGGTACTACGGGAGGCACCATCCGCAAAACCAACAAACGGATTGATGGACATCTGCACAATCAGGAAGACCCAATCAGTAGAAAAATGTTTACATTAAAAACCACACCACACATGCACACAAATGAAAAATACTCACCTATGTACACTAAAGATGGGCATGCCCCCCAGCATGGTGTCTCAATTCGAGGTGCATGCCCCCCAAGCTTCAGTCCATAGGAAATGGAGTGAAGGTTGAAAACAAGAGAGATTTGAACTAAAGCTATCAAAACTGGAATTGACAATGCTCGTGTTTCATTATTTTGACGAGGTTGACACACTTAAAAGAACTATCCTCGTAGAAGATTGTTTTATTGTTTTAGGAGCTTAACACAAGTGGAAGAACTATGCTCCAACAAGCTCCAGGGAGGAGGCTCAGGAGGGAGATGATCATGTACGTTCCCAATGATTCCCGGTTTAACGGAGATGTTGATCGGGATGGTTTGAGTGATATTACTCAGGTTTCCCTCCGAAAGAACTTAGTGCATCAAAATGGGCGTTTGGGGAGGAGGAGTAGGAACCTGAGATGCATAACGCTCTAGAAAATCTATCACTGCCCCTAAGCTAGGCATGAAAGAGGAATGATGATGTCCATCGTTCCAAGGCAGTTCCTCGAGGGTTCAATTATGGCTTCATCGGAAGGAAAAGTCTCTTTGAGAGGATCAGGCGAATCGGCCTGACCAAGCCAGGGGGATTGGGAGTAGACATCTAGAGCCATGCTCAAAGGAGCATGCTGAGGAGGTGGAGGATCAGACGTAGCAACAATTTCACAGTAGCTAATATCTACTGGAGTCAAGGGCATTGATTCTCAAAACTCAAACACCTGCTCAGGCATAGGGATGAGCCAGTGGTCATCAGACCTGGAAATCATGTTAACTTGAGCAGTGTGCGGTGGTGGTGTGGGAAAAATACCCATGAGGACAGGGTCCTTGAAGAGACAGGGTCCTATACTATCAGGGGGATTTTGGAACTGATCCACGTATGGAACGTTCTTCTCAAAGGTGGAGGTGAAGAAGGACAACTGATCCTCCATAACGATTTTGCCCTCGTGAGGGAACTTAAGAAGTCGAAAAATGGTGGATGGCACGCATAGCATGGCATGATTCCAACTGTGGCCGAGAAGTATATTGTAGTTGAGCCTGGCATCTACTACTTCTACTTCAACGTTGATAGTCTTCCCTTGTAAAGTGATCTCTAAACTCTCGAGAACACCCAAGGGTTTAGATTCCCAACCATCGAATGCCTTTAAGGCATTGGGAGATGAGGACAGGGCTGGAGAGACAATGGCCTTCCAGCAAGCGGATGACATAACATAGGTAGAGGCACCTTCATCCAAAATGGCCCTATGGATGTTAAGACCATTAATCCCAACTTGAATAACAAGAGTGATCTGATGTGGAAGTCGGGGGGTGAAATTCTCTAAGTTGAAGGTGAGAAGTCTTGAATTGGTGGGATCGATGCCACCGATCGCAGACAATAAAGCCTTCTGTTGCTAAGGAAAAATCTGAAGAACTTCTAGTGCAGAAATAGCCAAAGGTGCCTATGCCAAATCCTTAGCAATACAGTAGTGCCGAGTGGCACGGGCATTTGGATTGTAAGAAGATATTCGGAGAACACCTTTAGAAGGTGGCTTCACAACAGGTTCAGGAGTAGGCTTCTCGATTTCCAATGAACTGGAGACAGGTGGGGGAGGTGGTCCATTTGCAACTGCCTTCCCAGATGCCTGTCGTGATTCTCTGTAATCCTTCGAACATGTGGCAACAGAGATAGGTGCAGCACCATTCATCATAAAAACTTGGGACCCAAATGGTGCAGATGGTGAAGGCTATTCAACCATCTGGGTCTGCTGAGATGGGAATGGTTCTTTAAGAACTGTCGGAGTCCCTTTAGAGCCTTTTAGAAGTTGAATAACCTCATATCATCGTGGAAAATCCTTGGTATAATGGTCTCCTTCACAAATGAGGCAGGGATACTTCGGTTTACGCTGAGAACCATCCTCAGTGCGAGGTTTGGATTCTAGCTTTGGGGCGTCGGATTTGGATTTAACTTTGCCCTTCTTTTTCCCCTTGAAGGTTTTTTCCATAGGATTGGCCTGAACGGCATTAACCTCTGTGGTTTTTCCAGAATCTGATGGGGCGGGATGAGCAGGAATATTGTTGGAAGAATTAGACTTCTGCTTTCCATTCGAAGATTTCTTCAACTTCTGAGACACAAAACCAATGACATCATCTACTGCAGGGGTAGGTGGAGCCTTAGAGGTTCCGGACCATGGAGCATCAGGCAAGATATCATAAAGCGTGTCAGACTGAGAATATACAAGATCCAGATATTGGGCACACGCAATGGCTTGTTCCTCCGTCACACACGCTCCCATCGCAATATCTTGGGCGATCTTGTTCACAAAGGAGGTGGTGAACCAGTGAGTTAGTATCTGATCAGGTATATGGAACTTGATCAGTCTGCGACGGCACTGCCACTCATGGATGTGATCAGAAATGTGAGTGGCTTTGTCCTGCTTCAAAGAAGTTAGGAGTTGCGTCCCAGCTTCATAACAAACCGGTAACTAAAAGTGCGTCAGAAAAGCCATGGCTAAGGAATTGAAATATTGGAAGATGCCACGGGATAACTCGATGTACCACTTAGTAGCAGCTCCAGTCAAAGTGCGCTGGAAGAGGCGCAGACAAATTGAATCATCGACCCAAGAGTTAGACGAACACCAAAGATGATACGTCATCACATGCACTTGGGGGTCCTCCCCAGCTTTACCCTCAAACTTGGGGCAATCACCTGATATCTTGGTAGGAACCGGAGGCCAATAAGGATTATGCAAAATCGGATCATTGGTCAGTTTTGAAACATCCGGCAACTCCAAGGTGGCCAGGAACGGCAATGGAGGATTGACTTGCATGCCAGGCCCAGGATGAGGACCGGTACCTGTACTCCACGCTGGTTGGGAATATCCTTGCCCCCATGGGTTCTGTCCTGTAGGGGGCATAGGTCGTATAACCAGAATGATTTGGCTGCTGGTAACCAGCGTGTGGGGCTTGATAACCAAAGTACGGACCCTGATTATATGTCGGCCTGGTGTAAGCAGCATTTTGATTTGGCTGCTGAGTATAGGTAGACCCAAGTTGATGTGGATAATACTGAGAACCTCGGGGCTAGTTATAATTCAGCTGAGATTGACCATGAGGATAATAACCGCCCTGAGGATGAGTCAGTTGTCGATAAGTGGAACCCTGCGGAGCTTGATAACTAGGGCGCAGCTATTGATTTAGCTGCGACATCGAATAAATTGGCTACTGAGCAGGGTTAATGGAATGAGTGGGCTTCCCTGAGTGAATAGGTTGACCCGCCTGAATGGGCTGCCCTGAGTGAACAGGTTGACCCGGATAGACAGGCTGTGCCAGTTGCGCAGGTTGACCTGGCTATGAAGGAGCCCTAGGTTGTGCCGGATGGGTCGGTTGGCCTGGAGGCGGAACACCAGGTTGTACCGGATAGACCGGTTGGCCTAGAGGTGGAACACCAGGTTGTACCGGATAGACCGGTTGGCCTGGTGGAGGAATAGAGCCAAGTGGTTGCTGGTAACTGGTTTGACCTGGAGCAGGACCATAGGATGGTCCCGGCTGATATGAAACATTGGAAACAACAAGATACTGCGGTTGCATAGGTTGAGAAGGATGGATTTGCCCCCAGGACCATAGACCAGTCTCGGTTGGTACCCCGGCTGAGGTTGCACAGGTTGACCAGAAGGGTTGTAATACTGTCCTTGCGGACCATACGATGGCCCTTGCTGGCCCGCAGGATAGCCTTGCATGGGCTGCCCCTGTGGGTCATAAGGATAGCCAGGTTGGCCTGAAGGTTGGCCTTGGAAAGGTTGCCCTTGCGAGTTATAAGCCTGGTTATAAGGTAAACCTTGAGCATGGAGGTGAGCCTCAGGAGTGGGTAGACGTAAAATGTCCCTATGCTCATCGTACTAATCTGGAAAAGCATACACCGGTGTACCATCCTGTGCATAGTGAAAAAAATAAGAGCGGTTAGGATCTTGGGAGGATGGTCCAACCTCGGGGTTCGGCTGTTGTAGGGACAACCGATACTCCTCCAGAGAAATGTTCTCCGACATAGCAGTCGCTAAATAAATGGCTTCAGGAGGCGGCATAGCCCTCGCGGAGGGTGCCATGATATCGGGTCCAGAGGCGGCCACACAGAAAGTGGGATGAGAGGGTACAGAAGTGATGGGTGTCTGAGGAGACACCCCCGGTGAAGGAGCAACCGGCCTCGAAGAAGGAGCTGACACTCCCATAGAGGCTGCGGCGGAAATGATCTGACCCAAAGATCTATACCCTGCTGGCAGTGAGGGACTGGATGCTGACATAACAGCTGGTTCAAAGTTGTTTCCCGGAAATAATATTCGTAGGAAGAGCTGATAGTCTTCACCAGACGTTGGGATTTCCTCACCAAAATCACTCCTGTTTGAGCCTGCTGCTAGATCTCGTAATAGATGGTGAGGACTAGGAGGAAAAACAGCAGCTATAAAAGACGAACCCGATGTAAGAGAAATGAAATTAGTCCTAATCTCAATTCCGACAAAGGGTCAGAAAAGGGAAATAATGAAGGAGAAATCAACCAAGGACTTTCTGTACATGCAGGCAATCTCCCCGAATGTTGTGTCCGGTGTATCACGGGTATAGGTTGGCAGACTCGATTTCCTATGGATAAAGGATTGAAACCTAGTGGGGTCTCCCTTTATATATGCGACGGTACGGGGAGCACAACTCCGTACTAGTGTTGTCTAAAGCCAAGAGGCAAACGACAACTACTAGGTTTTAAGACGCCGAAACATGTCTCTAGCCTAGACCTCTAAATGTGTTTCGTTAGATTTCAATGCCGCCTTAGTGTAAATTGAGTAGATTTTAAAGTTTATCTTCAATTACATTTTAGTTTTCAGGCCCTAATGAATGTGATGTCTCAAAAATCTCCTAAATGCAAAACTACATGCCACAGTATATCATTTCGTTCGATGAAAGCTAGCTATGGAAGAGTTAAGAGCTTTTTACACAAACAAAATGATCAAAAGACAATCAATGATATCTCTAATGCAACTAATGAAACTAAAAACTTTTCGTTCAAAGTCACTAATTACTAATAACACTGAAAATATTTTAATTTTCACTAATCAATCAAAAGAAGAAGAGATTTTTTATATTTTCAATGTTTGAGAGCTAGATGCACTAAACAAACCGAAAACAAATGAGAAGCAATTCGAGAAATGATAATAAAAGAGCAAAAACAAGCAGATTTCACTCAATGTCACAAACAATCAGATCTCAAATCGACCAAAAGTCTCTCAAAACCAAGAAAAGTCCCAAAGACACCAATGAACCGTGTAATCTAGGCTCAAAATGAAGCAAAGTGAAATTTGAATGAAAACGAAATCAGCCACCCAAAAAGCGCAATAAGATGATAGAGAACTGTCAAACGAATGCAAGGAAGCAATCCCATAGTCGACTGAATGAACGAAAACCAAAAACTCCCAAGGGAGGCTCGACTCACAAAAGCACCTAGATGCCCTAGGGCTCAAATGAAAAATCGAAAGAAATAGGCAAACAACCAAAGGATGGAGGTTACAATCAGTCAAACTAGACTCCAGTGCACTCAAACAGCCGAAAAAAAAAGATCAAAATCACAATTCAGTCCCAGAAAGCAAGAAACACAGCAAACCCTAATATCTCACAGGATTGGCACGACTGTGAGTTTGAAATTAGCGCCAAAAAGGCAATGGCGTGGGTGATACACAGGCAACCTGCGCCAATGGACGCGACTGTCATGCTGAAAAGCGCACCAGCTGAGTTTACTATGGGAAAATGAAAAACAAGCAATCTCTGACACAGACAAGTGATGACAAGGCTAAAAAAAAGCCAAACAAAGAGAAAAAACCAGTCCAAAGAGCTAACCAAGCAAGCAAGACCAAGAAATTGACCAAAAAGAGAAGACAACACTTCAAGTTGTTCAGTCCGTAAACTAAACTGGAGATTGACTGAAGCACCGTTGATCTACTCCGCTAATGCAGAGAAAAAGCGTTTCGAAGGCTATCTAGCTGCACTTCAGGCTCTGTCTATAGCCTACAAATCAAACAACAAGCTGACTCCCCAGTGGAGTCGCGAAATTGTTGAAGACGTAAATCCCCTCTGCAGACAGAGGTGATCCCTACTAGCCCAGATCGGGTCTAGCAACAATCAAACACGCTACAGTGTAGGTTCCTAATTGTAAATAAACCGACTTGCGATGAAGGCTTACCTAGAATCCAACGTTGTCGTTTGTAGAAGAGGTGGTGCTCCTATTCCTTCGCCCTAGCAGATCACAATCCTCACGATCTCCGTGATCGGACACCTGCACATGAAAGAAACAACACAAACGAACGCATAAAATCCAGTATATACAACTATATGTCAGTTGAAGAGGACATAACTCATGAACACAATCAATAACAAGAGTGGAACCATAACCAATAGTCGCTTATCATTAATGAGTCAAAAGAAGAATACAACCATAGCTTCGACGTCGAATTCTCCTTTGGCGGGTCGCCAGCAAAACATGTCTCGATAAAGCCTGTCAAGGATGGGACAAGCCTCTCTCTCTGGATATTTGACAATAGTCTCCTTGCTTGGATTTGGCCTTAAGGGAATCAAGAAGGCTCTTGCAGCATAAGGATGTGAAAGCTCTTGGGAACTAGCTTGCAAAGGAGATGGACAAGGTTTTATAGATGGAGGAAGGGGAGTTGGGATCCCTATAATTGTGGGATTGGCCCTATCATCAAGGAAGCTTCCATGAGAGGTGGCAAAACACTTCCTCTCTATGGAAATCCGTAGCCAAACCTCCCAACTCAGGATAGATATCAATCCAGGAATTTGTTAGGATGAAACTTCCGCCATTTTTTTTTTTTAAACACCTCTTAATATGGTTGGCGCGGGTGCAGCTCTATGACAGAGCGCCAATTGGCATGCCCTCTTTGGAGGATTTTCCCCGTTGGCGTGAGGGATGAACTATGGAACCGCGCCAACAGAAAAAGAGCTATTTTTTGGGTTTTTTGCAGGGAGATGTCTTTAGGGCAATGAAAACTCATCTTCAGAGAGATGAAATGAAAGTATTTTCAAGTCTTGTCTCTGCTCACAGGTCACGGAATGAGCCCTCTAATGTGCGGGATGGGGAATGGCAGGGACGATGACAAACTTTCGCCATTTTTTTTTTTAAAACACATCTTAATATGGTTGGCTTGGGTGCGGCTCTATGACAGAGCACCAATTGGCATGCCCTCTTTGGAAGATTTTCCCCCTTGGCACGAGGGCTAAACTGTGGAACTGTGCCAATAGAGAAAGAGCTATTTTTAGGGTTTTTTCCAGGTAGATGTCTTCAGGGCAATGAAAACTCATCTTCAGAGGGATGCAATGAAAGTGTTTTCAAGTCTTGTCTCTGCTCACATGTCACGGAATGAGCCCTCCAATCTGTGGGATGGAAAATGGCAGGGACAGTGAAAAATTGCTGTGTAAGGCATCAAGCAAAAATTTTATTATTTATTTGTGTGATTTAAGGTGTGATCTTTTTTTAATTATTTTTTAAATTATGCACATTTTTATTTAAATTAAGAGAAAAATCTAAGTGTGATATTTATTGTAGATATTCTCTTAATTAATTGAGAATATGAGTGGAGTTGGGTTGTATAGATATTTTAGGGATTAGGAATTCCTTAAATGGAACTTAGCTGAGTCAAAAAAGGGATAAATATATTTTAGAATTTGGCTGAGTTATTGGTGGAGGAAATCATGGATATAAATTAATCCACAATTATGTATAAATATGAGGTTTGTGTGAGGATAGAGAGACACAAATAATGGAATAGGAAAGAGGGAGATAGAGAGAAATGGTGCGAGAGTTTTTGAAAAAGGACGAGAGACGAGAAGGCAACAATTGTAATATTTGGCCAAAATTGTTTGAATTTGTAATTTTCCTGTTTTATTATAAGAAAGTATTTTGTTTATTGTTTGTTTAACTCTTCATATGTATTTTGAGTTGCATCTATTATATTAATATGAAGATTTCATAAGAAGGGAACACACTATATGTTATTTTGCAAGTATCTGATTTATTTCAGATGCTTTGCATCATTTTGGTATCAGAGCCTTCCTTCGATTTCTTTTTCCATTAATATTTGAGCCTTGATCTACAGAGTTCCTACATTATATGATCGAATCATTATGTGACCAAGAAAAGAAGGATGATGGTGTTAATTTTTGTTTAAAAGAAAAGCTCCAAACTTATCACTGATTATGAAATGTTTATGTGGAAAATCCATCGCAGAAAGAAGGAGCGATTTTGCTCTCCATGCTAGAAAATTTCAAGGAGTTTGAGTACGGAGTAGCATACCAGGTAAAGAGAGAAGGATACTATGAGATTTCTCTATGTGTGACCAGAGATTGGTTTGTGTGAAGAGATTGTTACTTCCACATAAGTGAATTTTCAGCAAGCATTGAAGACATGTGTCTCTGTATTAACGCAAAACTGAGCACAATATTGCAAGAGAGGTTGTGTGATATATCCTTCATTCCAATTTCTAGGTTTTACATGGAAAATTGAATTTCCACATGAGTTGAGAATGGTAGCATAGGGAGATCGTGTAGTGTGTCTCTGGACTGGTTTTTTCCATGCACTACACCAATCATGCCAGTTTAGTATTTCTCCAAGACATGTCTTAAATATTCTACATTGAACAAGTGATGGAAACCCTCCGAAGCAGTGTCTGCAAAGTATTTCAGCCTCAGAGATCTCTGGGATCGCTACAATGAATCAAGTGTGTATGTAACAGGAATACCGATCCGTTTGAACAATGGAGAAATTGTAGTTCAATATTATGTTCCTTACCTTTTGGTGCTCTAGATATATACCTCAACTAACATTAGATCGTCTTCAAATTTCAGGAGTATGAGGGATGAGAGTGACCGAGACTTGAATCGAGGGATTCCAGCAGTGATTCATTCAGTGATAGTGAAAGTGGACATGGTACTGAAAGAGCTTTAAGCTTCAGAAGTGAATCCTGCAATACCAGTGAAAGAGAAGGAGCGACAGAATTATAAGTTAGACGACTTGCATGTTGGAGAAAATTAAGAACTAGATCGACTTGCGTGTTGGAGATAATTGACTAGAGTTGTGAAGATCAAATTGTGGTATGTTTTGATTCAACAAGGATTTCTTGCTACCATGTGTAAATAAAGTGGAGTGAACCATTAAATCGATTGTTCTATTTAAAAGGAGTTTTGGAAAAGTCATAAGTTACCAAATATCTTGTTTTGTAAAACCAAATATTTAAGTGGAAGTGTGGATTTCGTAATTTCCAGGAGTTAGCAGCTACTCGATTCATAAGTCGAATTCCCTTCTTTAAGTAGAGGCCGAGTAATATTTTTTTAATGGGTAAAACCAAAACAGGGATTAAGGCTAGTGATAATAAGAAAAACATACTCCGAATACAATCTAAATAAAAGACAGTAATGCAGACACTAAGAAAAAATATTATGAAAAACACATAATATATAGAAGGAAATATCTTTATATTTATCAAACTAGTTTCTTCCAAAATGGACTCATTAGTGATACAAATATAATTCATTTAAAAAGTGTCATTATATAACATGGACAGGAACAGAGCTTAGAAACGATAAAAAAATGACCGTTTAGAAATAATACTAAAAAATTCCCAAAAATGGGAAGGATTTAATCAGAAAATTTTCCATTGTGCCATCTATCAAAAAGATACCAAAACAGCCCGAAAAAACTAGGCGGAACAGAGGAAATAAAAACTGTCAGAAAGATTCCAAAAATGGTCAGAATATTTGGCGGAAACTGCAACTGCAACTGTACCATCTGTTAGAAAACAACCAGAAAATTTGAGCGCAAAAAAATTTCAGGAAGATGCCAAAAATGACCAGAATATTTGGCAGAAAAATGCAACTGTAAATTCTGTCAGAGAACGGTTAGAAAAAAATGAGCATGAATAGAGGAAAAACTATCAGAAGGATGCCAAAAACGGCCGGAGCACTTGGCGGAAAAGATGCCAAAAATCTGCTTGAGAAACAGGGTGCGAACTGGACCTGCCAGAGCTAAAAATAGCAATTTCTTAATGGAAAAATATGAAAAAATAGAAAAAATTCCCAAAATTTTCCCCTCAATCGCTGGGGGTGCTGACAGTTGTCAAGAGATCCGAAAAAGTGATTTTGGTCCCAAAGTCGCGACCGAAAAATCTGCCGAGACTAAGGATGTGGATCTAAACTTCTCATAATGAAAGTCCCAAGCTTTCAAGGATTTCTCCAACAAACCAGAGGTTTAGGAATATGCTGCAGCAAAGGGAAATGTTGGAAATCTCTATGAATTTTAGGGTTTAGGGAACCCCCAAGATTTAGAGATCGAGTAGCTTCATAGAAGTCTAGCTTTAACACAAAGGGGGGCCTTTTGAGGCTTGAATAATGAAGTAGTCCCCATGCATAAACCCGATGCAAAAGAGCATCTCTCTGATCCCAGAGAACTTTAGAGAAAAAATCCTGAAGAAAATAAGGAGGATATCTTCCAGAGCAAAGTCGTGAATAAAATAATCTCATGAGCTCCAAAAAGCCAAATTGACTTCTTTCTATGAGAAGGTATCTTGTCAATTCATTGACTAAAAATTGAACTTTTTGATGCCTACGATGCTAGGAAGTAAACAAAATGTACTGGTAAGCATTAAGAGGTTTCTGAAAGCATCTTGTAGAAATTTTACCAGTAGACTGAATATATGGTCCTTTGAAAAGAACAACATCAAGAAAATTAACACTGGTAGAAGAAATGACAGAAGTGATACAAATATTATCAGGGTAGATTGACTGATAAAATTCCAAGTAGGCCAACAGTCGATCTATGGAACCCGTCCAAACCAGAAAACCATCATCAATAAAACACTTGAAAAGTTTAATTTCCAGAGAGGGAATTCTACGGTTAACTTCTAATTCCATAACACAGAGAAAGAGATGTGCATAAACTAAATTAAAATTACTTCCCATAGCTGTGCCACAAATATTTTGATAGAAGGAACCATTAAAAGAAAGAAAATGCCAATGGAAAACCAATTCTGCTGCATTGACCAAAAAATCTACATCTTCTAGAGTAAAAAAGGTTGTTCTGCTGTTGGAGAGCATGTCTCGAAGAGAAATCAAGCCTTCCTGAGTCGGAATACTAGGATATAGTGACTCTACATCGAAAGTAACCAGAAAAAAATCTGGAGAAAAACGCTCTATTTCAATAGCTTAATGAAGCGACAGAGAGTCTTGGAGATGATTTGGTTGAGCCAGTAGAGTACTCATGATTTTGTGATGTAGAAACTTAGACAGGGGTTCCAACATGAACCCATTATAAGAGAAAATAGGTCGGCCAATGGGTATATGTTTTTTGCACTTTCCAGATAAATTACAGAACAAAAGCTCGAGCATGCTGAATATCAATTTGAAAAATAAATTTCCACTAATTAACTGTCAATAGTTTTCTGAAGCGTGCATGGAGACTGCAAAAAGAAGCTCTAATAATACCCCAAGGAACAGAAGGAACAAGATGATAGGCATTTTGATCTGATTGTGGAATGATAACTTTGACAACATATTTATCTCTATCAATTACAGCAATTCCTAATTTTTTATCAACTGGTTTAGTTACAATAGGAAGTCGGTGAAGGCTTCAGAGAGCAATAAACTGAGATCTGGAAATACGGGGTTTAGTCGAGAAATCAGCAGAGGCCATTTTATTGTGTAGACTTTGAAGTCTAGAAATAAGGGCGCGATTAAGTTTAGGATCATTTATGGGCAGTTCCCAAGTAGGATTAAGGATTCTGAAAGGATCATAAGATTCTTCAGCAGAAATCCTAAAATACCGTCTCAATCTACACAATCTAGAGAAGACATCATATTCTTTTAAAATATCATTACTGGTCATAGGGGGAGGTTGAGGAATGTATTTATGTCCAAGTCCTAACAACTTAATCTGATTAAAAGGTATATGAATAGAAGAAATATTGTGGATTGCAAGGTTGGTAATCCGACAATTAATCTTGGAGGTGGTCATTTTACCAAGAAAATATAATAAGTAAGAGAAAGGATCAATGGAAGGTAACCAATATAGATGTCTTCCATGGCCATTATTTAAAAATTTAGAAGATATTTTCCCTTGTTCAAAGGATGGTTTTGATGTTGATTTGATGATGGTGGCACAAATGGCGCAACTTCCGAATTAAAACCAGAATTCCACAAAGGTTGGTTTGCAGCTGATGGCCTAGCAACAGATCGAGTGGACTGATTCTGCTTCTAGTGAGGGTTGGGCTGACGACCTGATATATTTTTTGGCTGAGTAGACTGTCGATTTCCTTGCAGTTTTTGCTTCTGTTGGCGAGACTACAAAGGTTTATGTTGTTGCTACTGCTGGCAAGACTGTTGCAAATTTGGCTGTTGCTGGCGAGTTTGCTGAAATTGTTGTGGCTATTGTGGATGGTGAGGTTGCTGCTGCTGACGAAAAATTTAGCAAGGTGCACGAGGCTATTGAGGCTATCATGGCTCTGGAGGCTGCTGCTGAGGAGAATCAACATCATTCACGCCATTGGACTATATGTCAATAAGACCAATTCCAAATCGGGATGATCAGCTTGATTTCTCATTCTATTCATTTTAGTGTTACAACACATATATATAGATGTCGAAGCATACATAAAACACAAACCATTAACCCTAGATTAGAACATAACCATAGTTGCTTTGATCGTATCTACAAAATACCAGGGGCCGAAAACCATCTCGCCCCAAAACCATGTGCAAACCCATGCAAAAAACCATGGGCGGGTCTGCCACCGAAAAATAGGGTCCAAATTTTTTTTCCTAGGGTGTTGCCCCAGACCCCAAATAGGGGGGGCTTCCGCCCCCTCTATGACCTCCTTGCTGCACCCGACGCAACGTACATGGTTTCCTTTCGCCCCCCCATGCATGACTAGTCCTAGAAAGAATATAACACACACCCAAAATTCTCCCACTTATGATTTTCTTTCCGCAGGGGGCCACAAGATAGCATAGTAAGTATCCGAGCTCTGCAACACCCATTTTTTCTCTACACCAAGGGAACTTCTAAGTGCTCACATACTTTGTCAATGCATTTGAGACATTCTTCAATGTATCCATCTTTACCAACAGCACCCTTTTAGCCTCAACCATATCTCTCACAAAGTGATATTGAATGCTTTGTATTTGAATGATAAGAAGTGTTCTTAGCCAATAAAATTGCACTTTGGCTATCACATTCTATCCTTATAGCATGATGCACCAACCCCATACTTGAACACAATCTCTGCAACCAAACTGCTTCCTTGCTTGCATGAGTGGCTACCATGTATTCTGCCTCTGTAGTTGGAAGAACCACTACAGACTGTCTTTTACTCATCCAACAGACTACGCCTCCAAATAGGCGAAACACATACCCACTTGTAGATATTCTTTGGTCCAGATCTCCAGCCTAGTCAGCATCAACAAAACCACAAATGTCCAACACTCTTTCCAATCCTGGTCTTCCCTGGTAGCACAAGCCATAATGACTAGTGCCACACAAATATCTGAAAACCCACTTCACTATTGTCCAATGCTCCTTCCATGGGTTTGACATAAACCTGCTCAATACTCCCACAACATGTACAATTCCTGGTCTATTATAGACCATTGCATACATTAGGCTACCCACTGCACTTGCATATGGAACACGAGACATATCCTCCTCTTCCTCTTGTGTCTTGGGACACTGTTCAACAGACAACTTTACACCTACAGGAATCGAAACATTGACCAGTTTACTATCCTGCATATTGAACCTCTGTAATATAGTCTCGACATACATCCTTTGGTTTAACCAAATATTCCTCTTTGCTCGATCTCTCTTGATCTCCATGTCCAAAATATTGTTTACAGAACCAAGATCCTTCATGTCGAATTTGGAGAACAGTTGGGTCTTCAAATATTGGGTAATTTCTTTGTCACTTCCAATCGACAACATATCATCCACATACAAGACCAACTAAATAACACGTTCACCAATTTATTTAAAATAGACACAGTGATCCTCCTTGCTTCTGGTGAAGCCAAGTCCCTGTATATAGGTATCAAATTTTTGATACCACATCCTTGGTGACTATTTTAACCCATACAGACACTTCTTTAACCTACATACCAGTTATTTCTTCCCCTTCACCATAAATCCTTCAGGTTGTTTCATGTATATCTCCTCTTCTAGATCCCCATGAAGAAATTTTGTCTTCACATCCATCTATTCTACCTCAAAATCAAATGTAGCAGCAACAAATAAAAGTAATCCAATAGAAGTAACTTTGGCAACAGGAGAAAAAATATCACCAAAATCAATTCTCGGCACCTGGTAATAACCTTTTGCTACCAACCAAGCTTTGTATTTCTCCGCCTTTCCTTCTACTTTCATCTTCTTCTTAAACACCCATTTTCTCCTGATGGGCTTCCTTCCAGCCGACAACTTCACCAGATCCCACGCCACATTTTTATGCAAGGATGCCATTTCATCAACCATGGCTTCCTTCCAGATTTTTCCATCCTCTGAATCTACTGCCTCCCTAATAGTTCTGGGATCATCATCAGTTATAGCTAAAGAAAAATCTGAATAGAAAGGATATGGACTATAACTTTTTGGTTGTCTTCTATCCCGAACTGATCTTCTCATAGATGGAGTTTGTGGTTCTTCCTCTTCCGAGTCTTCTTCTATTGTAGAGTCTGATTAATCCTCCTATAGCTCAAACTATATCTTCTTAGGTTCCTTTGGTATGAATTCATGTTTAACAACATCTTTCACCTCTCTAAACACCACATCTCAGCTGTACACAACCTTCCTTGTTTCCGAGTTCCAAAGCTTGTAACACTTTAAACCATCCTTATACCCAATAAATATGCACCTTTCAGATTTATTATCCAAATTGGTCCTTTTCTCCTTTGGAAGATGTACATATGCATCACATCCAAATACCCTCAGATGTAAAGAGAGGGTTTCTTACCAGTCCATACCTCATGTGGAGTCTTATCCTCCAACGTTGATGAAGGTGATATGTTAACCAAGTAACATGTAGTCTCCACTGCCTCTGCCCAGAATTCTTGTCCTAACCCGGTACCACTGAGAAAGCTTCTTGCCTTTTCCATATGCATTCTCTTCAATATTTCTGCAACTCTATTTTGCTGAGGTGTGTATGGAGTAGTCTTCTGCCCTGCTATACCACACTTCTTACAGAACCCTTAAAATTCCTTCTTGCAGAACTCCCCACCATTATCTCTCCTTCGCACCTTTATCTTCTTCTCTATTTGGTTTTCCACCAGAGCCTTAAATTATTTAAATCTGTCAAAGACTTCAAATTTATTCCTCAAGAAATATATCCATGTATTCCTTGAGAATTAATCTATGAATGAAACATAGTACGCAGACTTACCCAGTGTTGGAACTGACAGAGGTCCAAACACATCACTATGCACAAGCTCTAATATCTTATTCGCCTTCTTAGCACCAGAAGGAAAACTCACCCAATTTCACCCAATTCTGCTTCCCATCTACACAATTTTCATAGAAATCGGAATCGAGAGACCTATTAGAAATACCTTCTAGCATACCATTTCCATGCAGTATTCGAAGGCCCTTCTCTCCAATATGTCCGAGTCTTTTCTCCAGATACCACTAGGCTTTCCCCCCCACTTTCGGGAACTAAAGAACTATTGCACCCATCAATAACAGTGCTACCCTAAAGCTTGTACAGAGTTCCAATCAGAACTCCCCGTATTAATACCAGTGCTCCTCGAACCATTTTACAGGTATCTTCCTCGAACACTGTTTTTACACCTACATCATCCATCTTGCTTACAGAAATCAAATTTCTGGCCAATGCAGAAATGTGCAGAACACCAGGAAGTGTTCTAATCCTTCCACATTGTAGCTTTATCTTGATTTTTACACGTCCTATGATTCTGGCCTTCCTATCATCACCTAAGAAGACATCACGACCATTATATTTCTCATACTCGCAGAACCACTCCCTATGGGGAGTGAAGTGAAAGGATGCAACCGATTCAATCAACCATGACTCATGATCTACATCTGTATTTGAAGAAGAAGCCAAATACACATCCCCACCTTCATCCAAGGTGGTTTTTTCCTCTGCATAAGGAGCATCATCAGATCCCTTTCCTTTCTCAAGAGATTTAGATCTGCAATCCCTTTTGTAGTGCCCTTCCTTTCCACATTTCTAGCACACCTTTATAAACTTTCCAGGAGATTTAGATCTCCCTCTAGATTTAGATCTCCCACTCGAAACCTTATTCTTATTTTTGTTCTGGGACCTTCCTTGTACAGATAAGGCATCTCCATTCTGACCCTCCATATTTCTCCGTCTCATTTCCTCCGACAACAAGGCTGAGACAATGCCATCAAAATTCAAGGTAGTTTTATTGCTACCTATTGCAATAACCAGACTCTGCCATGAGTCTGGTGGAGAACACAACAAACTGATGCACTTATCTTCATCTGAGATTTTAATATCAACAGATGACAAATGACTTACCATAGCATTGAATGTGTTTAGATGCTTTGTCACCGAGTCTCAATCCTTCATCCTGAGGTTATAGAGCTTCTTCCACAAGAACAATTTATTCACCAGAGACATAGATTGGTACAAAGCCCCAAGTTTTTCCCACAAATTCTTCATTGTAGCTTCCCCAAATACATTCAACAATACTGAATCTGAGACACACAACCTTATTGTGCTCTTCGCCTTCTGATCCAACTTTTTCCAGTCTTCATCTTACATTTCCATTGGTTTAGTAACTGGATCTACCGTGATCCACTGGTCTTTATCCACCAGCAGATCCTCCATCTTCAACTTCCACAACTCAAAACTCTAACCATTAAATTTCTCAATCTCTATCTTTCCACTACTTGCCATATTCTTTCACTACAAGAATCGATCCCACAGATCACCCACTGAACAGGGTCTACCACAGGCCCAAGGAAAAAAAAACCCTTAGCAACAAAGGCATCCCCTTGAAGCCTAAACAACGTTGATACCAAATGTAGGTTCTAACCCTATACAGAAATTATCTGCAAACAAATCTTAAGAACATAAAATAAACAATAGTGAAAGCATAAAACATAAAACATATGTACATAGATATTTTCCCCTGGATCCCAAATCAGGATGACCAACTTGATTTTTCATTCTATTTATTTTACTATTACAACACATATATATACATGCCGAAGCATAAAGAAACCCTAATCCATTAACCCTAGATTAGAAAATAATCGTAGTTCCCTTCACCGGATCTACAAAATGCAAGGGGCCGAAAACCATCATGCCCCAAAACCATGTGGAAACCCATGCACAAAACTATGGGCGGGTCCACCCACCAAAAATTAGGGTCCAAATTTTTTTTCCCAGGGCGCTACTCCTTACCCCGAAAAGGGGGGCTTCCACCCCCCCTGTCACCCTCCTGTTGCACCCAACACAATGTACAAGGGTAGCTTTCGCCCCCCTGTGACCCCCCTGTGCATGACTAGTCGTGGAGAGAATATAACACATACCCAACAAGAAAAAGAGTACTAAAAAAAGGAGGGCATTGATTATGCAGAAACATTTGCACTTGTAGCTAAATTAAACACTATTAGATTGTTAATTGTATTATCTACAAAGTACCATTGTAATTTGCACCAATTAGATATAATTTTTTTTTTCTAAATGGTGATTTAAAAGAGGAAGTGTATTTAACACAACTTGAAGGGTTTGTTAAAAAGGGGGAGGACCATTTACTGTGCATATTAAAGAAGGCTTTGTATGGGATGAAATAGACACCTAGGTGGTGGTATGAGAATATAGATTCCTTGTTTATTTAGCAAGATTTTACGAGAAGTCAAAGCGACCCAAATATGTAATAAAAATTTGATGCAAAGGTGCATGTTGTAATGATTTCATTGAATGTTGATGATTTAATTATTATAGGAAATTCAATTAAAATTTAATTAATGGAATTAAGGTGCATATGTCACAAGTATCTGAGATGAAAGATCTTGGTGAGTTACATTACTATATAGGTTCTGAATTTTGGAGAGATGTTGGTCAAACTTTTGTCTCTCGGGGAAAGTATGTCAAAGAATTTCTTAAAAAGTTTAAAATGGACCAGTGTCAAGATTATTTTGTTCCAATGCAACAGAATGTAAAAGATTATTTTGATGATGCCTCAAAAGAGATTAATGGTACAATGTATAGACAATTGGTGGGAAGCTTGAAATTTCTTACTACAACCAAACCTGATATAACATACTATGTTAGTGTGTTAAGTTAGTTTATGGCAAGACCTCTAGAAAGCCATTAGAGAACAACAAAATAGGTACTCATGTATCTTAAAGGAACAATTAATTTTGGTATTAAATACATTGATTCATTTTAGGTTAAGCTTACATATTACTCATATTCAAATTGTGCTAGTAATCCATATGATAGGAGATCTACTACATGTTATCCTTTTAGCATTGGATCCAATATTTTTTCATGGAGTAGAAAAAAAAAACCTATTGTATCTTTATCATCGACTGAGGTAGGGTATACAAATTTTTGTGCAACAACTTGTGAAGTTGTTTGGTTGAGGAGAGTTATTCAAGATGTTGGAGAATAACGCAAGAAATTTATAGTGTTGAAATGTAACAATGAGAGCTCGATCAAGTTCGAGAATGATCCAATTTATCATGCAATAACAAATCATGTTGATGCCTAGTTTCATTTTGTTAGAGAGAAGATACAGTCTACAAATTATTTTCTTGAATAGTGTAAAACTTGAAAAAATGTTGCTGATATTTTCACTAAACCCCTTAGGAAGGTGAAATTTGAGTTATTTAAGGATATTTTAGGTATGGAAATAAATCCTTTTTTCCATTAAGGGGGAAACTAGAAAATAATGGAGAAAAAAATTGTTAGGTTCTTTTGACATTATTTGTATTTATGAATTAGATCCTATTTTTCTCGTATTCATTTTGATCTCCCTATTCAAATGTATCATTATATGATTGTATTGATTATTTGATTGATCAATGAAAGTCAGTGTTGTGGCAGCCTCACGGGCTCCTTACCTGACTGTTGTGAGTTTCATTTAATGTGTTTTGTCTTCCATTTTTGAGTGAATATAATGAGTGTCCAATGCTTTTTAAAATATAGATTAAATTTAAGGCACATATTTTTATTGTTGTGCTCCATAGAATCCCACAATTGTTATTGTTGTCCGCTTACATTATTATTGTTATGTAGGTTATAATTATATTGTGACCCCTTAGACTCCTATATATACCAAGGAGGTCTTATCATTTGTATCATCCAAGATTTATTCATTTATGTAATGTAAAGGAGGTTTCCCCCTTGAAGAGGATACGTTTTAATTCATTGATCAATATTTTATTATACTTTGTGAGATGGCCACGTAACATTTGGTATAAGAGCTTTCGATTCTATCATTTTTCTTACTCAAACAGGGAATCTTTGAATATTCCCTACATTTTATTTTCTACGAAGCTTCAGAGGCTGAAATTGAAACCTCTTCGAGCTGAAATATTGGTGAACATTGTATCTGAATTTCAGATCTTCATCCGCTATATTTTTGGAGATATAATTAGAGGAAGCTATGGTTTTTGTAGGCTCCACAATTCAGTGACATAGGGAAAAACGTCATAACATTTTCTCTAAGAATTGAATTTGAATTTTGTAAAATGTAACATTAATTACATGGAATATAGTATTTTGGGTATCATTTTTAGGGTTGTATTTCGAACCGATGACACATGGAATTTCGTACATGTTCTCTCTATTGAATAAGTCTGTAATTCGATCATTGTGGGAGATTGGGTAAAACACTTTCTTGAAGAATCCAATTTCAGTATGAATTATGGGGTTGGAAAGAAGACTCAAAGGGATATCACAAGATGAAATTTTAAATATTGGAGATATGAAACTACAGAGATACAACCATGTGAATCTCGAGCTCCTAAAAATTAAGAAAAATGTGTGTATTTTTTAAAAATTTTGCATAACTTTTGTTTAAGAGGATTTGTTTGAAGTGATTCAAAGAGAATAGTGAAGCATAAATACCATTGTTTGATTCAAAAACTACTTGAAACAAAAAAATGCAGACACCTATTAAGCAACCAAAAATATTTTCTATGATGCATGAAGAAGAGGAATACATGAAAAATGATATATCAAAATTATGAGACCAAGTGCAACAAACTTCACTCTCACAAAAAGTAACAAGAAATCAATTGTAATCCATGATGAATGTTAATATAGATGATATGAAAACGGACATGGGATTTTTTAATGATGGTTTAAAAGCATACATGGAAGTAGTGATGAATGCCAATATAGAGAGGTTGAAGGAAGTTTTGGCAAAGTTACTAGAAGAAAGGCTTCTCAGTAGTGACAAGGTAATACATGAAAATCATGATGAAGAAAAAAATAATATGAATTATGATTTTAGAGACTCCAATGTTGGGTTTAAGAATCACCACATTCCAAATATCGATATGAGGAAGTTAGATCGCAATGATCCCATAACATGGATACTATAGATGGAGAAATATTTTGATCTCCATTATGTGAAACACTCATAAAAGGTACACATTGCAAATTTATATTTATAACCCAATCAGGTTGTATGGTATCTATGGGTTTGTTCTTGTAAAACACTCATCACTTGGTCAAATGATAACACATTATGAGTATACAAATTGCAACACCTTCTTTAGCCAATGTATAAATCTCAAACAAAAGGGTTCAACGGTGGAACACATTCAGGACTTCTAAAACTTTAATATCATGGTAACATATATTCTAGAGGAACATAAGATCGATGTATGATAGGGAATTTTATTCAATGATAACATATAACATGACTTTCACCTTTGGGAACCTGATTCAAGGAATTCAGGGTGGCAAGAAAAGTTGAAAGAAAAATTATGGAAAAAATTTTGTCTACCAGTCACAACTATAAATATGGAAGTGTTGTTGCTCTTAAACTTCCACAACTTACAAGTTTTACACCACAACAATTGGAGGAAAAAATAAAAAAAAAGGATTTGTCACAATTGTGATAGAAAATACACTAAATATTACAAATGTGCTGAGAAGAAATTATTCTACATAGATTGTGAAGAGGAGGAACAAAAAGAACAAGAAACATCAAAGGATGAGGAATAAAAATAAAAATAAACATCAAAAGAGGAGGATATACACAAATAACCAACCCCTGAGAAAGAAGAAATGAATCTGACCATATATTGCAATGAATTGGGTGGAATTATCACTCCTCAAACACTCAAGTTAGAATGATATATCAAGAATAAAAGGGTAATGTTGTTGATTGATTCAGTAGTACTCATAATTTTATTCATTGTAATATAGACAAGGAATTAAATTTCTTCCTATATCTAGAACCAAAATGTCAAGTGATGGTGAAAAATGGAGGAACTATAAATTTCATCAGAAAGTGCCATAATATCAAGATAACCATGGGATAATATTTATTGAATAGTACAATTCTTTCCACTCCAATGGGTGGTGTTGATGTTGTATTAGGAGTCCAATGTTTGAAATTTTTGGGGACGGTAACTTTTAATTTTCAAGAAATTTTCTTCAAATTTCTTTGCGGATGAAAGGAAGATGAATTAAGGGGCATCACAGGGAAAATAGGAAATATAATGTGATGTAATTGCATGAAAAAACTTATAATAATAAAAAATGAGGAATAATTTCACAGCTATGCTGACTAGAGTTTCAAACATCAAAATCATCTATTTATCTAGTTCTCCAAAAGTTTTAGACAATAATTACAAGGTATTTGAGGCTCCCAAAGGAATCCCACCTATTTTTTATCATGGACATGCTATTCATTTTATTCTAGGAAGTGTTCCTCCAAACATCAAACCTTACAGATATCCTTATGCCCTAAAGAGTCAAATTTAACGTATGGTTATAGAAATGATAAAGGATGGAATAATTCAACCTAGTCAAAGTTATTTCTCTACTCTAGTAGTATTGGTGCACAAGATGGATGGATCATTGATCTGAATATTGGAAAACTAGTTTTTTTGTGCTAGCTTCCTCATCAGTATTAAATAAAAGTGTGCTTAAGGATCATCTCAATTAGCAAGTTATATGAATGTTTATGTGTGTTTTATGTGAAATTAATTAAATAAATTATCTTTTAAAAACACATAACAGTAAGTAAATTACAGATAATACAATACACATAAAACGCATTACGTAGAGTTGATAACAGATTTCACCCCTCTTGGGCTACATCTCCATGGACCTGCTTCAATGTCTTGGCCCTCTTTGGATTAATGGTAAATTCTCTGATTACATTCGCCTACAATGCTCCAATGGCTCTAC
This sequence comes from Pinus albicaulis, assembly GCA_034641835.2. NCBI lineage: Eukaryota > Viridiplantae > Streptophyta > Pinopsida > Pinales > Pinaceae > Pinus > Pinus albicaulis. The sequence goes on from MU968406.1 coordinate 391,812, forward strand.
AACATACTCCATTGCATTCAGAATATGCAAAAACCCCTAAGTAGCCTCTTCTGGCTCTACAAATGGTCTTTGGGTGATCTAGACATGGCCTCCTCTCCCAGTGGCCCTTAGAATATTAAATCTTAAAAGTGGAAAAATGACTTACAGAAGTGCTCCAGTGCCTCTCCAACCTACACTATCATGCTCAGAGCATCCAAATAATCTAGGATTGACTCTTTCTGAGCCTAATTTGGTCAAAATATGCCAAGTTTATGGCTTCTTTAGTTTCTCCTAGGAAAGCTCCTCTAAATCTGGACAAACTCCAGTTAACCCCAACAAAACTAAAGGTCTCGCCAAGATTATTGGCCTCTACAAACTTAACCACCAAGATAATTTCAGATTAATTATTAGATAATTAGGAGTTAAACTGTGGTTAGGCGCATTAAGCGCGTCTAACAAAATTTGAAATTAAAAATTTGGTTAGCGCACATTAAAACATGTTTAGTGGTTAATAAAACCAATGTTTAAAAATAACTCCACGCATTTAAATCTTGGCTTTTTCCACGTTCATAGCCAAAGGCTATATGGTAAGGGGATGACCCCACTTACCTCCGTCAGAAACCGTAATCAAACTCAAATGTATGTGGAATAAGTATATGGTTAAGAAACGATTTGGAGTAGACTTGGTATGGCCTGTTGTTTGCATGGGGGAGGTTTTGGGGTTGAGCCCGACCTCCACTCGTCCATTACATAAAAAAATTTCACCCATATAAAATGAAATTCAACCTTTGAACTTACCCAAATTTTTGGACTTTGGGAGGGCACGTGGCGACTTCTGGAGGGCATGTGGCGGCCTCTAGGCTAGCCACGTCTCAGCATCCCATTGGTTCCTCAAAAACCAACCAAATTGTGCCAAAAAACCATAAATTTTTTTCAACCACAATTCAACACATGCCAACACACCATTGGATAGAGGAAAACCAAAAATTTTACACCTTTCATCCTGTTTGACCTTTTTTTTTTTTTTTTAAATTCACGTGTTTGGAAAAGTGGACAATAGGCTCTAACTTTCTCATACGGAGTCAGTTTTTGATGAAATGAAGTTTTCTGGATTCATAACAATGATACCTATCCAATCATTCTAGTTTGGAGAAATTCTGAGCACTTTGATTTTTTAGCAGTTTTTTTCCCCAAATTCAATTTCTGATCACTCCTACCCACTGACAAGATTTTGGTCCCACAAAAGCTGGTTATCTGATAATAATTTAATAATTTTCTCTTTTAAATATTATATTGACTTGATTATACTTGAAAAATATCCATGACAACCACTTGGGTTAACCGACATGCCTTGCCTTGCAAATGGCTTGGCACTTCAACCAATGTTCTCCTTTCGCTGCTGATCCAATCCCACACTTTTTGGTTTCTTGCTGACTAATTAAACACCTTGATTTAACAAAGATATCCGTTTGTGCTTGGAAATAAGACTAATGGCCTTCCCACTGAGAATCATGCTCTTCCTTCGCACACACATGCATTCGATGCAAGCTTCTCCTTGAAAACCACTTTTCCAATTTAAGCCAATCTGAGTGTACTACAAAAATGAGTTTCAATATCAGTAATCAAAAGAAAAAAAATTACCATTATTTTTACCTCCACATTTCCAAATTCCACATTTGGAAGAATGCATTCACCATCTCTTTCGTTTCCTAGCATGAACACATCAAATGGTCTACAATGACTGATGTTTTGGATCCAAATGTTTTGACATCTTGTCCCTCTTTCCACTTCTTGATTCCATCATCCTCAAGTTCAACATGCTGCTCATTCCATGATTTGAGAATGAAGGCGAATCATGAGCCTCTTGCTCAAGAGTGGACCTTCCAAAATCCTGAGACATATTGTCACAAGAAAAACCATTAACTTGAAAAACACATCATGTAGGAAATACAACTTGATGAGCTCTTTATTTTTCTCCTTCAAAGAAAATAATTTCAAATCCTGTGAGAATTTCCATGCACTCGTACATATTGTTGTACAAAAAAAACATAAGCGTAATTTGTCGATGGGTTTTGACAAAACATGTGTCTTCAAAGTATTGACTCTCATGTCAAACAAAAGCATCTACAACAACTTAACGATTATTTTCCCAAAACAACAAGAATTTCACATATCAAGAAAAAATTCTTCGACATCTCCCTTTCATCTTTGGAGACAAAATCAACTCTTCCAAGTCGATATGACATACATGTAAAAATAAATTTACCAACACAATTCAATCACTCATGAATGTATACAATTCTCAACTCTCTCACAAGTACAATCACAAGTACAAGAATCCCATTGGTATGTACGAGTACTTAAAGAGTTGAAATGACCAGATTTAAACCCAATTCAACCTTTGGTATTGTTGTGGAAAATTTGGTCAACATAGTCCACTTTCAAACACCGTCCTAGCGTAAACATGTAACATGCATTCTAGAGAAAAAGAAATGTATGAACATGAAAATTGCAACTACAAATTTCCATCTTTCCTGCATCTACATGAGTCAACATAACTCTAGCTTTCAAGCATCTTGCTTCGTGCAATACGCAGCATAGTTTCAAGAGAAAATAAATTCATTCAGTTGGAAAATAAATGTATCAATAAGGAAATATTTGAATCAATCACCAAAATAAATGAAAGGCCTTAATAGGTTAAGAAATCTAACCATCTCTTTCAAAACCATTTCAATGGCACTTCTTTCAGCTGCACTTCATCATGTGAATAATCTTGACCCACATCAATTATGTAATCCTCCTTTCCATTCTTGTCAATATCTCTTTCCACCTTCTTCAAATGTTGTTGATGAATTTCTGGATACAAAGTCCAACACTTGTCTACAAGATGACTCTGCTTATGGCAGTGAGTGAAAAATAATTGTTTCTTCTTTTCAACATGGTTTTTATTGTCCATTAGACATTTGGGTTTCTTTCAACTTTTTTTTGAAGGTTTCCTGTGTATGGATATATTTTTCCAAAATCTTGAAATATTATGGTTATTCAAACCACAAAATGAACCTGTAAACTTTCTCCAAATCTTATGTGAGGATTTACAATGTTTATCATAATTAAAATCAACTTGATTAAAGGCATATTTATACCTTGCACATTCACCTTTGTCTCCTTATTGAGGAGATTAATTTGATGAGCTAGTGGCTCTCTTTGGAATACCAACAATGGCTTCAATGACTTTAGAGCCTTCAACATCCTCTTGTTTTCCATTTCCATTAGTTGCATGCTTATAAGCATCTTCTTGCAAAGTGGGTGTAAAATTTTTTCATTCCTCATGACTAAAATCTTCAAAAGCTTGAGGTAATGAACATGTAATGAAAGTCCTTCTTGGAACACCTTCATGTTCCTCCTTGGCTTTGGATAATTCTCAATCATGTTGTCTATAACCAAGAACCAAATACCTAGGACTTTCCTCTAAAACAATTGGGTCAACTATGCCTTGTGCATGTTTTCCTAACCCTTTACCTTCATAGCCCATCTTCATCAATAATTTGGACCCTATTTCTTCATTGTGTCTTTCAAAAGCACCTCCACATTCATTTTTAGAGGAAATAGAACATAAACTTGAATTGCATACTTATTTTTCATGCACATACTTAGCGACGGTTTCCTTTGCAATATGGAGCTCAGTCTCCATATCATGCATCTTTTCAAGAAGCTCTTGCTTCTCCTCGTTCATGGAAATCCACTACTCTTAAATTACAGTGCTCTCCTTATTATATTCATACATCTCTTGCACCATACCTCTCATGATGTAGAGCTTCTGCAACATCTCTTTATCAAAGAGTCTTGATAAGGAAGATTGATTAGAAACAATGCTTGATGAAGCTACCATCACACTTGTAGTACATAAAAAAATTCATTGTTGTGATTTGAGAGTTCTGTCCTCAATCTTGACCTTCTCCTGAAGAGAGGAGATACACATAAACTTGCACAAAATTAAGTTCTCCTTGCGCAAATACAAAACTAATAGCTAATTTTATAGCTAACCTTGGCAAACCATATTAGGGCTAAAATGATCTAAATTGTGCTCTGATACCAACTTGATCTGAATATGGACAAACCATTTTTTTTGTGCTATATTTCCCATCAGTATTAAATAGAACTGTGCTTCAAGATCGTCTAAATTAGCAAGTTATAAGAGGGTTTATGTGTCAATTGTGCGTGTCTTTTATGAGAAATTCATTAAGAAACTTATTTTTTTAAAACACATAACAACAAGTAAATTTTAGAGAATACAATACACTACAAACACATTACAAAGAATTGATAACTAAGTTCACCCCTCTTAGGTTACATCTCCATGGGCGTGTTTCAATGGCTTGTCCCTCTTTGGATTAATTATCAATTCTCTGATTACATTCACCTACATCTTTCCAATGGCTCTTCAACCCACTCCATTGGATTCATAAGACAAAAAAACCTCTAAGTAGCCTCTTGTGGTTCTGCAAATGGTATTTAGATGATCTAGACATGGCCTCCTCTCCTGGTGGCCCTATGCATATTTAATCTTCAAAGTGGAAAAATCACTTACAGAAGTGCTCCACTGCCTCTGCAACCTACACCATCATGCACAGAGCATCCAAATAATATAGGATTCACTATTTATAAGCTTAATTTGGTTGAAATATGCCAAAATTATGGCTTCTTTAGTTTCTCCTAACAAAGCTCCTCTAAATATGGAGAAACTCCAGTTAATCTTGACAAAACTGGATGTCCCGCCGAAATTAGCAGCCTCTGCTAACTTAACTGCCAAGATAAATGCAGATTAATTAGTGGATAATTGGGATTTAAACTATGGTTAGGAACGTTAGGCACATTTAATAAAATATGACATTAAAAATTGGATTAGCACCCATTAAAACATGTTTAATGGTTAATAAAACCCATGTTTAAAACTATCACCGCGCATTTAAATCCTGGCCTCCACCACGGTCACAGCCAAAGGTTCTGTGGTAAGGGGATGCCCTTGCTTACCTCCACCAAAAACCTAAATCAAAATAAAATGTATGTGGAATAGAGTTATGGTTAAGAAAAAATTTGGAGTGGGCGAGGTCGTGGGGTTGAGCCAACCTCCGCCCTTCCAATACGTAAAATTTTTCCACCCATATAAAATAAAATTCGACCTTTGAACTTAAAAAAAAAATTCAACTTTGGGAGGGTAGACGGTGGCCTCCGAAGGGCACATGGCGGCCTCGAGAGGGCATGTGGCAGCCTCCATAAGGCATGTGGTGGCCTGCGGGCTAGCCACATGGCGGCATCCCAGTGGTTCCGAAAAAAGAAACCAAATTTTCCCAAAAAACCAAAATTTCATGCCAACCACAATTTGACACTTGTTAACACACCATTGGCTGGAGGAAAACTAAAAATTTGACCCCTTTAACCCTCTTTGACCTTTTTTTAAATTCACTTATTTGGAAAAGAAGATAGTCGACACTAACTTTCTCATACAAAGTCAGTTTTCGATCAAACGAAGTATGCTAGATTCTTGGCAATGGAACTGTGCGATCGTTCTAGTTTGGGGAAATTCTAAGCACTTTTATTTTTTAGCAAAGTTTTTCCCCCAATTCAGTTTCTGATCAATCATGGTGTATGTGTATGTATTATAGGACGTCAAAATACTCATTGTTAAAGAGAAATTTCTAATTCCTTTAATTGATGAATTGTTGGATGAATTACATGGAGAAATTTTCTTCACCAATATTTATCTCCGTTGAGGATATAGTCAAATTAGAATGAAGATTGAAGACATTCTGAAACAACATTCAAAACTCATGAGGATCATTATGAATTTTTGGTCATGCCTTTTGGCCTTACTAATGCACCTTCAAAATTTCAAGGTTTGATGAATTCCATTTTGAAACCCTTCCATAGAAAATTCTTGTTCGTATTTTTTTATGATATACTAATCTAAAACAAGTCTTGTAAGGATCATGTTCAACATTTTGACAAAGTGCTAAAACTATTGGAGGAGAAACAATTATATGCAAAAACCTCCAAATGTTTTTCTAGAGTACAAGAGGTGGAATATTTGGGTCATATTGTATCTCATGAGGGTGTTAAGGTAGACCCTACCAAAATGAAAGCCATTAAGGAATGGAAATACCCACAACCATAAAGCATCTTCTAATATTTCTATGGTTGATAGGGTATCATCACAAGTTTGTTACAAATTATAGGACAATAACAACACCTCTAACAACATTACTAAAGAAATATGCATTTTCTAGGACTCCAAAAGAAACTAAGGCCATTGAACATGTTAAAGAAGCAATGTGCCAATCAGTGGTCTTAGCTACACTTGACTTCACAAAAACCTTTATTTTGGAATGTGATGCCTCGGGAAATTGAATTGGTGTTGTTTTAATGAAAGAAGGAAGACCCATTTCTTTTGAAAGTCGTTCAATAAAAGGAAATTATTCACAAAAGGCTATTTCTGAGAAGGAAATGTTGGGAATACTACATGAACTAAGGCAATGTATACCTTGCCTAATGAGAAGACACTTCAAGGTAAAAAAAAAAAAACATGATAGTCTTAAATACTTTCTAGAAAAAATATTATATCCAAAAGAGAAACAAAAATGGGTCACAAAGACATTGGGTTATGAATTTGAAATCATCTCCAAAAAAGGGAAGAAAAATGTCGTTCCAAATGCATGCTCAAGAATGGATGAGGATGTGAACGCATTTATTTTTTCCATTTCTATTATCCAAAATGATTGGATAACCAAAGAAAGGGATGAATGTAATAATGACAAATTAGTGTGGACACTCATTCAAAAGTTGTAGCAATATATAAGTAACTCAGATACATTTAGCTAGAAAAATTATTCATTATAGTACAACGATCATTTATATTCTTCTAGAATTGCACACCTCCCCCGTTAGGAGGGAACTTAGGATTTTTAAAAGCTTACCACAGGTTCATGAAGGAATTTTTTTGGGATGGCCATAAATTAGATACTCAGAAGTTTGTGACAGAATGCTTGGTTTTCCAACAAAATAAAGTTGAGATAATTAAGACCCTAGGTATCTTACAACCTTTAGCCATTACAAGTTAGCATTGGGAGGAGATCTCAATGGATTTTATCATAGGTTTACCCAGGTCTTGGTTTTTCCTTCTTCATAAAGTTTAGGAAACACTTGGGTGATAATCTGAGCATGAAGTAGTCAAAAAAAAAAAACCCAAAAACTATGTAATCGATTAATTTTAGAGTATCCCCTTAAGTGGAAGAACTTACCTACTAAAGGCTCTAAATGAGAGGATTATAATTTTATACAGAAGCATTTGGAACTACTCAAGCTTTGAGTAAAACACATTTTTTTAAGGAGAGTAGCATATTAGGTCCCTATAATTCTATTGTATTACCCTTATTGTTATTTTTAGTGCAGCCCCCTTATTGTTATTGTTGTGCCCACATATACCCATGTTTTTATTGTTGTGCCCCATAGAAGCCCACTATTGTTATTTTTTGTGCCATTACATTGTTATGCTATATAGGCTCTAACTATATTGTGACCCCTTAGACTCCTATATATACCGAGGAGGTCTTATCATTTGTATCATCCAATATTTTTTCATTTATGTAATGTAAAGGAGGTTTCACAATTGAAGAGGATAAATTTTAAGTCGTTGATACATCTTGTCATCTATTTTGTGAGTTGGTTGCATAACACATGCATATGCAGTATATAAGGTAGTGAATTATTTTAGGCCCTACATATTTAAATCTCACACCACATTGTTCATACCTCACCCATTGGTAAGAACATTGTTTTTACAACAAGAACTAGGTGAGAAAAGAGCTAACTCAGTGACTTGACTTAAATAATATGATCTGGAATTAAAACCAGTTCATACTATAAAGAGTCATAGACTATGCAAACTAGTAGCAGAAGACAATGATGCTCCCGAACAAGATCTATCAGGATGGGAGTAGTAAATTGAGATGTATAATATTGATCACATTCCCTAGTCCACATCCATAATGCCTTGGTATGTAGAGATATGACAATTTTTGGAACATGGAACCTTACCCTAGCTCTTATCAAGTAAAAAAAAGGGGAATCCTCTTAAGGGATATATCATACAAGTTTGTCCATGGAGTTCTTTTCTGGAAGCACCATAATGGAGTTTTGTTAAGATGCCTTGAGCTGCAAGATAAAAAAGAAGGTTTTGAAATATTCACATGATGGATTGGCAGGTGGCTACCATGCGAGCAACACAAAAATGCACAAAGTCATGATGGTTGGTTATTTTTGGCCCCCTCTTTTGAAGGACGCTCACACGTATTTTCACAAGTTCCAAGCATGTCAAAAATGTGTCAATCACAATCAAAGGCTATTCATCCCACTGCTCCCAGTAGCAGTCGAAGAACCTTTACAATAGTGGGGACTTGATGTTATCAGATAAATTATCCCACAATTGTCAAAGAAGCATCGATATATCCTCACAAGCATAAATTATTTCACTCGGTGGTCAGAAGTAGTTCCATTTAGACAAGTAAATGATCAGTAATTCATTCACTTTATAGAAAAAAATATTATCAACAGGTTTAATGTTCCTGTGTCGCTTGTATTTGGTAATGAAACTTACTTTTCTTCATTAAAAATTTATGAGTTTGCATTGGAAAATGGGATTGTGCTCAAGCATGCATTTAATTTTTAACCCACGGAAATGGTCTAGCTGAACCCACCAATAAAAATCATATTCACATGATCAAGAATACCTTCTTCTCTGAAAATAAGAGTTCGCATATTTCTTTAAGAAATTCCCTATGGGCTAACCATGTTACTTCCAAACCCTCCATGAATACCTTACCATACTTTTTGTTGCATGGTAAAGAATTTATCTTGCCTATGAACATGTACCTTACATCCTTCCCACTCTATTAGGAGGAATAAGGTAGACCTTACCTACTTTTTCATAACAAGATAAAAAATTTACTGAAACTCGAGGAAGAGAGGCTAAAAGAGAAATACATATTTTTCAGTCATCGGAACTATATATAGTGTTGGTTTGATCGAAAATCTGTAGGGACAAAGAGCTTTGAAATGGGAGACCTAGTTTTGAGATGGGATAAACCCCATGAGGTCAAATGTAAACATATAAAGTTACTTCCACTGTGGATTGGGCCATTTAACATTGAAGAGAAGCTTGAACACAACACTTTGAAGCTTAGATCCTTGGATGGGAGGACTGACCCCCTATGCGTAAATGACCGAAATATGAAACATTATTTTCAATAGTAGCTACAAGTTTCACTTCATGTACATATTATTTTTCATTTCCTTTTATTTTTTCTGAGTCATCTATATTTCTGTTGTCCATCCATGTCATTTCGTGTCACAATTTTAGTAATTCTATAGAAATAATAGCTGTGTGGAAAATGCATAACCTAAAGACTTTGTAGTGTAATCAAAGAGAAGTGTGACAACTTCAACGCTTGGACTTATGATAATTCTCCTTATTTGTTTAGGAAAGTGCCATATGTTGAGGTAAGTGAATATGGAAAATATGATTCCCCCAATAGTAGAACCTACTAGATTTTTTCTTATGCTAGCACTGGAACTGCTAAACTTGGAACCTACTAGAACCTCCTAAACACTTGAAGCTTGTTGATCAAAGCACCATGAAGACTCCAAATTTTTAAGACCCTTTAGCAGGTGGAATAACCTTAAGAAGATGATGATAAAGATTAGAAATAGTGGCAACCATGTCACAACTAAAGCAAGTCCATGTCATCAGTCACTGTCAGTCCGAGTCATCCAAGATAGTGACGTGTCAAGTTTCATCATATGCTGATGTGAAAGACCAAATGTATAATTCTAATCATTGTACAATACAAAAAAAATATAAGTGCAAGAGACATGTGTGAACTCAACAATCATGGATGTACAAAGGAAATGTAATACCAAAAGTCACATGTAATTCCGGAAGTCATTTGTAACTTTAAAGTTTGTAAAAGTCAAAAGGTCACCATAAATTAGAAATTCAAGAGTCATGAGGATGTGAAAGGTCACACCTCAAGTTATAAATAGATCCCCATTTTTCATGTGAAGGTATTTTAGCCGCTTGGGTTCTCTTATAAGACATAAGAGATATGTTTGTACTTTTGGGGAGGAAGTAGTTTCTCCAACACACCACCATTGGAGCAAGAGATGTTCACTTTATTCACGCATCTTTGGAATTTTACTTAATAATTTAAGCCTTCCACCAAAAAATTTTCATCGATGGATTATGAATGTTTATAAGGCTATTATGTGAATTTTTGTGGTTCACGTCTTATTTCACAAATTCTATAATAGTTGAACTATTTCAGTTATTTTAGTGCTTATCTTAATGAGAACATGTTTTAATGGTTATAACGTTCACCACATTCATGTGGAATATTATGTTGGATGCTAGAGGAAAAATTCCTATTATGTGTGTCTTTATTACACTGGTACTATTACCTCTCTTTCATAGGCTCACTTTCTTTCTTCCTTTCGATAGAAGAACATTGATGCACTTGCAATTAAACATTCACCAGGCACACTAGCTTGATTTTCGAATGAACATATTCTCTCTCTTGTTGAAAGCTAAAGCCAAGAAAAATATTTATGTATATGGCACTTGGTCCATATTCGGGATGGGTATCCTATCCTGAATGTTGTGAGGTCTATTTTGGACTGCAGATTGAGGAGACAACCTTGAATGTTGGCAGGTCCAACGCTATCAATATAAGGTAAACATAAACACAAAAACATATATATATATATATATATATATATAGAGAGAGAGAGAGAGAGAGAGAGAGAGAGAGAGAGAGAGAGAGAGTATTGAAATATATTATCTAATATGGATATTCAAAAAATTTATTTAAGTTCTATAATGAGAAATAAGAATTTTTTTTTTAAATTACTTTATCTCTATATTTTCCTCTTACGAAGAAGTAACTAAATTATTTGACCTTTAATTACCTTTTCCATTTGAGCATTGAATTATTTTACGAAGGTAAAAATTAACACACAAACATATATTGAGAAATAAATGTTCTTTTATTTTTTTATTGCTTTATCTTTGTAAATTTATATAAAATATACTATTTAAGATATGCATCCAAAATATTTTACTTATTAGCGTGAGAGTGAAATCTGAAAAAACCAAGTGAGCAATGATTATTAATTTTTTATAATATTTTTAATTAAAAGAAATTAAATATATGTAATCATTTATGTTTTTACTATACATGATATTGTTTTTCCATTTAAAATATTTTTTTCAAAGGACACGTAGTTACACATTGCCCTCATACTGAGTTGTAGAGTAAGCCTCTCTACTCAATAAACTATTATTTCCAAATTTTCAATATAATATTCCCAAAATTTGCAATAATAAAATTTTTGAAACATTTGGAAATAATAACTTGAAAATAATGGGGAAAATATTTGTTAGGTTGTTTTGACATTGTTTGTATATAAGACTTAGATCGTATTTTTTTTGGAATTTGTCTTGATCTCCCTATTCTAATTTATATTTGTATAATTGTATTGATTATTTGGTTAATCAATGAAATTCATCGATGTGGTAGCCTCAAGGGCTCCACACCTCAATGCTGCAAGTTTCATTCAATTAGTTTTGTCTTCCATTTTTTAGTTGGTATGAAAGTGTGGTTATATTCTTTGTCAGAGGAATTGCTGCTTCATTTTTGGTGTGTGAGAGGTATTTTCAAGAGATATTGGCATGGAGAGCCATGATTTGAGATAACTTCTTGTTTGGTATGTTTCCCAATGTCATTAAGAGAGACGCAGAAGACTCAATTTGTGAGGAGTGATGTTTGATTTTGAGTGCATGTGCAAGGAGCCTTTTGAAGAAAGATTCAAATTGGTGGGAGGTCTAATTTGATAGCCCCATTAGGTCGAGTATTTATGGAGTTGTCTCAGTGGATCTTATGTCTCGGTGGAAAATTTTCTCTGCCAGTTAGAGATGTGCCACATAATAACTATCGATCTATTTCCTTATAAGAATCACAATGCATTTTGAGCCCTAAAAATTTGTTGGAGGAATCACTAGTATGTTTGTTGTGATCGCTCAATGATATAGTTATTGAAGAAGTCTCAAAAGAGGGCTTGAATTTCTCATGGAGGGCCCAGGTGAGACCTGCAAGAGTATATGTGTTGAGCCTGTGAGGAACTTTTTAGTGTGTGAAATACATAGCATTCTTCCCATGGAGAGAAAAATCAGCTATGTGTGGAGAAGCTCCATTCAAGCATGTTCAAGCATTGTGTGCATCTTTGAAGTATGAGTCATGAAAAGGAAGCATATTCATCTTATTCATGGGGGCCTAGCGGAGAGCGTGGATACACACCGACTGTGGTCAATTTGACCACTTGAAATGTGGTAAGGAGAAAGAGGACCAAGTTTTCTGGGCACTAACCTATGTTACGTAAAATATCAACTATCATAACACAACATGTGTTGGAGCTATGTTGTCACTAGTATTGAGTGGAAGAATAGACCCGAGTATTAGTTATTTGGAGGAAATGATACTTGGCCTGCATGTTAAAGGAAAGAATTGGAATCTCATAATTTTGTTTTATTATATTAGTGCATATTACTCCTAGGTGAAAGGTGCACTGATAATGGAGAACTTGCATATTTCATAAATGTTTATAATGCATTGCATGATTGTGATTCCAAGAGAGCATTGATAAAAATAGAATTATGTTCAATTTTTTAGGAAATGTGTGGATTTTTTTTAAGAAACCTCATTTCTAATTGAGCTAGAGTTTATTTGAATTTATTGATAAAATTATGCTCTCTATTAGAGTCACTCTCCATATTTGTTTTGAAAATATATATTTGGAGTTGTTGTTGCTGTTTGTAAAGTGCGAAGCAAGATGTTGTTAAGGACTTATTTTTTCTGTCAAGATGACGAATCCACTTGAAAATACATACTTAATAGATCCCAATAAATTGCATGGCACCAACTATGTTAACTATAAATTCAGGCTACAAACAGTATTGGAAGGATTTGGTGTTTGGACCATCACAAAGGGAGAAGAAGAAAATGTTGATGCAGGTGTAACAAGTGCATTGATTCAATATTTGGAGAAGTAAGAGAATAAATCAGAGGAATTATTAATAATGTTTGTTAAAGATAATATAATCCCTCACATTCATGAGTGTAAAACGTATAGTAAAACCTAGACTTCACTCAAGGATCTGTATGAGACCAAAAATAAAAATCGAGTCATATTCCTGAAAGGAAATATCCTTTATATTAAAATGGAAGAAAATCAAATTTTAAATGCTTTTGTCTTAGAATCAAAGATTTGAAAGATAAGTTTGGAGATATAGAAGAATCAATACCTCATTAGGGGAATTTTGAGGTCTAAAATGGGCCTCCTAAGAAGAATGTACAACCAAATAAACTTTATAAAAACCAATAGATTCAAGATGATGATGTCAAACATGGGGGATGGTTCACCATTTTTGGAGTAAAAAGGTAAAAATATTACAAAATAATAAAGTAATAAAACTAAGTTTTCAACTCATATTTTCAACTTATCTCGTAAGGCTTTACTCAAATTTTGAGTGGTAGTACTCATTGGATGAAAAATTTAATTCCTCATCCAATGAGTACCCATGTTGCGTACTTTCGATGGACCCTGCTACACGAAAAATGAGAAATACATGAAAAAACCTGATTGCTATCATTTTTTTCATGTATTTATCATTTTTCATGTAGCAGGGTCCATTGAAAGTATGCAACATGGGTATTACTTTGATGAAGAATCAAATTCTACATTCAACGAGTGTTTCTTCTCGAAATTTGAGTCAACCCATAGGGAGATAATTTCAAAATACAAGTTGAAAAAATATTTTTTTCTTTTTTTCCTCTAGAATTTGATGATATCATTTAATCTTATATTATTATTTCCACTATTATTTTATAATTTCCTTAGGAGGCCCATTTTAGACCTCAAAATTTCCCTAATGATTATTGATCTTATGACAATAAGATTAAATGTAATGTGAGGTGATTATCAAATGTTTATTATAGGTCTTGCAGCAAGAGATAAATATCCCACTTTTAAGGAATTTATAGGTATACTAATGTAGGAAGAAGAGAAGCACAAGAATTTGAAGCCTTGGAAGCTAGATTTAGTACTTATGGCAAAGAGGAAATTCTTCGAAGGAAAATAGGGAGAAGGAAGTAAAGGTGGATGTTCATTTCAGAGAAGGCCATCTTGAAAGTAAAATCAAGGTATGTCAACTTCTATAATGATTCTAAAATTAGATTTTTTTATTGTGGTAGAAGCAAGCATCTTGGCTGAGACTGTTATAAGAAGGAAAGCGATGAAGCCAGGCATAAAAACATAATACATTCAGGACATTTTGAAGGATAAACCCTAAATTATTATCTCAAAAATGTATGTTAAAACATGTGATGTGATTTTTTGGTTTGTGGACAATGGAGGTTCAATGCACATGAAATGTAATAAGGGTTGGTATTCGAACTTCAAGGAAACAAGTAATAGCGGCAACATCTATATTAGATAAGATCGTACACTTCAAATCAAGGGATATGTCGATATTCCAGTGAATTTACCAAATGTAAATGTCTTGCGCATTCATAATGTTATGTACGTGCCCAGGATCAAGAAAGATCTGATCTTTGTGTCTGCAATCAAAGATTAGAATCTGAAGGTTGAATTCTTCAAAACACACTGCATAGTGAAGGACTGGTTGGATCACTACAAACTGGTTTCTTGAGGAGTTAGAGTTGGTGGCTTGTACAAAATTTATATCACCAATAAGAGTCATCATGATCCATGTGGATATTGGTAGCCACCTTCATATTCGATTTGTGGCCCCACCACAGCTTATTTTAGTTTTTCAATTTCCTTAATTGTAGCACAGTTTACTATTTTTAGAAGTTTTTCGGGTCCTGAAATTCTAGAGTTGTTTTGAGGCCCTAAACGAAGTTTTTTAGCGAAAACTAAGTAACATGATATTTCCTTTGATTATTCTCACATCAAAATTTTTATTCCTTGGATAGAGATTTCTAACGAGGCATTTTTCATGTCAAATGAAGATCATATGCCAAAGTTACATCCCCGGGAAGTCAATGTACTAATTTATCCAAACGGGGCCCATAGTTTTGGCGCTTCATCTCATAGGGTTAGG
This sequence comes from Pinus albicaulis, assembly GCA_034641835.2. Lineage (NCBI taxonomy): Eukaryota > Viridiplantae > Streptophyta > Pinopsida > Pinales > Pinaceae > Pinus > Pinus albicaulis. The sequence goes on from MU968406.1 coordinate 407,020, forward strand.
TTTCTAGATGTTTATGGTTTTCCATTGTTTCTCAATAATAAATAGGCCCTTGAGCTTCATTGTGACATAGTTTAGAGGCCTATAGCCTCCACATCTCTTCTCAAAGATAAGCTACCAGCGCCCTAGCTAGTTTCTTTCCATTCAATTTGTAAACAAATTTCAGTTCTTTGATATTAATGAAATAAAGTGTAATTTATGTTGCATCTTTGTATTTATGGTTATATGTGTATTTTGTTTCGTTCCTACATAAATTCAGATAAGTGGTATTAGATCGATCTAACCTTTCTCTATCCTTCTTTACAAGTCCCCAACGAGGTCAAGTATAAGGAGTTAGGGCTCGATCTGGTTGAACCTTTGCAAGATCAACCTCACGAACCTCGATGACCACCCTTGGGGGAAAAAAATAAAGACAAGGGAGTAGGAGATCATATCAAAATATTGCTTGAGAAGGCCCTTAGAAAATAAAGGAACGCGATGATGGATAACTTTTCCCAGATCCTTTAATGATTGCCCACTGGCGGTGAATCTGCATGCAGCAGCTACTCTGGAGGTGAAACTCTTTTTAAGGTACAAGAAAACTTTTAAATTCCAATATTTGATGGAAAAATGGATGTAGATGCCACATATATATGGTTGAATCTATTAGGAGGATATTTCTCAGTTCATGACTTTTCCGACCTGGAGCAGATTATTTTTGCACTCCTCAAAGTCACCCTCCATGTCAATGACAACTGGGAAACCTACTGTGAGAAAAAGGACGAGGGGGAACCCTGTCTATTCTAAGTTGTACACACTTGGAATTATTTCTAAGACGTCATCAGTGAACAATATTATCTCGTTGGGAGCTATGAGGACAAGTACATACAATGGACTATGTTGTGGAAACAAAGGGATAAAGATGTGCATGAGCTGATGAATCTATTCCATACCTTGCATGAAAGATTCATAGAAACATTTGGTTCTAAATTACCATAGTTGTCTGCACATATACATGCAGGAGGAAATGGATTTCCTTGATATCTCCTTGCACTATATGACATACCGGTATGCTGCTACGATTGAGCAGAAATTCAAATAGTAGAAGTGAGACTTCGGATATGAAAATCAAAAGCAAGGGAAAGGTGCCTCCAAACCATAGAACAAAGGACAAATCCAAGGCATGGAAACCTAAGACAACCTCTAAAAGCCACAAGCAAAGAACAGCAACCTGAAGCGAAGAAGGAAATGGGAAAGTCGTGTGAGTTCTATAAGAGCTCCACTCACAACACAAGTGAGTGTCAAGCCAAATAGTCACTGGTGGTCGAGATGAAGGCTTATGAATTAGATGCATGCTCTGAATCTGAATCAAAACCCAACAAGGGGAATGAAAAAGGGAAGCATATTATCAATGCAGAGACCAACGCCACTGTTGCCACCACGAAGATCTAGAAGGAGGAACCAGAAGATCTAGAGGAGGAGGAACATCTCTTCCATTCCCATATTTGGGTAAAGGGTTCCCCGATATAGTTCATTGTCGATAGTGGGACCCAAAATAACTTCATTTCAATAGAGGTCGTGAAGCATCTGGGCTTTCAGACCACAACACACCCACACTCGTAAAACATCATGTGGATTCAACAAGGACGATATCTCCACATCAACCATCAGTGCCACCTTCCCTACAACACCAAGCCTTTCACTGATGAGCTATTATGTGGAATTTATCCTCTTGATGTTTGTGATGTATTATTAGGCCAACCATACTTGTGGAAGAGACATACTATGTATGAGTCCTGACCTTGCGCTACTATTGTTACTTTGGGAAAGTAGTTGTACAAGATACTAGAGGTACCACTATCTGCTACTATCTCTTTGGTTATAGAAAAATAATGCAGTAAGCTCATTTCCAAAACTAGGAATTTTTTTCCTAATAATCCGGCTTTAGGGGAAGATAATATTGTGGCCATGACCTCCAGAAAGGGATCCTCCGCAAAACAACAACAAATGGATAAGGTCACGGATGAGTACGGGGACATCCTCACCTCACCCGCAGGGGTTCCTTTGCATTGTTACGTCAAGCACCACATCAATTTGACCCCAGGTGTACTATTTCCCAATGGACCAATCTATTGGCACTCTATTTTTGAGAATGATGAAATCAAGAGGAAGATTCAAGAGATGTTGCAGAAAGGTCACATCCGGCCGAGTTCATCATCCCATGGGACCTCGATTGTGTTTGTGAAAAGGAAGGATGGGACTGGGAGACTCTATATTGAATATTGGGCATTGAAAAAGATCACTGTATGGAATAGGTACCCGATCCCACAGATTGATGACCTTCTAGACCAACTCAAGGGGGGAAAATATTTCAGCGAATTCAGCTTATGCTATGGGTATTACAGGTTCCAATCAAACCCTCCAATGTGTGGAAGACTGCCTTCAAAGTTAGGGAGGGCCTTTTTGAATGGTTGGTCATGCCTTTCGGGTTGACGAATGCTCTCACAACCTTCATAAGTTTTATGTAAGACATCTTGTGGCAATTCACCAACTCACTGGTAGTAGTGTACTTGGATGACATCCTGATCTTCAGCTAGACTTGGAAAGAGCACCTCCACGACATCTGACAGGTCCTCCAAACACTGTGGCAACACAAGTTGTGTGCCAATTTAGAGAAGTGCATTTTTTGCATGACACAGGTTCAATATCTGGGATACATTATTGATGAGCGGGGGTGCATGTGGATCTAACCAAGATCCAAGTCATTCGGGATTGGCTAGCCCCAACCACTCTAACAGAACTTCGCAGATTTCTGGGTCTTGCTAATTTCTACCGCATTTTTGTGTTGGTATTCTCTCATATCACTTGACCCTTGAGTCATGTCACCACAGGAGGAGTGAAAGAAAAATTATTTTGGTTGGAATCTCAACATAAGGTGTTTCTATAATTGAAACATCTCCTCTGCTCTGCCCCAATGCTCACATTACTAGAGTTGCAACAACCATTTGAGATCGAGATAGATGCCTCTTACTATGCTATTGGGGCATTTCTTAGTCAATAGGGGCATCCAGTGGCAAATCACAGTGAGACACTATCCGACATAGTCGGCAAGTATCCCACTTATGACAAAAAAATGTATTCCATTATGTAGTCTTCCCGAAAATGGAAGCATTACATTTTGGGGAAGGAAATGGTCATCCACATAGACTAATGACCCTTGCAGTTCATATAGACACAAGGGAAGTTGAATAATTATCGCCATCAGAAGTTGTCCACATATCTGCAATAGTTTCATTTAAACATCAAGTACAAGAAGGGAAGCAACAATAATGTTGCAGATAGCCTCAGGTGACCACCAATCATTGTGCTAACCATCACTCTCAACTCTTGTGGGAATGAGACTTCTGATTGGCTACTTCTCTACAATAGAAATCTGTAATTCCGCCAGACATACAAGATGCTCTTGGAGAGTATGCAAGTTCAAAATTTTCACCTCGAGGTAGCACTGGTATATGACCTGGGACACATTTCTGTCACTATAAGTGAGCTTGTGAAGATGATTTTGGAAGTGCACTATAGTAGGGTCGCTAGGAATTTCAGGGATGAGAAAATAATGGCAGTATTACAAAAGTATTTATATTGGTTGATCCTTCAACATGATGTTGGGAAGGACATCAGATCCTACACTGCTTGCACCATTTCCAAAACAACCATCAAGAAGAAAGGCCTCTATACTCCACTACCTACCCCTAGTCGACCTTGGGAATCCATCTCCATGGATTAATTTCAAGACTTCCTTTTAGTAAGCATTAAAATGACTATTTTCATGGTCATCGACAGATTCTCGAAGATGGCCATTATGGCTCTCTGTAAGAAGAATATAATAGAAGAAGCCACTGCTAAAGTCTTCTTTGAACGCGTGTGGGTGAATTTTGGGATCCCATAGTCTATCATCTCAAATCGGGATAGCAGGTTCCTCAGCACATTTTGCTTCCACCTCTGGTCAATGTTGGACACCAAGCTCACCGAGTCCACCACTTTCCATCCCCAAACTGATCGCTAGACAGAGGTCATCAATAGGCTGATCGTAGAAATTTTGCGTAGGTACAATTCAATGCATCCACGCACATGGTATGAGAGCCTTCCATATGTAAAACATAGTTATAACTGGGATCTCTATAGCTCAAGCAGGCATAACCCCTTTCTGGTGGGCTTTGGATTTTAGCCACTATGTCCCATTAATGTAGACATGCCATTTGTGGCTACTCACGCCAATTCATCTCATGTCCATTATGAAGCTAACAATGTGAACAACTTCATTGAGAGAATTCATCACATCCTCCAACATGTTCATGACATATTGTACAGAGCCAAAGCTAAGTAAAAGAAACGACATGATCAACATCAGGTGCCACACAACTTCCAGGTCGACAACAAAGTGTGGCTACATTTGTAGAAGGAGCACCTCATTGGACCCCACCGCAAGCTTCCCCCACTCTGATATGGTCCAAAACCATCACTAAGGTTGTAGGGGAAAAAGCCTTCAATCTTAGTATTCCACCATTCCTTGTTCCACACCTAGTGTTCAATGTGGACCATCTTCAGACCTACTGCCCACCTCTACTGGACAACTCCGACATTAAAGAAAAAATCACACTGACATATTTAAACAGAGACTGTATGGAATGGGCCACCATAGATCATATCATGGACATGAAAATCAAGAACAATTGCCAGTAGAATATCCAACTGTATCAGGTTGTCAAAGCTCGACAACTTCTGGACCAAGGCAAGTGGTTCTCCAGGGACAAAGCTCAAAAGAATTTTCCTCATCTCATGGAGGAACTCAACGAGATGGGGCCCATTTCTTCATAAGGGGGGGGGGAATGATCTAGGTGGATATTGGCAGCCACCCGCCTATTCCACTTGGGGCCCCACCATTTTTTCTTTCATTTTTTCAGTTTCCTTAATTGTAGAAAAGTTTACCATTTTTAGTATTTTGCGGGTCATGAACTTCTGAAGTTGTTTTGAGGCTCTAAACGATGTTTTTTGGGAAAAACTAAGATAAACATGGAAGTTACTTTGATGTTGCTCCCATAAAAGGTTGTAGTCCGCAGATAGATCTTTCTAACAAGGTATTGTGCGCATGAAACAAAGATCGTATGCCAAAGTTATGTCCTCAGGGAGTTGATGTACTAATTTACCCAAACGAGGTCCATATTTTTGGGACTTCATCTCCTAGGGTTATGTTTTTGGATGTTTAGGGTTTTCCATTGTTTCTCAATAATAAATAGGCCCTCGAACCTCATTGTAACACAGTTCGTAGGCTCGTAGTCGCGACATCTCTTATTATAGATAAAAAATACACCTAGGTCATTGTATGAGATAAAAAAGACACCTAGGTCATTGTATGAGAATATAGATTCCTTATTTCTTCAACAAGGTTTTAAGAGGAGTCAAAGCAATCCAACTATGTAATCCAAATTTGATGCAGAGAGGCATGGTGTATTGATTTTCTTATATGTTGATTATTTAAAAATTACCAAAAATTCACTTACAATAATTAACAAAATCAAGGTGCAGATGTCACAAGTATTTGAGATGAAATATCTTTGACGAGTTACATTACTGTCTAGGTTTTGAAGTTTGGAGAGATGTTGAGCAATTTATTTTCTGTCAAGGTAAGTATGTCAGAGAATTGCTTAAAACGTTTAAAATGGATTAATTTAAAGATTCTTTTGTTCCAATGCAATGAAACGTAAAACTTTTTTTTTAATCATGGATCAAAGGAGGTTGATGGTAGAGTTTATAGATAACTAGTGGGAATTTTGAATTATCTTAGTATAACGAGACATGATATAGCATACTTTGTTAGTGTGTTAATTAATTTTATGGGAAGACCTCTAGAAATCCATTAGAGAGCTGTAAAATATGTACTCAGGTATCTTAAAGAAATAATTATTTTTGGTATTAAATACACTGATTCATTTTATGACGAGGTAACAAGTTAATGAGATTCGAATTGAGCGGGAAATATGGATGATAGGAGATCTACTATAGGTTATGCTTTTAGAATTGGATGGAGGATTGTTTCATGGAGTAGCAAGAAACAGCCTATTGTATAATTGTCATCAATTGAGGTAGAGTATACAACTTTGTGAGTAGCAATTTGTGAAGTTTTTTAGTTGAGGATAGTTCCACAAGATTTTGGAGAAGAATAAGAAAAATTTATAGTGATCAAATGTGACAACTAGAGCTCGATCAAGTTGAAAAAAAATCCAATTTATCATGCAAGAACAAAGCATGTTGATACTCAGTTTCATTTTGTTAGAGAGAAGATACAATCTAAATATTTTTTTCTTGAATATTATAAAAATTGTGAAAATATTGTTGATATTTTCACTAAACCCCTTGGGAAGATGAAATTTGAGTTGTTTAAGGAGATTTTAGGTTGAAATAAATCCTTTCTACATTAAGGGTGGAAATTATATATAATCAAGAAAAAATATGTGACGTTGTTTTGACATTATTTTTATTTAGGACTTAGATCCTACTTTTCTGGGATTTATTTTGATCTCCCTATTCGAATGTATCTTTATATGACTTTATTGATTATTTGGTTCTTCAATGAAAGTAAACATTGTAGATTAAATCTAAGGCACATGTAAGTAATACAGATTCCTTCTTTCTTCAGCAAGGTTTTATGAGGACTCAAAGCAATCAAAATGTATTCCAAATTTGATGCAAAGGGGCATGTTGTACTGACTTCATTAAATGTTGGTAATTTAAATATTACAGGAAATTTAGTTAAACTAACTTACAGAATTAAGGTGTAGATGTCACAAGTATTTGAGATGAAAGATCTTCGTGAGTTACATTACTGTATAAGTCTTGAAGTTTGGAGAGACGTTGGTCAAAATTTTGTCTCTCAAGGTAAGTATGTTAGAGAATTGCATAATTTTTTTGAAATGGATCAGTGTAAATATTATTTCGTTCCAATGCAACCGAATGTAAAACTATGTTTTGATGATGGCTCAAAGGAGGCTGATGGTAGAGTGTATAGACAACTAGTGGGAAGTTTGAATTATCTTACTACAATCAAACATGATATATCATACTTTGTTAGTTTGTTAATTCAGTTAATTGGAAGATCTATAGAAATCCATTAGAGAGAAGTGAAAGATGTACCCAGATATCTTAAAGGAACAATTAATTTTGGTATTAAATACACTGATTCATTTGATGATGAGTTAACAAGTTACTTAGATTCGAATTTGGCTAGAAATCTGGATGATAGGAGATCTACTATAGGTTATGATTTTAAAATTGGATCGAGAATTGTTTCATGGAGTAGAAAAAACAACCTATTGTATCATTTTCATCTATTGAGGTAGAGTATACAACACTGTGAGAAGCAACATGTGAATTTTTTGGCTGAGGAGAGTTTTTCCATATGTTGGAGAAGAACAAAAGAAAGTTATAGTGATTAGACGTGAAAACTAGAGCTCGATCAAGTTGGAAAACAATCTAATTCATCCTGCAAGAACAAAGCATGTTGATACTCAGTTTCATTTTTTTAGAGAGAAGATATAGTCGAAATAATATTTTCTTGAATATTTTAACACTTGTGAAAATGTAGTTGATAATTTCACTAAACCCCCTCGGAAGATGAAATTTGAGTTGTTTAGGGAGATTCTAGGTGGAAATAAATCCTTTCTCCATTAAGGGGGAAACTTGAAAATAATGAAGAAAAATGGTTACGTTATTTTGACATTATTTTTTTTAGGACATAGATCCTCTTTTCTAGGATTTGTTTTGATCTCCCTATAAGAATGTACCTTTATATGATTGGATTGATTATTTGATTCATGAATGAAGGTTAACGTTGTACATTAAATTTAAGGCACATGCAAAAGTTATTATTTTTGTGTTGTTTGCGTGATGTGTGAATGATAAACACTTAAATTCAAGGTATTTTAAATTTGATATATAGTTTTTGAAGTCATTTAGATGAGATTATATAATATAAAACTTAAAATATCTCAAATATCTTGAAACCAAATATTTATTATTTGTATACATTTTAATTTTATAATGATATAATTATATTTTCATTTATACATTGAAATAAACAAAAACAATATTATGTATAAATATATTCATCATATAAATAACTCTAATAATCAAAATATTTTCCAGAAATAATATTATATCAATAAATATAAAACAAAGTAAATAAAATACTACACACTCTCATACTTAGAATATTTTCAAAAAAAATTATGGTATCAATCACCATAAAACAAATTAAATAAAATAATAGTTTATGAAGAGGAGATATAAGCCTATGTTCAAAAAAATAATGTTAATTTTATTAAGGGGGAATTGAAGATACATTTCTAACATCCATTTTTAATTAACTTAACAAACGAATGCGTTCGACATTAGTGTTAGTGATAGAGAATGGAATTGTCTCCATATACTAATATGGTGTCGGAAAGAAATAAATATAAATGTTACATATTAATATGGTATTTGAAAGAAAGAAATATAAGTGTTACATGAAAATGAGATGTATTGTGATTTATAATTAATTATAAATAGATGTAATTTTTATTTTATTAAATATATATTTTTATATTAAAATAAATTTTCTCGAAAATTATATGAGAATTTTTAGAAGTGATGCATCTGTAGTTCATTATCAGTGTCTTGATGATGAGCAGAATTGCAGAAGCTTACATTCTCAAATATATATTTTTATGTAATATTCTCAAAAATTTTAACTTATTTATTTAATAATAAAATTATTTTAAATATAAATAATTATTTAATATTTTTTATCTTATATTTCAGTGTAAAATATTATATATAACAAATTAATTTTAAAAATTAAAATTTATATATAGTTTAAATGATATTTTTTCTTAATAAATTATAGACTAGATATAGAGTATATATGTTTTAGATATCAGTATTCAAATAACTACATATAAATGTATTATTTATCTGAGCATTCAAATAACTACATATAAATGAATTATTTATCTCACAAATAAAAAAAATTGTTTGAGAAATGTGATATCAATTAGTTTATATAAAAAATAATACAAAATTATTAAATTATCATTCAATTTATATAGATAATATTTATCTAAATAATATTTATATTTTAATTAAATTATTATTCACAAAATTTTCTAGAAAAAAAAAATATTAAAAAGTAAGATAGGTTGATTACCCACAGATCGGATTGATTCTAAACAGTTAACACCATAGTGTTGGTAACTTTTAACCTCAAAATTAGAAACCAGAAAATGAACAATGTTTGCTTAGAAATAACTAAATTAATCTTTAAAGGAAAATATCAATAGTCGTCTAATGGCCCACTTTTCGGCAGAGATTTTCATGAATCTATATTTATTTGAAAAGGCACTTTCATTAATTTTTAAAACTGACGTCACAGATGGCGTTTCCCACTATCTTTCCGAGCCCTGGGCAACGCCTTAATCCAGGCACTTTATGAACCATCACATTTTCAATTGTTGTTTGACAACTCCTCAACTTCACATGGCCAGCGAAGATTAGAACTCTGACAAACCTAATTTTAACTGCTATTCAATTATATATATTTTTCTCTTACCTACTCCCTAACAAAAAAAATACGATACGGAGTAATTATAATTCTCACAAGTATGGAACTGCTATAAAAAATATTACACCAGACACACTAGAGGAATTCCTTTCCGATCGATAAACGTACATTACAACATCCACAGTGTTATAATAAATACGTATTAATAATAATAATAAGTATTCTTATTAACAACAACAAATGTTCTCATACGCTGCAACTGCAACTTTTCATGATGGAAGGATTCTATATGCTTAAGAAATCTCTGGAATGCTCTCTAACGAGGGTCTCCATAAACCCTCGCATCTTTTGGCCGCATAATCGGCTTTAACGTGCTGCGCTTTAGACTGAAGCTGAAGCCACGTCTGTTCCATCGACGTTTCATTTATATAACGATCCGAAAGCAAGGCCTCCAGCTCTTGCTTCGATATTACCATCTTAACCCTAATAATACTGTTGCCATTTTGCACAGGCTTACCCGAAGAAGGGGCTGTATTCTCTTGCCTTCCCCTCTTAATTCTGCCATCACAGCTGCCATTATCGATGCCTTTTGATTCTGATAAAACGGCGTCCCGTTGACTATTGTCATTCTTTGGAATTTGAGAATGGGAATTTGGAATTGGCAGTAGGTAATAAAGCTGCCCGGGAAGCAACTCGTAGTCCGGGGGAAGACTGCGGCACAGGTCCCCGGAGTGCATGAGCGAATGCCGTGGGTAAGTCGCCGTGAGATCGCTGACGACAAACGGAGCCGTGAATTCCAGTATCTTTCCGTCCATTCTCAGCACCATTATTAACTCATCGTCTGTTAAATTTGCAGAGACCCTACTGGATCCAGATCGCAGACAGTTTCCCATTAGTGAATGAGAACGTTTTATGGATTTTTCATACAATGTATGCGAATTGGCCAAACGAGTTCTTTCGCAAGACCACGAATGAAATCTGTAATAGTGACCTCTGCGGGTGGGAATAACAGAATGAAATTTGCCAATAGTGGCGGCTATTTCAAAGGTGGAATGAAGCAAATATTTAAGCATTAGAGGAAAGGTGTGGCCTTTTATCGAGAGGCGCCGAAACAGCTGGCATTTCGGGTGGGTGGGTGTCGCTTTCCTTTCCCTTGTGATTTCTCCTCACCGTCACGCGCTCTAAATGTGAAAGGAATATAATCGGTATCCAGACATTTTGCAAGTCGAGATTAAATTTAAGGCAAATACTATTTATCCTGCGGTGTTTACGACTGTGCTGATTTGATGTTGCGGAGTTTTGCGCCTGTCCCGAATTACTTGATGTTGGTTTGTTGGATTGGATGATTTTTACAAATAAATTTTGTTTTTCAATAGTAGTTGATGTCGAAAAATAGTATCAAGTTTAACATAAAGTCCTGTATAAATGGTTCGGTTTGAATTAATTCAGATCCAACTAACCCTATACAACCGTTGATGCTTTACAATTTCATCACCATGCCATGTATAAATGGTTCGATTTGAATTAATTCAGATCCAACTAACCCTATACAATTATTGATGCTTTACCTTAAAGTAGTAATTTTATCACCATCCCCTTAGATGAAGCTTCATGCAGTCCCAAGAACCTTCATACCTTGTCATGATCTTTTAAGGCAAATATTGGCATCCATTCATTGACGCTTTACCTTAAAGTAGTAATTTTATCACCATCCCTTAGATGAAGCTTCATGCAGTTCCAAGAAACTTCATACCTTGTCATAATCTTTTAAGGCAAACATTGGCATCAATGAATCCATTGGTAGGAACCCTTTGTCTTTTTTGATGGTGTGTTGACAAAAGTAATCAAAAGCCCAGCTGAGTGGTTTTATGTGGCAATTAATGGCAGGGGAGGGTTGTGGACATGTTCATATTTTTTTATATTTTTTTGTTTTAGGTTTGTATTATGGTTTGAGGAGTTATGACTTAGGCGTTTAAGTTTTTAAAGATTTTCAAGTAGTTTTTAAAGTTTCTAAAATTATTTAGAAATTATAGGCCATACTAGATCTTAGTTGACTAGATTTTTTAGCATACATTCAAATATTTACAATTACTTCTGGATCTTTGATCACAATAACTTTCAAAATCACAAAAGAAAAAATAATCACCAAAATATCTCTTTTACTGACTTAATTTTTTAACATATCTCATCTCTTATGTAAACAACTGGCCACTAAAATTTAATCCTAAATTCATTGGTGAAGCCATCCTCTAAATCCATTGGTGAGGCCATCCTCTAGTTGTGTGGTAAAACTTGACGTTACATGGCTCTTACTTGAAAATTTTATTAGGTTTGAAAAAGAAAAAATCTATGGTTATTTGTCGATCCTTGGAACTTGCTTCAGTCGCATGACTCGCATCAATATACTAGTCCGTATTTCTACAATTGTCAGCAAAGTGATAGTTTAAATGCACGCACTCCGCACTCCAATTCTCTGTGTGATTTTCTCAAAATCTTGCCAATAGGGCTCCTTAAACTATGGCCTTTGAATTTATTGAATGAATGTAAGTGTGTGATTATGATTTTATAAAATAGATAATATTAAAAATTAAATTATCATTTTATGGTATGATTTGTTATATTTAATATATAGCAAATTAGATTATGATTTTATGATTGTATAAAATGGATAATATTAAAAGTTAAATTATCATTTTGTGGTATTATTTGTTATATTTTATATTATCATTTTAGGATTTTATAAAATAGATAATATTAAAAATTCAATTACCATTTTGTGGTATTATTTGTTATATTTTATACTATCATTTTAGGGTACGATTTGTTATATTTTATATATCAAATTAGATTATGATTTTATAAAAGTATATGATATAAAAAATATTTTTTTATGAAATGATTTGTTATATTATATATATAATAAATGAGAATATAAAAAAAAATATTATTTTATTTTTTTAAAATTTAATTCTTTTATTTTATAATTATAAATTTTTATTTCAAATTTTATAAAGACGAAATTTAATAGAATCAATATTTTATTTTATTTTTTTACTTTTATTTTTTTTTACATTTTAATAAGTTAAATTTCTTAATTTTTATTTTAATATTTTTAATTTATGTTAACTTAATTTTAATTTTAATTTTTTTAATTTATGTTAATTAATTTTTATATTAGGAAGTAATTATTAGAAGCATACTTTGTCTAATTTTAGAAATGTCTAATATCTACTTGTAATGATTTTTTTAAACACCATTTCTTTACTTGTAATGTCTAATATGTACTTATAATGAAGTTTCTAAACACCATTTCTCTACTAGTATGTATTTGGTTTGTCCTTAAAATTAACAACTCTAAAAGTTTTTAAGATTTTCACTTTCACACACACACACACTAAAAAAAAACTTTATTTTTACAAAATTTAAATAATATTTCTAAATGTTTCTAATTTTTGTGATTCACTCTCAATCGTAGTTGAAATTGGTGCTTAAATATTTGGAGTGTTGCACATTTTTGATATATTATCATCATGCGAAAACAAATTTAATATATAGATTTTTCTTAATGACTATAAACTATCATGGATATTCCATTTGAAAATTTTGTCACGATGGATCTTACAATATTCTTCTGGAATCTATATTGCTTAGTTTGTCACCATAGATCCCAACTTTAATATAACTAGCGTATAGCTAAAAATTATGGAAATAATTGAAATTGAAATGAAAAAATAGTAAATGAATGCAGTATACACACAAATGAATGCTAGATGTAATGTAGAAAATCTAATATGGGAGAAAATTCAACTAAAAGGTGAGGTTTATCCTCTCCTCTCTTTCATTTCATGAAATCAAAAAACAAATAAATGGGCACTCAATATGAAGTTGATATCGAGTAATACATATAGGAAATGAATGGCTTCTAGGGCTTTCACCACCGGCTCCTCTGTTGTTGTCACGACACAGTCGTGCCCTACTACCCATGGTGTCCATAGACATTCTGCATCTCTACTCCCTCACAAGTTCCCTTTTGGCAACGGCTATGTCGGTTGCGTTGGTTGCAAGGAAATCACAAAAAAAAATCCCTCATTTCAACACTTTGCCCTCCTCGGCAGCTAAGGGTTTCTCTTACAAAGACGATGTAGATGCACAACCCTCCAATCAAGCTACTCAACCCCGAGAGGCTCCCAAGCCTTTCTTGGTTGACAAAATGGAGGAAGTGCTCTCTGCAGAAATCTCCAACCCGGATCTCGAAGATCAGCTTCAAATTTATGCAAAAAATGCCTTCATCTACAGATTCAATAGAGTTTGGCCTTGCACAACATATTTATACCAATGGATTTACTCCACTTGGACCAATAACTACAAAGTAATTTTCTGCTCCAAGGGCTTCTTTATAGTTTTATTTTCTCATAGTAAGGATTACCAAACAGTCCTTATAGGCGGTAAATGGTTCTGGGGAAAATCAGGGCTATTCCTCACCCCCTAGTTCCCAAACTTCAATCCCTCCATGACAGTCATCACCAAACTTCCGATGAGGGTGAGGCTTCCAAACTTACTTGCTCATCTATGGCACGGTGCGGTCTTCCGAAGCATTGGAAACACTCTGGGATGTTTTTTGGCAACAGATCCCTCGAGAGGAGAAAAGGGCATCTACACCTAGGGCAGATATGTGCTAATATTGACATCAACAAAGGATTACCTGACCAAATCATTCCCAAAGTTGGTGATTTCACTTGGTCACAAAAATTAGAATATGAAAGCGCTACATTCCGCTGCTAGCATTGCCATCAAACAGGACATCTTGAGAACTATTGCACTTTTTTCCTCGCCAAAAAGAAAATAAGCACACGAAAATCGAAAGATAAAAGCTGGAAACCCTTTGATTTGCCTCCCATGAATGATATTGAGTCCTCCAGCTCAGATGAAGAAGAAATCGAATCAGATGAGGATACTGCAACACAACAACAATCACATTCATCGACAGTCCCTGATAGGCCCTCTACCTCATCGAATCTCCAAAAATGTTCGCATGAGCCCACCTCCTCTGACTCAGATAAATATTCTCTTCCTTTGATCAAAAACAATCTTCAAGTGGTTTTGAGTCCATCCACCCCTTGACGGCTGGGTTAAAGTGAAAAAAAAATAAAGGAAAGAAAAATCGTATTGTGGATTCTACCTATTCTGGGTAAAGCCTTGTGTCTTTCTCTTGGCTCTTCCTGTTCTTCTTCATGGATCTCTTGACAGAATCATGAAACCATGGTGGATCTTTGATTTCTTCATGCTCCCCTAGTTTCCTGCTTCTCTTATTTGTAACTCCTTTTGTACTATAAGCTTTTAATAGAACCAATCCTATATATATATATGAACTTGATATTTATAATATTCAAACACTTAACCTCATTAACACTATAATTGTATCTAATTATGTTATTGGTCTAGAGTAATTGTAATTATATTTAAAATACCAGTTGACGAATCAGTGAAGCCTTGATATGATATGGACTATGAGAAGTTTTGTGAAATAGGGAAGCCAACAAAAAGGGGAATTAATTTTAATTTTTTTTCCACAGGATTATTGACTAAACAAAATGTTCATAAGAGTTAAGATTTACAATTTTTCCCAAGAAAATATCTAGACGGAAGGTGTGACAATAATTTTTAAAATTTATGAGAGTGGAAATTAGTACTAAAACTACTAAAATATATGGGCAGTCTATCACTCAGAAGAATTTTGGAGTCTATCATTTTTTTTTATATGACCAACACGAGAACACTTGAGAAGAAACATGTTGAAGAAGAAACCTAAGGAAGTTCACCTATGAAAGAGAAGGAAAAGGTGATAAAGATGCATAAGAAACAAATATCCTCAGAGGATATGGGAAAAAAATTATTTTTTTGTTTAAGGAAAAACTCTCATAGGGAAGGTGAAGTTGTGCTCAAGGAGGGAATGAATCATTATCTCACGGAGAGAGACAACACTTTGTATGTATGTGCAAAGTGAATAGACACATTGGTTTGTGTGCAAGAAAGAGAAGGAGAAACAATGGGACAACAATATAAAGAAAAGAGAAAGAGCACAAAGAGCATAGAGAGGCAGAGAGAATCCACATTCATATGAATGCGAGAGAAGGAAGTGAAAAAGAAAAGATAAATGATGAATCTAATTGGATGAAGGATATTTGTTTTATAACTCCACCTTCTATTGTTGCGTGGAAACTTTTTTCATGGCTTCTCGGTATAGCTCAATGGTGGCCAACTGCAAGAAAGAAAGTAGTTTAGATAAGCCTATCACGAGGTGGAACATTGCTCACCCTTCATTAGTTGTAGATAAGATTTGATTCTAATTAGATATGTGTTCCTTGGGGAATTTAAACTTTGTAATATATCCCTCGAGAAGATAAATAGAATAAATGTCAATGAATTGTGCATTTATAAGGTTTCCAATTGAATGCATAACGTAACCTTTGTATTGCTTACTTGTGTTAGGAATTGGTAAATTACCAGTTATGCCTATATGATAGGGTATATTTGGTTTTAATGATTGTGTTAGATGTGTAATATTAATATGCCTACTTATGTACCTTTCTGTTCTCTTATGATGCGTTTGAAGGGGATATGATGGAAATATATATCTATGGTCATTGTCTATCTCCCTATTTGTTAGAGACCTCGACCAAAGAAGAAATATGTTTTAGCAAATAAGGGAAGCTAACCCATTAATTTTTTGGATAGCCTTGATCACTCGTTGGGTGTAAGGAGCTCTTTATAAGTTTCAATTCGTAATTTTGTAATACCTTGGATAAGTCATAGGAGTCCTATTTTTGCATGAAGGTTTAGAAGGTCATGTTAATGGTGGATGTTAGCACTCTATGATTTTCCTAGGCTAAGGAGGAAAATGACAAAGGTAACCACAAACCACTTTAGGCTAGAACCTATCCCTTCTAGCCTACAGAGGGCTCTCTCACTTAGTTTACTCAAAAAAAAGATATTAGGTTAGGTAGTAAGCCCAAAAATGGTTTTGATTTTATTATATATTTGTTGATGAGAAAAGGAGGAAAACCATTGGGTATGGATTCATGATCAAATTTTGATTTATGTTTAGTGAAATGATGGGAAATAAGAGGGTTTCTTCACAGGGGCGAGGTAGGTAGCTTTCGTGGTGGTTTTAGATCTAATTTTGGTGTAAGGTGAATGAATAAAAAGTGAAGAAAAACAACGTTAGAGGATATTAACTAGATGAATTCTAAAATTTTGTACTAAAGCAGAAATACATGAATAACTTGTAAAACTTATTAGAGCATCATTAGGGACGAATTCTGAAATAATCATCTGGTTTTCTTCCAATCAATAAATATGTACATTAAAGGAATGGAAACACATAATATAACTAACAAATCACAGTATGCAAAAGCCACCAAAATTTTGACACAAGAATCCCTGCAAATCACGTGCTATTCTATTCATTTAGTGGAAAAAAATATTCAAAATTACAGTGCACAAAGGGACTTATCTCTGAAATCAACCAACAGAGCCATTTCTACATTAAAATTCATGCACTATATAAGAAATACCTTTTCTAGATCAAAGGAGGCTAAAACCCACCTATTCCAAAATAGATGGAATTGATCTGATGAAGATAGGAAAGAAAAAACCATTATTTTGGAAACTAGGAAAGTATCTTTGACTATTACTTATAATCTTGCCTACACACCTAACACATAAAACTTATACGATAAATCATTAGTGAATTTTTTACATGATAAAATCCTTCCTTTGCCAACGTTGGGATAAAGCGTTTTTCCCAAAAAGCTAGTTGTATCTATGCACAAGAAAAGAGTGTTCTTTCTCTAAGTGCATGGATAGTTGCACATTTTTCAAAATATATTGGTGGAAAACCTTCTTACTGTGATGAAGGTTTCCATGACCCGTAAATGCCAAAAAATTCCAAAAAAATCCCATTTTCAAGAAACCCTAGTCTAGTTGTGCATCCTTTGCACAACGACAAAACTGATCCTTTTCAAGCCCCTGGAGATGAAATGTCTGTGAACTCTGAAGTTTGAGGGATGAAATTGCATGCAATTTGATATCTTTGTAGAGAAATTTGTTCCCCCTTTGGAAATAATGGTACTTTAGGAACATCAAAAGGTTGAGTGCAACAAAAATAGGATTATGCCAAATTTGATGATGATTTTTTTACATATGATAATGTCACCCGCCACTAACTATTATTTAAACCTAATTTACATTACTATAACGTGACTATAATGAAAATTACCCCAATTTATTCCCATAATGATATTTTTTCCCCATGATTACTAATTTCAAATGATGACCCCTTATGGACCTTACAATTCAAATCAATACTAATACACCTCTTTTGAAATATATATTTACAATGACTTGACCAACTTGAGTCTTTTGTACACAGCCCCCTTAGACTATGATACTTTGGGAATTCATAGGCTAAATATTGAATAAATGCCCCCAAAATGAATAGTCACATAAACACACTTTGATCCCTATACTATAGGACCCTAAAACTGGGACCCAAATAAGAGGATAACGTTGATTAAAAGGGGAGACTCAAGAGGACAATGTCTTCTCGGAACATTTATGACCAATTTTTAAGAGTTCACCTACGTTAAGTTTCCTTGGAGTGAATATGTGTGATATTTTCCAAGACAAAAATGAGGAATTAGCAGCGTGAATCTATATACGTTTGGAATTTTAAGCAGTTGAAAGGTTTACTTGGTTAGGTATAAAATTAATGAAGATATTAGAAGCAGTAAACTATGTTGAATGAGTTCTCTAGCTTCATGTAGGGGATTTTATGAGATATGAGGTTAAGAGATCCATCTGCAAATATACCTTTCCAATGAGAAATTGGAGATGCATCCACTTTGTATAACCCTCCATTGAAATGATAGTATGTAATTCCTTTTAGTTTGGATTATTCGTTGGAAATTAGGGATTAAGGCTTCATACCTTGTACTTTGTGATGCGATCGAGAAGTGGGTTATGATGAGGAGATAGAAGGTAGGTTCCTTACTAAGATATGAGGCCACTAAAGGATTTGGAAAACACACATTATATAGGAATCCCTAGTATGGCATAGTTTCATTTGATGAACCAATAATCAACAATAAGCATTCTGTTGACAAAGCATGCCATTTGAAAACATAAAAACCTCATATTATCTAAGTAAATAGGTATTGGAGTGTCAAAATCATTGAGGAATGGAGTAATAATGGAATTACCCATGATGACATGGAGGTTCTAGGTGGAGTACACATGTTAAACCAATTCAAAATTTTGGGTTTCCAGCCATGAAATTGCATGTGAAATGTGGCACATGTCGATAGTACCATGTGGGAGAGGATAGGTGAACATACATCATGTCCTAAACTCTGATTAATTGGTAGAGGAATGAGATGCTAGGTTGAGCTTCCATATCAACATATTAGGATTTCATAGGGTTGCACTTCGGAAAATCATCGATATACCAATATATTAATATAAATTTTAGCTATTCCATGTGCCAAACATGTCATATCATACCACTTGTCAGATGTCGATTGAGATCAATGGTTGAGGTGGCATGTTGTGTGGTCTCTACATACCATTGTAATAGTGGGAATTGTAAAGAATTAAAATGTATAAAGTTAAATTTTGTTGGCATATCACCATATTAGTGTATCAGTACCTTAGAGTCATATAACAGTGCCATATTACCATGTTGACATATCAGGCCACCAACATATTGGCATATTGGAACACAACAGGACTAGATAGTGAAATTTTTATGGAAAATACTTTATTCCAAGGATCTAGTATGAAATCCACGGAAAATAACAGGGAACGGTGTGGTAGTGACATGTGGAAAAGGGGCACCATGTGTCAGCCAAGTTGGATATATAAAATTTGATGTCGCCTAAGAAGGGGAAAATTTTCAAATGGTCCTACCTTTGCGATGAGAGATAAAATGAGATGAAATTTATATATTTTCAAAGATATCAATGAGTTGAATATGATGAAAGTATTATAATTATGAATTGAGCTTAAGGAAGAAAGATGAAATTTGATAAGCCCATCTTAAAAATAAACCTTGAACGTCAGGACTAGTTATGCCCCATATCTTTAATACACCATTAGTGGGGTGTGTGTGTTATGAGGTGGTATCAGAGTTTTGGTTTAAATGTTTCACTTGAATAGGAAAGAGAGGCCCCATATGAATTAAAATCATAGCTTTGGTACATGGAATTGAATGGATTAGAGATACACCATAAAAATGAAATTGGAGCTCTAATGCAAAGCAGCGTTATGGTTGTGGTTCAAAAACCAGGACCAGGGGGGAAAAAATGTACCACAAGCATGAAATTAGAGCTCTTATATTGGGTGGTATCTACTATGAAGTAGTATCAAAATGGTTTATAGAGGCACTAATTTATGACAAAGTGGTATTTTCTACTACCACATTATAATGGTCATAACAAAGGTTCAACGTTAGGATTACATAGGCCAAGAGTATTGACGATAAAAGAAGAGTTTACAAAGTAATAGAGGAAAGGTTCTACAACAAGGAGAACAATAGGAAGGTTGAAGAACATGTAACTATGATCATTGGGTAAAAAATAATGGTTGTATATACCTAATCTTATTCTTGAGACAAGAGTAACAGATCTTTATTAATAGATTTAGGTACTGTTGTTAAATATACAACACTGGAAGATATTCATTGGAATTCTTACTACCAACGTTGTGAAAGAGGACATAATCAAGATGCTAACTATAAATCCCTAAGAAAATGAATAAATGCCAACTGTAAAAGCACATGGCCAATTTATATAGATATGATTACGAGGGAGAATCTATAATATTATTTCTTTATACTTTTTATCCCTATTAAATTTTAAAAGGGCTATAATATGTTAATAAATATGATCGCAAACACAATCACATGGCAATGGATTTCATATGAACTTATAAGCATGAGGATAGCGACATGTTAAATGCATATAGATGTGCCATGGTGCATGCACATAATGGTTGGACATACACGTCATATGCTTTGTTGTAATACCCTTGCTTAAGCCAACTTAAAAACTCTCATAAAATAAGGTTTCTTAAATAATTAAATATTATTTATTATTATATTGATATTTTTTTTTTTTTTTTTGCTAAATTACGCTATTTCTATTATGAACATAAAATTACAAAACTGCCACGGCTCAGCTGAGGAAGCCTGAGGCCGGGCTTGAGTGCTACTATCAGACTAGATATTGAACTGCCCATAAACGGGAAACCAGTTCGTTTGTAAGTAGATACACCGCCCAATAATTGGGAAACCGGCGAAGAGTTAACTGTTCTGTGCATGCTAAATTACGCTATTTCTATTATGAACATAAAGTTACAAAACTGCCACGGCTCAGCTGAGTAAGCCTGAGGCCGGGCTTGAGTGCTACTGTCAGACTAGTTATTGAACTGCCCATTAACGGGAAACCAGTTCGTTCATAAGTAGATACACCGCCCAATAATTGGGAAACCGGCGAAGAGTTAACTGTTCTGTGCATATGAAAGCTGTAAAGATACAAAAATACATGCAGCTATATCTGCTATGCGCATTCATTGAAACACCTGAAACTAGCAAAACTTTTAAAGCAGAGTTCATACTGGAAATTTGTCATGGAGGTGAGAGAGCATTTAATCTGAAGCAGAGTGCTCCTCCATAATTCTGCAGCCATACTGGTCGTCCTCGTCCCCGTCAGCAGCCTTTTTCTCTTCGTCTTCATTCAATCCTGCGTCCACCTGCAAATTGAAATGTCCCGAGGAGGAAGGGAAGGGGACAGAGGGCGCGCAGGAGGAAGGGGTGAAAGGAGCCGGGTTGGGGACAGAAGGGGGAGCAAAAGCAGGAGCTGAGGGAGGCTGCAAGAGACTGGGGTGAGAGGCAGGAGGGAAGGGGAGCTCCTCGCTCAACGTAACAGTAAGGAAAACAGAAAAAGGGTGGTCAAAAGCACGGTCAAAGCGCAATTCAGTGTGTTCCGTGGCCTGTCTGAGGAAACTACCGCTCGGAGTAGGGGAGGAGGCGGCGACGAAGGGCTGGGGAGGGAACGAAGGAGGAACAAGGGGCGGAGGGTCAGAACGGGGGGGCGCCATGTCAAGAAAATCAGGGCGAGGACCAGGAGGGCCCGAAGATGAAAGAGAAGGACGTCTAGCAGTAGGCTCCAGAGGCCTATCGACATGGTGGCTGAGGGGAGGGCGCTCGCCCAGGGATCTCCCCCGAGATGCCCCCTTTCTACAAGCCATTCGCTGCCTCAATCTGGGCATGGTGAAAACCTCGGATGAGTTCGCCCAGCCTCTGGAGGGAGCAGCAGCTATAACAGAAGAATTATCAAACGAAACCGGAAAACCATGAGAATTAAAATGAATCGGGCAGAAGTTACTGTGGGAGTGATGGAGTCCTGGAGCGATTTCCAAACAGCTATGCCGTTCACACCGTCGCCCCGTATTTGTTCTCTCTCCGCCTGTAGCAGCACCTCCGGGGCAGAGCGAGTTCAGAGGCAACAGAGGGCGGTGGCCATCAATGGAGCAAACGGGAGAAGTTGAGCGATCCTGCGCCATTTGAAGAAGAGTGCACAGACCAATGTACAGGTAATGGCGGTGAACCGGAGTGAATGCACAACGCAGATGGGCAATTAACGTTGCATTTAAGTTGCCATGGGGGGCCATGTGGCCACCCCAAGTGGGTTGCGTTGGGATTGTAACCGGGCCCGTTGGCCTCTTCTCTCTGCTAGACATCCGCATCCGGAGAGGGTTGATCCGTTTGCAACAAACTGATGCAGTTTTGAAATGAGTTTCTGTCATTGATAATCTGGATATTACCGTGCTTGAGAGTGTCCAGACAATCAACTCCTAGATTAGCAAGGAAATCCGCAACCTTGTTGCCATCACGCTTGGTATGGGTGAAGGATATTGCCTGATTGTCCTGTATCCACTTGCTGATCTTGTCGATTCTGGATGCTAGACGCCAGCTGGTAACAACCTTGGTCAAGCTGGAGCCTTGGAGCAACTTATTTGCCATGTTGATCAAGATTTGAGAATCACCTTCCACAATGATGGGCAAGAGGTTGTAGACACGAGCTAAGTTGAGCCCTTGCCAGAGACCTTCCAGCTCAGCAGAGTTGTTGGTGTCCCAACCGATGGATCCATAATAAATAGCCTTGATGTCGCCTCGGGAGTTTCTAAAGATACCACCAAATCCTGCAGGACCAGGATTCCCTTTGGAAGATCCGTCAAAGTTTAGTTTACAAACCCCTGGAGGGGGAGGAGTCCAGGTAAGTGGATCTGGAGGGTTCTGCTTGTTGATTGTGGGAACAGTGGGAATGCTGAATTGCCAATTGTGCCATATGCTGAGCTCATTAGGGAGGTTTGGAAGGTCCTCTGCTTGCCAAGTTTGAAGAGAGAGAGACTCTTGGAGATTGCTGTGGAAATTGCGCCAGAGGATCTCTAAAGGAGTAGTTTGGTGCTTGAAGATTCTTTTGTTCCTTTCTTTCCAGAGCGACCAAAATAAGAGGCCATGAATGATTTGCCAAAGAGTGTTAAGAATGGAGCTATTGTAAGGGCGGTTGGGCCAGTGTCGAAGAATGCTGGTGATGATTCCTTGGGGTTTGCTTTGCTGACTTCGGAAGCAGATTTTGTTCCAGAGCTGATCGGCTAATGGACAGGTCAGCATGAGGTGCTGAATGGTTTCATTATTCTGCTGAAAGTTTGGACATTGAGAGGGACCACAAAAGCCACGTTTGAGAAGGTTGTCCCAAGTAAGTACTTTGTTGTGACTGAGGAGCCAAAGATAAGTAGAAACTTTAGGCCAAGTTCCTTTAGCCCAGACAAATTGCCAGAGTTTGTCTTTGGGGAGAGGGATTGAGTGCATTAAGCGGTAGGCTTCTTTAGTGGTGAATATGCCTTTTGTGGTGTAGCCCCAGCGGAGTATATCAGGATCGGTCGAAATGCGGATTTTGCAATGATGAAGTTCAGCTTGAATCTCTTCCCAATAGCTGCTTGGAGTGGTAGGGTGGAGCAGAGACGGGTGTTTCCACAGCCGGTAGTCAGTGTTGGATTTGGAGAGCCAGCATTGACCTACTTTCAAATTTTCAGGCCCATTATACCTCTCAGCATTAGGCAGATTTAGTAGATCAGTGAGCTTTGGTTTCTGCTGCCACGAATCCACCCAGAATCGGGCGTTTTGCCCATTCCGGACTTCCCAAAAACTGTGTTGTTGTATAAGAGCATGGTGTTGCTTTGCAGCGTTCCAGATGAGAGATCCAGCCATCGTTGGTGTGAGTCTAATGAGGTCATCCGGTGGTCTGTTGTTTGCATATTTAGCAGCCCATAACTTAGCCCAAGGAGTGTGAGAGCTCGTAAGCCAATTCCACCAGAGTCTAGCCCCCATGACTTCATTGCTGTGTAGGGGGTTTCTGAGTCCGAGCCCTCCTGCTTCTTTGGGAGTACAAACAGTGTTCCAGTTGATGAGCGCCCATTTCCGAGAATGAGTGGTGGAGCCCCAAAGGAAGCGGCGTTGAAGGTTCCTGATGTGATTGAGCACCCATTTAGGAGCTGCGAGCACAGAGAAGAGGTAAAGAGGCATAGATTGCAGAACTGCTTTGATGAGGACCAGCCTGCTGGCCAGATTCAGAGCTCGGTAGGTCCAGGAGGAAAGGCGAGATTCAAGTTTATCAAGGAGAGCGTTCCAGGAAGAGTGCTTAAGGGCAGAGTCAATGAGGGGAGCACCAAGATATTTGGCTGGGAGGCGAGCGGGTGTGAAGCCAAGGATGCGAGTGATGCTGGCTTGAATTAAAGGAGGGGTGTTGAAGAAGAACAGTTGGGACTTGGAGACATTGACCATCATGCCGGAAGCCAAAGAGAAGAGGCGCAGAATACGCTTGAAAGACCTAGCTTCCTGAGCTGAAGGGAATCCAAAGAGCATGGTGTCATCAACAAATTGCTGGTGAGTGGTCGCTGGCAAGCCGTGAAGGGAGATGCCACGGAGATGCCCTTCATGGACAGCATGCTGAATGAGTCTGCTGAGGCCTTCAGACATTAGAACAAATATGAAGGGGGATAGGGGGTCTCCCTGCCGGATGCCACGGGAGGAGATGAAAGGGGTGGAGGGGGAGCCATTTATCAAGATGGAATAGAGAGGGGTAGTGATGAGACTCATTATCCAACGGATCCACATGTGGTCAAAGCCAAAAGCTTTAAGAATGTGTTGAATGTAGCGCCAGCAAAGTTTATCAAAAGCCTTAGAGAGATCGATTTTGAGAAGCATACCTGATTTTTTAGAGCTTTTGAGGGAGTGTATTACCTCGTGAGTCATGATGATTCCGTCCATGATTTGGCGTCCTTCCACGTATCTCGTTTGTTCTGGTGAAATGAGGAGTGGCAGAAGTGGCTTTAATCTGTTGGCAACCACTTTGGATATGATCTTGTAGATCACATTGCAGAGGGCGATGGGACGGAACTTTTCAGGAGTACTAGGATGTTCTTCTTTGGGCACCAGAGCAATGAAGGTGGCGTTTAAGGAGGGGAGAAGCCAGTGTGTTTGCCTTGATTCTTCTACCAGCTCCCAGACTTCAATTTTAATGAGCTCCCAAAAGTGATGGAAGAAGTTTGCAGTGAACCCATCAGGCCCTGGCGCTTTCCCATTTTTAGTTTGTGCCATTGCAGTTTCAACTTCCTGGAGAGAGACCGGGCGTAGAAGCATTTTGTTGTGTTCATCTGATATGAGTTTAGGAATGAGTTGAGAGATTGTATCAATGGATGGCTGTCGATCAAGATTGTTATCCTCTTGAAGTGTGGCTTTGAAATGGTCCCGTAGAACTTGTTCAATGTCCTCGTGTTGCTCTACTTGCTCTCCATTCTAGTTATTGATATGGTGAATGCGATTCTGCATGCGCCTCTGGATTGTGGATCGATGGAAGAAACGGGTGTTCCTTTCCCCTTCCCTTAACCAATTGATTCGGGATTTTTGTCTCCACAATATTTCTTCTTGTCTTTGCCTCTCTTCAAGTTGCGTCTGGATCCTTTGTTCTTGGGTAGTATTGTCCTCTGATCTACCTTCTTCAATGATTTTTTGCTGGAGCTCCGCCATTTGTCTTTCGAGGGCTTTGATCTCCTGAAAGATGTTGCCAAAGACTGTGATGTTCCAGTTCTTGATGGACGCCTTAAGATGTTTGAGCTTTTGCTGAAATTGGTACATACGTGAGCCTTGAGGTGGAGGGAAGTTGTGCCAAGCCGAAGTGACCATATCTTTGAAGGAGGGATGAGAAAGCCAGAAAGCTTCAAATTTGAAGGGCTTTTTAAGCTGAGGTCCAAAGTTGTGCCAGAGCAGAGAAATGGGCCAATGGTCTGAACCTGTAAGAGGAAGAATGGATGCTTCTAGGTCACCTCCCATATGTATAGCATTATCTGAAATGAGGAATCGATCTAGCTTTGAGGCAACATAATGAGCTCCTGCTCTTTTATTATTCCAGGTGAACGTTCCATTAGAGAAAGGGAGATCGATCAGCCAGCTGTTGTTTATGAAATCCTTGAAGTGAACACTTTCCGGATCTGGTCTGGTTCTTCCACCTGTTCGTTCTTCCATGTTGGTTATCATATTGAAATCCCCTGCTGCTATCCATAAAGGATGAGTTCTGTGAGAATTTAGCATTTCCATTGTGTTCAATAGGTCGATCTTGCTGGTGAGATCTTGCGGGAAGTATACATTTGAGAGATGCCCGTATATACTTGTGCCAATGGGGTGAAATATAGCCTGAATGATGTTGTGAGCCGCATGCATATCAGATAGAACAATGGACTGAGTGTCCCAAGCTATAGCCAGCCCTCCGGAGTATCCTGAGGCATCTACTGCTACAGAACTGCAATTAGGCCAGACCTTTGAGAGGAGAGCGCCTAAGACTTCACTATTACATTTGGTCTCTTGAAGAAAGAGAATGTTTGGTTTTTCCTTTTGTATCATATTTTTTATCATTTTGTGCTTGCCAGGGCTGTTTAGCCCTCTGATATTCCATGATATCAGCTTCATGAGGAACTATTGGAAAGGGGTGGGAAGAACCTCGTGAGCTTAGGGTATCTTCCAGAGTTTACGAGCATTTCCCCAATGGATATTGTGCGCTGCCAATCTGGCTTTCTGCCTCTTTTTTTGGATTCTTTGGCGACTTTAAGACTATCCCAGTGGCTGCCTGACTGGATTCCAAGTTTTGCCTGCTGTTGTGCTTTGGAAAGGGCCTTTGCTAGAGTTTCTATCTGATGAGGTTTGATTTTGTCAAACTCTTGGCGTTTGCATGCGTCCTCCAAACCAATAATGTCAAGGTCCCCAAGCTCAAGGTTCTCAACGTCTTCTTCCATGGGATTAGGAGTGTCGCTAGTAACCTTTGCCTTACCAGATTTGAGCGTTACAGACTTGGGATCGTCCAGATCCATGGTATCGGTATGCCAGGTTAAGAGCTTGGTTTCAATGGAGGGAGTGGAAGAGGGATTTGGGGAGGTTTCAGGGGCGGTTTTTTTCTGAATGAGGGGATGAGGGGTTCGCATGATCAGATGGAGGGGAGGAGATGGGGGGGATTTGTTGGGAGATGGAGGGCGTGTGGTTTGAATTTGGCAGGGGAACCGTATCAGATAAAATGGCAAAGCTGTTACTAGTAGAAGGAACATTGGGAGTAGGAGAGGGTTTCTTACCTGCCGTCGAGGCTTTCTTGTTGTGTCGTCTGCGTGGAGGGACTTTGGTGAAACCATCTGCTTCAGCTTGGGTATCTGCTCCTGCATTCTGAGAGGCGGCATTGAGAGGACAGTCTCTGAAGAGATGTCCATGGGCATGGCAGCGGCGACATCTGAATGGGACATGCTCATATTCCAATGGTTGGATCCATTCGTAATCATCATGATAGATGCTGATTGCATCCGGGAGAGCTTTGTCCAAGTGCATGTAGACACAGATTCGCGCGTAAGAAGTGTAGCGGCGTAGCTTTGTCTCCTCTGCAATTTTGATGAACTGCCCTAGTCCCTTTCCTATCTCCTGTAGCGTGTCTTCATCCCAATACTCAAGCGGTAGCGAGTACAACCGTATCCAGACAGGAGCCCAGTTGAAGTTTTCCTTATCTGGGTTAAATCGCTCCACCCAGTTTCTAAGATATAGTCCAGCCGAGTTGAAGAAATAGGGCCCTTCATCCATTACTCTGTTACGATCTTCTAGGCAAATGAAGATCGCCGTGAAGAATCCTTTCGGGCCGAGCTGGAGGGTTACGTGTCCTTTGGGCTTCCATTTGGAAGCGATCCAGCCTTGTAGTGCTTTTTCTGTAGGCCAGAAGCCAATAAATTTGCCGATGAGGGCATGATCCCTCATGTACTGGATTCGTGCATTGATGCGATGGCTGGGCAGATCAATCTTAGGCCTTTCTGGCGCGATAGGTTTGCAGGTGGAAGAAGAGGGGGCCCCTTTGTCCTGTTGCGCCTGCGCAGAAGTCACAGAGGATTTTGTCGTGTTCTGTTGCTTGTGTGTGCCATCATTGTCTTGGACAGGAATGGCGTGAGCGGAGTCGTTGTTTGCAGGGGGGGTCGGGACGTCCCCCCCCGGGCTTGTTGCCATTGCGTTGATCCCAAGCCCGTGAGCCTGGAGGGGAGGAGCCGCGCGTGATCAGTCGGCGAGGGTTTCTGCGGACTTCAGCGCGTAGGGTTTCTCCTTCATCAGAGCGCGTAAGGAAAATCCTTCATTACATCTTCTAGTATTGTTAGTTTCTTAATTTTTGAATATTTTCCATCGCTAAATGCATAAAATAAAATAAAAAACTCTAAAATAAGTAATTTATGTACTGAGAATTATACCTATTGATATTATGACTTCTTTAATTTCTTAATTTTTAAATATTTCTCACCTCACAATACATAAGGTGGAAATAACACCTAAAATTATTAATGTATGTATTTCAAACATAAGATGACTATTATGAGAGACATGGTTATTCAACCATTGTCCTAGTTGTAGAGAAGACCAAAAAAAAAAATTATAACCTCGAAAGAAACTCAAAGAGAATTAACATGTGTAATGTAGATGTAAGATACATAGTTGGAAGTGTTGGATGATTTAAAAATTACCGAGAAAGATTTTAATATGAAAACATCTACATAATTGGAAGTGTTGAATGATTTAAAAATTACCGAGAAAGATTTTAATATGAAAAATTCTTCTTGACATAAACATTTTATGTAACATATATCTGTACATAAACCTACTTGTTTCTTTTTATTATTATTTTATTTATGCAACTTTACCTTTTTTTATAAATTTTTTTATATAGGAATATTTAACCCTACGTTAAAGTAATTGCATCTCCTACTAATGAAAAACTATATGCAAACATCTCCCATAACAATTTATATAAAATAACAACAAATCATAAAATATAGGTAATTTAACATCAACTTTCCACAATTGCAATTTCTTTTGAGTTAAAATATAACACGTTTAGCTTAATTCTTTTAAAGTGTAATAGACGCGCCTACTTTTAACAATTTATATTTTAACACTTTGTCATTAGAATCACGAATTTAAATTCAAATTTTCATGATTGATATTTTTACACTTTGTACTGACCATCCAGCATCAAAGTTAGGAAAGGACGTGTACAACATGAACAAATGACTATAACTATTAAAAAAAAAAAAAAACTATAACCAAAAAAATAAAGTTGATGGACTTTTTACTTATCTTAAAATTGTAGTTGAATTTGTATAAATTATATCTAGTTATAAAATAATAAATAAAGAAAAAAAAAAAAAAAATTGATAGAGAAAACATCTAACAAATTCTATTCATGGTCCAAAAACATAATTATGAGATAATACTATTCAATGCAATGTATTTTATATGGCTAAGCTAATATAGTAGTGAGTCTACAAGTGAATCTAGTGAAATGTGAACATGCACTAAAGAAAAATGACATTTATTCCAAGTTAACTGGCCATGTTGTCATCAATTAACAATCTCATGCAAGTGGAGATTAGTAAAACTAATGTATGCGCTTCGAGAGTTCCCTTTTGGTGATAATAATGAGGTTTTCGTGCATGACTTCATTCACTAGTCTAACTTAAGTATAATTAAGTGTATGTTATCTCCAATGTCCCCCCTGAAGCACTACTAGAGAGAACATAATGAATGGGTCCCTGTAAGAAGCCATGTAAGGTACCCATTTTATAATTCGTCTAACATAGAACAACTACAAGCCCACCCAAAAAAACCAAAATTCAACTGCTAGTTAGTTGTGTCCTTCACCCTAAGGCTGGCTGTCAATTTCCTTAGATCTGTAATTAGTGATCAGAATAAATGCTACAGAAATAAAGATCTATGCAGTTAAGGACATTAAACAACAAATAGTAAGCAAGGGTTTCTCCATGCATCCAATGAACAAGACAAGAATTTTTTAAAGAATTTTTGTATTATGACACTTGGGAAGGGAAAATAGAAAGATGTTACCAGTCCCCCTCAATGGAATGGGTTCTTTTATGTCCTCGGTGATTCAAATATAAGATCTCTCTCTCTTGATGGTGCAGAAAACCCAGAAAAAAATGGAACTCAAGGGGAGTTCACAAGAAAAAAGGTAGAAAAATATGACAATGATGGAGGATGAAATTCAGACCAAAAGGATAGATTTAGAGTGATATTTAGGCAACAAAAGGAAGTGAATGAATGGAAAAATCCTTCTATTTATAACAAAATATTGAGTTATTCTAGATATTGGTGCATAATTAAAATATTATTAACCAAATATAGATCCAAATTTTATGGAATATTTTATTATTTTTGTTGGAGCGAAAAAGAATTTGAATTCGGTCAAATCCCTTTATTTGTGAATAATAAATAAATAAATTATGTATTTATTATTTTAAGAATGTGGTTGAGTAAGAATTAAATAATAAATGATGTATTCAATTATTTATAAATGATTTAGTCAAATTTAACAAGGAATATTATTTAAATAATGTTTTAAATAATTATTCCTAGGAAATAATCAGATAAATAATGATTTACCTAATTAATTTTCCTATTTTGGGTTAAATATGACCGGGAATATTAATTAAACTGTGGTTTAATTAATTATCCATTGAGGAAAATCAAACAAATAAGGGTTTATTCAATTATTTCTCATGGGGTTTCCTATTTAGACCATAGACTACTTAATAAATTATGGATTACTAAGTTATTTTTCATAGTGAAAGAAATTTTACTAGGATAAAATTGGTCTTACATGGTGTACTATGGTCCATCTAATACTAACAGGTTAGATGACCAAAAATTAGTGTAACATATTGCCCCCCAGCATGCGAGTGTTAGAAGTTAATCGTATGACCGGAGTATGTTGTAAGAACTCAATCACTAGACATCGAAGGGGGAGTTAGATAGAGAGAAATATAAGGTAGACTAAAGTGCGAGAGGAAAAGACCCTGAGGAGGTGAGATTTACAAGTGCGACAAGTCTCTTTTCTGAGTGATTACATGTTCTACATGAGGCGGGGGAGACATACCTATGCCCAGCGAGATAACAAAGTAGAAATAATAATGTGTCTAGTATACAAGGGACTGAACTATATAGTACATGCTGACATAAACATGGGCCAGATAAAAACATGATAATGGATCCCACATACATACTGTGCCTGGGACAATAGCGAGGACTTATACAATAATATCTGAGTATATGAGATATAAGTACAACCAAAGAGGCCCTGTAAAACAGGAAAGGGCTCTAAAAATATGAATGATACATGCAAACTAAAGAGGCGCTATAAGCGGCTAAGGCTGGAACCATCAAATCTATGGAGCTACATCCAAGGATGTAGTAGAGAAGTCATTCGAGTATGTGGGGGGCTACCTAAAGGGCCA
Organism: Pinus albicaulis; assembly: GCA_034641835.2. Taxonomy (NCBI): domain Eukaryota; kingdom Viridiplantae; phylum Streptophyta; class Pinopsida; order Pinales; family Pinaceae; genus Pinus; species Pinus albicaulis. The sequence continues at coordinate 438,524 of MU968406.1, forward strand.
CTCCCTCATGAGGTCTGAAACATCTCACACACACCCAGGAATCACCAGTACAATATGATGCATCACTGTACCATCAAGTATATGGATCTAGATAATTCCATAAGGAGATGGAACTAAGAAAAAATCAAGTCAAAGGGAAATAAAGAGTCCCTTTGGCTAATCCGAGGCACCGAACAAGAGTGGAAGCTGGAACAAAGCTACACCACCCTCTAGACCTGTCTTCTGGAATGAATAAGTTGATGTCGACAATAGGAGGTCCTCCATAGGTGAGGCAATAAGGTATCTTCAACTAAGGCATGAGCGACTGATATACTGAAACTAGGGATGTTGGTGGAATGGAGGGTATTGAGTAGTGGCCTAACAACTTCCCTTCTCAGATCATAAAGGGCATGGATGACCTGGTAGGTGTTGACTCGACACCAGAGGGGATAGGGGACAATATGACTGAAGGCCAAAATGTGCGACACGAGAGAGGGAAAAGGCAATGAAGGATGGAGGACTATAGCGGGATACAATGGGACTTAGGACAGACTCCATGGATGGGATGAAGACTCAACTTAGATGCTCTAAACAAGGGTGACATGATGATGTTGCCACATAGAAACAGGCCCAGTGGGGACCATAAAATCATGAGTACAAGATGGTTACTTACGATGAAAGTCGACACGAGAATGGAAAAGTATGAAGGAAAAGTGGTGCCCCAAGTACAAGTGTTGCAAGTGAATAAATTTGATTTTTAGGAGTGGTGAAGTGACCCTTCTTGGAAAAATTGTGTCTAAGTGAAGTATCAAATCACAAAAATAAAAATCTCGCTATCTAAAATAAATTAAATGTGAATTTAAAGAGGGAAATGATAAGGGTAATATTTCTTAATATATAGTGAGTTATGAGGATTAGGAAGAGGGTGGCCTTAAAAATCCTCTAGGAGGTAATCCCCTTTACCAAAATCCTTATTGATGATGTAAGGGCCTAGCCATAATGAGTCAAAATTTCCATGACCAAGGACATCATGAGCCTTGTCATACATTAGAACAAGGTCACCTTCATGAAAAGTACGAGGGTGGAATTTTTGGTCATATTGAGCTTTGGTGCATTTATTAGCCTCTTCGGTGGTTTGCAATGCAACACAATGATCTTCAAAATCGCGCTCAAGCATGATAAGTCATTTTTATAAAGGTTGAGTTTCAGGGAGAAGTTTGACGTCTAGATGAAGGGAAGGGATTTCACGCTTGATCGGTAGGAATTCCTCCTCACCGAAAACAAGGTGGAAAAGAGTAAACCTGGTGGTGGTTTTAAAAGAAGCTCTATAGGCCCACAAAGAAGGGAAGAGCATAAGGTGTCAGATGTTTTTGTGCTTATTCACCATCCATTGAAGCCTAGTTTTAAGCATTTTATTAACCGCTTCAACTTGGACATTACCTTGGGTGTAAGAGGATGACAAATATTGGTGCTCAAAGCCCAAAAGAGAGGATAGCTCATTCCATATCTCATCTTAAAAATTCCAGCCATGGTCAGAGACCAATTGTTTCAGAACACTAAATCGAGCGATAACATGGTTAAATAAAAAGAGGGATGTGGTAGCCGTTGTTTTGTTGAACGTTGGCATGGCCTCGGCCCATTTTTTGAAATATTCAACTGACACGATGATATACTTTTCTTTACTAGCATATGCAGGTCGACACTCCATAAATTCTATGGCCCACTTACAGAAGGGACTAGCTGAGATGAAAGGATGGAGGGGAGCCGGAGGAGCTCATGCCTTTGGGGCGAAATGTTGGCAATTGGAACAATGTTTGACTACTTTAATGCAATCACCAAAGAGAGAAGGCAAAAAATAGCCATTGTGCATGATTTTCTGGGCAGTATCGACACTGGATAGGTGACCATGAAAAGCTTCGCTATGGCAGGAATTAAGGACTTGCGCAGCTTCAGCATGCGTGAGAGAATGACGAAGGACAGTATCTACACCGGGACAATAAAGGTCGTCACCGATGAGAAGGTAGCAGGGGGGTTGGTGTTAGATACATCATTGAGCATCATGATCAAGATGGAGGGTGAACATCTGGGTTCACAGATAATTGAGGATTTCACCATACCAAGGATCATCTGAAGTAATGGCAAAGAAATTTTCATTGGTAAAATCATCATTAATTGGAGGATCCTGTGTATCGGTAGCTAATTTAGAAATGAGTTTAATGAGGGATAAACCTTTCTTACTCTTCGGTGTGACAAATTCAAGATCGAATTCCTAGATTATAACGATCCAATGGGCATACTTCCCATTGATGATCGGACGACTCAATAGGAAGGCCATAGGGTTGGAATTAGTCATGACCTTGGTGGAACACATGAGGATATAATGACGGAGTTTTTGGATCGAGAACATGACAGACATCAGTAATTTCTCTTCATGTGAGTAGGACAGAGGGGGGCCTACAAGGTTCTTACTAACATAATAGATAACATGCTCGATTCCATTGTCATCTTCCTAAATAAGGACCCCAACGACTAAATCGATGGAGGCTGAGATGTACAGGATGAAATCTCTATCAAAATCATGGGGACAGGTCAAGGGAGTGGAGGTGAGAGCATATTTCAGAGCATCAAAATACTCTTATGCATAGTCATCCCAAATGAATGGAATGTTAGATCTAAGGAGTCTAAGGAACCCATGCGCAGTGGTGGGATAGTCAGGTATGAACCGACGAAGGAAATTATATTTTCCTTGGAGGATTTGTAACTGGCGTAAGTTATGAGGAATAGGAAGCTCAAGGATGGCTTGAACTTTCAAGGTGTCAAATGTTATACCATATTTAGACACATTGAAGCCTAACAGATGGCCAGTAGGAACACAAAAGACACAATTCAACAGATTGAGGTAGATATTATACTTGTGACATCGGAGAAAGACAATACGCAAATCATCCAGGTGTTGTGCCTGATGTTTAGAATGTGCAGTGAGATCATCTAAATAAGAAAGGATAATATGAGCCAAGTCGTGAAAATAGTATGACATGGCCCTCTGAAAAGTGGCTCTGGCATTCTTAAGGCCGAATGGCATCACCCTATAAGTGAAGGTTCCCCACGTATTAATGAATTCATTCTTAAGCTGATCAATAGGATGGATAAAAATTTAGTTATATCCGGAGAAACCATCCATGAAGGATAGAACCTCGTGCCCCACACATTCGTCAATGATTTGTTCAATGAATGGTGTGGGGAAGTTGTCATTAGGATAGGATTTTTTCAGGTCACGAAAGTCAGTGCAGACACGAATGGTGCCTTGTTTCTTGAGAATGGGAACTAGATTGGACACCTAAGTGGTGTATTCAATGGGATAGATAAAACCAGCCTTCTTGAGCTTATTAATTTTAGCCTCTCGTCTGGAAGGATTAATTGGTATCAATTTTTGATGGAAAAGATTGGCATCGGGCCATGTATCGATATGGTGTTCGACAATAGTGGGATCAAGTCCAACAATTTCTAAATAGGACCAGGAAAAAACATCATGGAATTCCTTTAATAACTTGGTGTAAGCCTTAATTTCTTCCAGGGTGTATAATGAACCCAAGGTAATGTTTTCTTCTACCCCCTAGTTTATCAGAAATGTTAAATTTAATGGTAGGAGAGATATTGGCCATATTTCCTTATTTGAAAGCATCGAGTGCAGGGATGGGATTTCTAAACCAATCGACCTCATCAGGAATGAAGTCTTTTTTTTCCATAGTGTATTGGTCATGTGACTGCTGTGAGAGGAGGTATGCACGATGGTGCATATCATCCCAAGGAAAGTCAGGGGTGGTCATCGCTTCCATAATGTCTTCATCAGATGAGAAGATGGGGTGACTGGTGGAAGGGTAACCACATGATGCAGCAAATCTACCTGAATCATCATCATAAGAAGAAGTTTTCATATGTGCGTCATCATGGGGGGTGATGGAAGAACAAGCAGATAAGGGATCCACTGATGTTGAGCCCAGGGTGATCACTGAAGGGAGGTTAAACGAAACTGAAGGGGAAGTCCCAGAGGGGTCTTCCACTATGGATCTCATAGATGATGACAAGTATAGGATAGTGGCCGAAGACTCCATCATCTCAACATCAGGAGGGGGAATGTCAATGGGAGAAAAGGTATCCTCAGTTTGGCTTGAAGCATACTGTGTGAGTACAAGAGAGGCTGTCTAGTTCTGTTTGGTCTCGTACTCCCAAACTACTTCCACAGAGGCGCAATAATGCTTGAGGAAGGGAAAAAGGTGGGTATAATGGCCATGGAGATCACACAAAGCACACGGGTGGTTAGTATGAACAATCTTGGGGTTCTTGGCTGCAGTCATGGAAGAAACATAGGTTTCAGGGACTTTAGATTGAGGAAAAACGACATTAACCATGGGCTTGATACGAGGAAATTCAGGACATGAATTATGGGTGGCATGACCGAAAACATCACACAAATCACATGGGGGGGTACGCTTTGGAGGTTGACGAGGGGAAGGGGTTTTCTGGAAATCCTTTTTTTTTCAGTGCCTTCTTGTGGAATTCCCCCCCTCACCCGAAGCTTTTTCAATAGGAGTAGGTTCCTATTGAGGTGCTTGAGGCACAAAAGCAAAGTGAGGGGTCATGGAGACCAGTTGGACCAGGGTCAAAGGAGTATCAGGTTTGGTCTAACCAACCAGGATAATGGCTTGGGGAGAAATGTACTATACTGGGATCCCCGGGGTCATGTTAGGAAGAGACAATTTAGCCATAATAGGTACCAAAAAGACTCTAGAAGGGGGAGCTAGAAACGACATCTGACCGGAGGAGTAATGGCTAGGCGGGATGACTCCGAGATTGTTAGGGCCAGGAGGAACTGTTCCAGGAGGGTAGAGAGGCTCATTTACAATAGCTACGGATGAGGGGCATTGAGGAGGGGGTCCTGAAGGCTGAGTCGAGGTGCTAGGAGAAATTTGCAGAGGGCAGGACTACTGACTAGTCGAACCGGTCCATTTGAGGTCCGACTGAGATGATTGCATCATGCAAAGATTCGACGAGATGGCGTCAGAGATGGGAGGTGGGAGACTAGAGAATGAACCAAGAAAAGAGGAATATTTATAGACTATGAGTGAGACATTGATCGGAGGTTCGACTATTTGTTTATTGGCCACCGAAGAGATAATGGATTCAGGGGAGGTTTGAGACTTCGGTTTGTAATATGTTAACTTGTTGATGGTGACGATATTTTCATTGGGAGGAAATCACATCTTACGATGAACTGCAAATGGGACAACAAACATTGCATAAGACTAGCTATGACCCAATAGAAATTTGTAGTCTAAGTGGGAATCAATGACTTCTACATCAACACAAACAGTCTTACCTGAAAGAGTAATAAGACAATTGCAGAACATGCCAAGGGGCTGGGAAGAGTGGCCATCCCACGCTTGTAGGGTGATAGTGGAAGGGGCTGACTCAGGAGATCCAATTTTCTTCTAAACCAAAGTGGACATTACACAGGCGGATGCCCCCTCATCAATGATACAATGGGAGACGTTGACATTCTAGACCTTGACAGTGATTTGGAAGACGACAGAAGTAGGAAGGGGGGGATGTTCTGATCGGTCAACATCGAAGACAATAAAATGATCATCTAAAGGATCCACAGCATGTATGGAAGTTATTATATCTTTTCATTGTGAAGGGAATGACTGGAGGACTTCGAGCAATGACATGGAAGTAGGGTATTGCACCAACTCATCTACTATACTATAGGAGTGGGAAGCTTTTCTAGAAGAATCATTTCGGCTTAATGGTCCCTTGGGGATATTGGTATGAACCTTTGCCTTAGGTTGAGGGATTAGTAAAGGACCACTGGGTGTCAAAAGTGGCTATGTGGGACCTGAAGAAGGGGGCTTGGTACTAGACGTAGCAGGGGACTTCTTGTACTGGTGGGACCGAGTCTGAAGATTGAGGTCAATGGTAATGGGTTGGTCAGAGTTCATCATGAGGATCTGGTAATCAGAGGTACCATATGGAGGAGGTTGAGTGGCCTCTTGACTTTTAGGTCATTGGTTAGCCACGAATCCTTGCTGGGGGAAAGAATTGGTAAACATAGGCAGTTTCCAGATAGGGGTAGCATTGTGAGGAACCAAAGGGGAGGCTTGTTGTCCTCGAGATGTTGATTGAGCTTCCCACATCTAACGCATATGAGGTAAAAGATGACAATCATGGGTGTATTCACCATAGACACCGCAATAAGAATAAGGTTTTTTCATGCAAACAAGCCTGTCCTTCTTAGGCTGAGTGCCTTGTTCCTACATTACAGTGTTAGGTGCATTCCCTTAGGGATTCTTTCCTGAATTACCTGGAGTAGAATTGTTTTGGTTGTCTTTCCTCTTCCTTTTGGAAGTAGGAGGATTAGTCGCACCCTGCTGCGTATACACCTGACCCCTGAGGGGGTGGTGGTTGTTGTTGCGGGGTTTGAGAAGGCAAGGGAGGCTTATGTGTTAATGCTGGAGGAGCTGGAGCACCAGGCTACATATACAGATAATAAGGAGGTTAGGTAACATTGGGGTAACTAGTTTTGGAAAAAGGAGGAGGCATGTCATATCCTGGATACATGCTACTGGGAGAGGGAAAGCATTGGAGAAGCTGGCCCCTCCTTTAGGGAAACCAAAACCCATGGGAGGATGAGTGTACAAATGTAAAAGGGTTCCAAAAATACCGTCGGCGGCATGGGATGCCCCTGGTGCATTGACACCACTGAGTCTATGGAGATCAAGTAAGACGGTATAAACATAACCATATTTTTCGTAGATTAGGTCATACTTGAATGCAATCTAGAGGGCATCCTCCTCATTCTGAGGCAAGGGAGATGCAAAATCTTTGCTAATAGCAGGAAAAATGCATATGAGAAACCAGTCCATGTAGACACGGTCTTTAAAGGTAGGGGCTCGACATAGGCTCTTTCTTCTCCGCCATTCTTGGACATGATTAGATAGGTGGGTCGTAGACGATTGACAGAAAGAGGTCAAGATTTCGCTACCGGTGTCATACTGAAGGGGAAGCTAGAATTAAGACATAAAATCCCTAGCAAGAGTCGCAAAAGCAGTATGAGAGGTGGAGGCATGGTCAAAAAGCCACTTGGAAGCTTTTCCAGTAAGCGTACACTGGAACAACCAAAGATGGACGAAGTCATCGGTGATAGAATTAGAAAAACACCACATGTGGAAATAATGAACCTGGTTGGTAGGATCTTCTCTAGCAAGACCTTCAAACTTTGGGATGTCTGGAGGGAGTTTGGTTGGCATAGTAGTCCAACCAGGATCATGGTCTATGGGGTCATTAATCAACTGGTTAAAATTAGGAAGACTGACGCCTGCCATATAAGGGAGTAAGGGAGAAGCCCAGATAGTTCATGCTGCGGCCCCACTAGTACCATTCCCAACATTAGGGCTGGGGCTAACACCAGTGTTAGGTCCTAAAATAGACATGGTGAAGGTGAAAAAAGGAGAGTCGGGGATAGAACCGAAAGGGGAACTCGATGAACCAGAAGCGGAGTCAAAATGGGGACTTGGTGGAGGACAAACTCGAACCCTATGCAGAGGAGTAAGTCTTCCTAATGGAAACTGAGGATGAAGACCAAGGAGTCTTAGAGATAAATTCCTTGGGGTGCAATGATGGAAAAACATACATGGATCACCGAAGGAAGAGAGACCAACAAGGGCAGGGAGGTGCAGGCGCAAATGATTACAATGTCGAAATAAGGGCAAGGAGTTGCAAGATCAATTGATCACAATGTTATAGTCTTGTCCTAGCAGTGTAAACTAGGCGCTCTCCACTTAGGGTCTGCATGTATGTGATAAGTATGTTAATTTTAATTAAGCCCAGATGTGTGTAGAGAAAAAGAATAAAAAATATGTTGTATAACTGTAAATAAATCTGAAAATGACAGTAAAGGAAACTGAATATGACAAAAAATAAATAGCTAAAGATGCATCAATTTAAACCCAATGAGGAGGGCTTCCGAACAAATAGTCTTTGGGTGGGCGAAATCTAGTCAAAACACACAAAATGGCCAATGGTTCCAAAGTTGAGAGGGACACGGATCTAAAGGTGAGATGTACTAGAAATAGGTGCAGAAAACAACAAAAACCCATAGAGAAAAGTCCCACAAAAAATGTGACGAAAGGCTACAACCTGAACAGAAAGGGAGGGGACCTTGAAGGAGGACCCAAAAAACTGAAAAGAGGTGTTTTGGATGGATGAATAACTAGTTTGAAATGGATCTGAAATTACAAGTTCAAATCTGAAAAATGGATGAACACATTGAAATCTCAGACGACCTGATTCAGCTAAACTCCTCCTAAAATGGTGGAAGCGCACTGAAGGCCTAAGGGGCTTGGTTCCTACCTCGATGAGTAAAACTAAGCAAATACATCTCTAAGACAGGTGGAGAGGGAGGTACGACAAACTTGAATAGTAGCCGAGACAATCCCAGAAAAACTCCTACAAAAAGTGCAGGTCACAGGTCCCAACCTGTTTTCAGTTGAGGTTGTAGGTTTAAGGTTTTTTTCTATGTCTTGAAGGTTGAGGTCATAGTATTTGGCCCAAAAAGTGTGACCTACACTTCCAGTTGTCTCGAGAGCAAGTTTCAGAACAAAATGGTCATCTCATTTGTGGCTGATACCTGTCAACTGTGAAATAGCTCCAGAAACACATGTAAGTTCGAATTTTTATGGTTTTAGGGTTTTAAAGGTTAAAACAACATCAAAAAATTCAAATAAGGAGTTGAAGAGAAAACCTAGGGGTTGAAGCAATTGGTCATGCTGGGATCTGAAAAATGATAGTTGTCGTAATTATAAACCCTTGTGGAGTCGCCAATTGTTAGTGTGAATTCTAATCCCAAGTGTACAAAAAAAACTCACTTTAGCTGTGCATAACAAACAACCCTAACATCAAATATGGTTGTCAATTTCCTTAGATCTGCAGTTAGTGATTAGAATAAATGCTACAGAAATCTAGATCTATGCAGTTCAAGACATTAAACATCAAATAATAAGCAAGATTTTCTCCATGCATCCAATGAACAAGACAAGAATTTTTTAAAGAATTTCTATATTATGACACCTGGCAAGGGAACATAGAAATATGTTACCAGTACCCCTCAATGGGATAGGTTCTTGTGTGTTCTCAACACTTAAAAACTAAGATCTCTCTCTCTCAATGGTGTAGAAAACGTAGACAAAAATGGAACTCAAGGGGAGTTCACTAGCAAAAAGGTAGAAAAATATGACAATAATGGAGGATCAAAGTGAGACCAAAAGTATAGATCCAGAGCGATATTTAGGCAACAAAAGGTAGTGAATGAATGGAAAAAACCCTTTTATTTATAACAAAATATTGATTTAGTCTATATATTGGTCCATAATTAAAATATTATTAACCAAATCTAGATCCAACTTTTATGGAATATTTTATCATTTTTGTTGGATGGAAAGAATTTGAATTCGTTCAAATCCCTTTATTTGTAAATAATAAATAAATAAATGATTTATTTATTATTTTAAGGACTTGGTTGAGTAATAATTAAATAAATAATGATTTATCCAATTATTTATAAATGATTTGGTCAAATTTAACAAGTAATATTATTTAGATAATGTTTTAAATAGTTATTCCTAGGAAATAATCAGACAAATGATGATTTATCTAATTAATTTCCCTGTTTTGGGTTAAATATGACCAGTATTATTAATAAAACTGTGGTTTAATTAATTATCTATTGAGGAAAATAAAACAAATAAGGATTTATTCAATTATTCCTCATGGGGTTTCTTGTTTAGACAATAAACAACTTAATAAATTATGGATTACTAAGTTATTTTTCATAGTGAAAGCAATATTACTAGGGAAAATTGGTCTTACATGGTGTACTTTGGTCCATCTAATAGTAAATGGTTAGATGACCAAAAATTGGTGTAACACATTGTTGAGAAGGTAAATCCCCTCTGCGGACAGAGGCGATCCCTACTAGCCTAGCAGGGGTCTAGCAACAATCAAACAATGTTATGACGCAAGCTCCTAGTTACGAATGAAAGGACTAGAAATAGAAGCCTACCTGGATACCAATGCTATGATTTGAAGAAGAAGCGTCCTCGTTCCTCAACCCCGGCAGATCACAATCCCTCCACGATCTCCGCTGATGAACACCTGCACATGGAAGAAACAAACAGATACAAGCATAAAATCCGGCACACGTAACTAAACATCAGTCAGAAAGGATGTTACTCGCATTAACATGATGGAAAACGGAGTGGAACCATAATCATAATCATCTATTAAATAATAAACGAAGAGAGATTACAACCAAGTTCTGACGTCGCGGTCTCCTTCGGATGGGTCTCCAGTCATCCACGTCTCGCAAAGCTCACCAAGGAAAGGGAAAACCTCTCTGGAGTCTCTCGACAATGGTCTCCTTACTTGAGTCGGCCTTAAGGGAAAGAGAGGATTCTTTACGGCACAAAGGCTCTTGGGAATATGGAGATTCAAAGCTTAGGCACTTCAAGACTAGCTTGCCATGGGATTGAGCAGGCTTTTATAGATGGGGAAGGAGGGAGTTGGGATCCCTATTATTGTGGGATTGGCCCTATCAACAAGGAAGGTTCCATGGGAGGTGGAAAAACCACTTCCCTTCCATAGAACTCCCGCAGCCAAACCTCCCAACTCAAGATAGGCAATGGTTTGTGAGTTTGTTGGAACTCAACTTCCGCCATCTTTATTTAAAAAACAGTCCCTAAATTGGGTGGCGCGACTGCTGCTCTATGACAAAGCGCCAGTTGGCGCAACCTCTTTGCAGGATTTTCCCCATTGGCGCGAGTACTGAACTGCCTGCCTGCGCCAATGCCAAAAGGGATGTTTTTCATGATTTTTGTAAGGAGATGTCTCAAGGGAAAATAAAGCTCATGCTTAGAGGGATGCATTGATGATGTTTTCAAGGCATGACAATGTTCACAGGTCACAAAATGGGTCCTCCATTGTGCGGGACGGGGAATGGCAGGGACGGTGACAAATTCTTTGTGTAGCAGATGCCCCCTAAAGTATGAGGCCCCGAGAGAGATTGAAATGCTACGAGAACATGTTCAAGCGAAGGCCGTCGGGGAAGGCTTCTTGTGAAAGATACGTGATATCTCAAGTACATGATGTATATGTGGTATGGACATGACCATCCGAAAACAGAGTATGCTATAATCCGGATCTAGGGTATGGGCGCAGCCATCCAACTAAGATCAAACAAATAGACTCAGGTATGGTCGCAGCCATCCAATCAGTGAGTCATGTACATAATGATAATAATCCACAATCGCAGCCTAGATTACAACGGACACAATCCAGGGTCTTGCGCTCCATCTCGACCCAACAGAGTACAAGTTCAAGCATGCGAATATGTGAGCTGAAGTCGAACATGCAAGAACATCGTCTGATTACCAGCCAATGATGAAAGCTGTTAACAGACGCGAGAGAAACCACCAATAATGAAAATGGTCCTCAAGGTACTACAGGTACAATCTACGGCGTGCGAATAAATGAGTTGATGTCGAACACCCGCAGAATCACTCGATCGGAGGCCAATGATGTAAACCTCTCGTCGAATGCGACGAACCTGCCATTGAGGCATGCAGGCTCCAAGGTACCATAAGGAGTCTCTAGACCAACTTCTCGGATAATGAGTTGATGTCGACGGGAAGTGACCTCGATCGAAGGTGGGCCAAAATGATTCCCACATCATCGACACGAGACAGAGGAACATGATGTTTTGTTGTGAATCAGGATCGTATGAGAAACAGAGGAAGGTTGATATTTGCAGAGGCCAACTTCTCTTGAACACATGAACGGCACGACAGTGGACTTGGCAGTATTTGACATCAACGGATCAGAGGTCATGGTGACGAGGCAATGAACAGATGAGAGGTCAAAAGAGATTACCCAAACCCATGGAGGCAAAGTGAAGCATCGAGATGAGATGTCCCCAACCCGACACGAATGCAGACAAGTGCCATGTTCAAGAGCGACATACTGCCGACGACAACGACGATGGTTCCATTTTTCCCCCCACCATTTCTGGCGAGTACCCCAATTATTTTTGATAACAAGCTTGAAGGGGATAGCATATGCTTGTGATATAAGTCCGCCCTTCGGGCGAATCCATCCTGGTGCATTTAACGAGTCCCAGGAAGGAGAAACTCGGAGAACGTCATTTCGACTAGATCCGATGTCATCAGGGTTTAACGAGTCTGACAAAGGAAGAACTCGGCGTCTTTTCATGTTTAGAGAGTTTGAAAAGACAGCGGAAAAGGAAACTCCACAGGTCCCTTTTCGTAAATAGTTCCCCAGATCCGAAAAGGTAGAAAACAATGTCCGGGAAAACCTCCTAGTCGCGATAGGCTAGGGTATTCCTTTTTCGTAATCAATCCATCCCAGCCCGAAAAAGGGTTAAACTTATACTGGGTGGATGTCGATTCGTGTCCATTTTAACAAGATCGAAATGACAAGGGCCTCGGCAATCTTTTCATGTTTAGAGAGTCAGAAAAGAGCTGGAAGATGACTCCAAAGTGACTTTTTCGTGTATTTACCGAGTCCGAAAAAGTATAAAATACAACTCGTTTCCATCGTTTAAGTCGCAAAAACCTGCTGCTGCACATACCAAGCAAGCGTAAAATCCATTTTCGACATAACATATGCAAATATTCGATAAAAATAACTTTTAAAACTCATTTAACGTCGAAAAAGTTATAAATATGTCAAATTGGTAAAAATAAAATTACTTTTACTATTTACCTTGGTGGAAAGCAACAGTGGTCCATTTGGAGCAGAAACTTCTGACGGTGATTGCGACAAATCCAGTCGACCATTCAGCTTCTCGTCTGTCACAGGTAAGAGGCGCTCTTTTGCTCTTCATTTTCATTCATTTTTTATTGATTTTCCCTTAAAAATCAGTTCTATGAGGCCGCTTTTAAAATTTTAGGGCTGCGCCCATTGGCGCGGGTTTCGGGCACGGACCCGCGCCAATGAGCTCTTTTCCACAAAGGGCCCGCGCCACGTGGCGCGACTGTTCATGAAACAGCCGCGCCAGCGGCCGAACCTAAGATTTCGCCCAAAATTTCGATATCTGTACCAAATTGCATGGAATTTGAAGCTCATCAAAGATCTAACTAAGGGTTTTTGACCATATGAATGCAGGTGATCACTCGAAATGGCAATTGAATGGAAAGAACGAGAGCACGGAGAAGAGGATGAACAGGCCATGCAAAGTCAAGCTTGCATGAATGCACTTAGAGACTGTGGATTGAAAAATTTCTTCCTCACACCATGTTTACGAGCTCAGCCCGAGCTCTTCCAGTATCTAATCAGTATCTGGGATGAAAATGAATAGGTGTTCAGGTTACATGACCAGGTGTTAGAACTGGAGGTCACCGATGTTTATTTTATCACTGGATTGTCCCGCAGAGGTCCAATCCCTGTATTGACCGGAAGCAGACCATCTGGGGAAAAGATGGAGGAAGTGATGGCACGGGTGTGCCGAGGGGCACAAACAGGATTAGGAAGCAAGAAGGTGGACATCCACACTATCCCTGATCTGGCACTGAGAGTAGTTCTCCATACCATCACAGGGGCTGCTGGGTCGCAGGCACCGCACGAGGCCACAAAGGCCCAACTCTTGCTGGCCTCAGAATGCATGGGACCTCGACTGTATGACTGGGCAACAGCAGTGACAATCAACATGAAAAGGCAGCTCAAAAAGTGCAAACAGGGGAAACTGAAACAGTTCGGTTATGGTTCCATCTTGGTATCGTTCATTCTGGAACGCTTACCAATCTTCCAGGGCCAAGGGGCCGCAGTGGCGAGTCCGATACCACGAGAGCCAAGAATGGTTCGCTGGGCAGCATTGATGCCCAGATCTGGAGGTGTCCAACAGATGTCTTGGAGGCCAGAGTTCTTTAGGTGGCTACGGCGCCAGCTGATCGTCATGGAAGATTGGCCCTATTCGGGAACTGACTTCACCGGGGACCCAGATCTCCCATTGCCAGAAGGAGACGATTGGGACGAAGAGTTGGGTAAGACCTCATTTTTTGATTTTATGTTATATGTTTTTTTTGTTAATACACATTCGTCTTAACACAATCATATATGCATGCATATGTGGGACCTGAGAGACCAGCCGGGATGTCTCCAATCTCCCGGAGGACACAACTCGCCCCTGAGATCCAGGGAGAGGGCACCAGAGGAGAGGAGCTGATCCAGAACCTCGAGGGTATCGCCCACGGGATCCCAGACTATGCCCGGCTGGCAGACGTACCGCTGGCATACCAGCGCCATACGGTGGGAGTTCCGAGTCGGATCCACCGAATCCTGAGGCGCTTAGTGCGTGCAGTGACGTGCTATCATGAGCACCACGCGGATTAGTCTTTAGGATTTATAGCACACCTATTTTTTGAGAGACATACCGTCTCCGGATGTACTAAGACGATTATGTATATTTTTTGAGTTTTGTGATGCACACTGTGCAAACATTTCGACACACACATATATATATACATATGACTATTTTGGATGGATCTTTTACATGTGATGATGTTTTCTATATGTCATGCAAATGTCTAATACAGATGTAATCTAATGTATCAGTTACATAACAAACGACCCAATGCGAAATGTATTCACACAATGTATCTAATCACACATTTTATTTTTACGCAAGCTTAAAAGCACACATGAACACACACATGCAAACTATGCTTGAAAAGAGGAAGACGGGCATGCCCCCCAGCATGGTGTCTCAATTCGAGGTGCATGCCCCCCAAGCTTCAGTCCATTGAAAATGGAGTGAAGGTTCAAAACAAAAAGTCGAATTGAACATGCTCGCGTTTCATTATTTTAATGAGGTTGACACACTCAAAAGAACTATCCTCAAACACCTTGTTTCATGGTTTAAGGAGCTTGACACAAGACCAGGAACTGTGCTCCGCGATCCTGGTTTCATTTTTTAAAGAGCTTGACCCAGGGAGGAAACCGTGCTCTGACCGACTTACATCAAAAAGAACAAGAAGGCGGCGCTTCCAAGGGTTCCACTCCTGATGGAAGGGAAACATCCTGGAAGTCAGGACCCAATGCCCCCAGCACCTGATGCACGACGGCATCATCACTGAGCACAGGCACAGGGTAGGTGGCCACATAGTTGACTTGCGGTGGGGCAGATACAACGGGTGGATAAAAACCAGGAGGGGGTGATGGCGGACCAGTTGCCACATTAGGACCAAAGAACGAAAGCTGATCAACGGTCACAATCCTTCCTTCATGCGGAAAATAGACCACACGAAAGAGGGAGGAGACGAGTGCTCCCATGGCATAAGTGTAATCACGCCCCAGGAGCAGATTGAAATCCAAGGGGCCTGGAACAACCATCACATCCATATGGACGGTTTTACCTCCCAAAGTAATAGGTAACCTTGGAAGGATCCCTAGAGGTTGACTCGTCCTTCTGTTAAAAGTCAACAGATTCTGCGTAACAGGCGCAAGCGGCGGCGAACCGAAAGCTTGCCAGGTAGTTGAAGACAGAATACCAGAGATTCTGCGAAACCAGAGATTCTGGGTTCGATCCCCAGTGGAGTCGCCAAATTGTTGAGAAGGTAAATCCCCTCTGCGGACAGAGGCGATCCCTACTAGCCCAGCAGGGGTCTAGCAACAATCAAACAATGTTATGACGCAAGCTCCTAGTTACGAATGAAAGGACTAGAAATAGAAGCCTACCTGGATTCCAATGCTATGATCTGAAGAAGAAGCGTCCTCGTTCTTCAACCCCGGCAGATCACAATCCCTCCACGATCTTCGCTGATGAACACCTTCACATGGAAGAAACAAACAGATACAAGCATAAAATCCGTCACACGTAACTAAACATCAGTCAGAAAGGATGTTACTCGCATTAACATGATGGAAAACGGAGTGGAACCATAATCATAATCATCTATTAAATAATAAACGAAGAGAGATTACAACCAAGTTCTGACGTCGCAGCCTCCTTCGGACGGGTCTCCGGTCGTTCACGTCTCGCGAAGCTCGCCAAGGAAAGGGAAAACCTCTCCGGAGTCTCTCGACAATGGTCTCCTTACTTGAGTTGGCCTTAAGGGAAAGAGGGGATTCTTTACAGCACAAAGGCTCTTGGGAATATGGAGATTCAAAGCTTAGGCACTTCAAGACTAGCTTGCCATGGGATTGAGCAGGCTTTTATAGATGGGGAAGGAGGGAGTTGGGATCCCTATTATTATGGGATTGGCCCTATCAACAAGGAAGGTTCCATGGGAGGTGGCAAAACCACTTCCCCTCCATAGAACTCCCGCAGCCAAATCTCCCAACTCAAGATAGGCAATGGTTTGTGAGTTTGTTGTAACTCAACTTCCGCCATCTTTATTTAAAAAACAGTCCCTAAATTGGGTGGCGCGACTGCTGCTCTATGACAGAGCGCCAGTTGGCGCGACCTCTTTGCATGATTTTCCCCATTGGCGCGAGTACTGAACTGCCTGCCCGCGCCAATGCCAAAAGGGATGTTTTTCATGATTTTTGCAAGGAGATGTCTCAAGGGCAAATAAAGCTCATGCTTAGAGGAATGAATTGATGATGTTTTCAAGGCATGACAATGTTCACAGGTCACAAAATGGGTCCTCCATTGTGCGGGATGGGGAATGGTAGGGACGGTGACAAATTACTGTGTAACACACATGGTTCAATCAACCAATGGTGTATCCTTTCCATTGTTAAGGTGTAACTCGGATAACAAGGGCACAACTTTTGGCTTGCAGTCGATAATGTGAAAGTGAACTAAGAGATTTCTTGCATACCTGGACGGAGAAATTTTGAGCCCTAAATCATTTTGGTTGATTTCTAGTCCAAGGAAGAAGTGTAACAAACTATATATGTCATGGAAAACTTATCATACAACATAATTTAGACTATAGAAATGGATGAGACTAGATTGCCTTCAATTAGTAAATAATCTACATATAACAATATGAGAAACATAGAGTCATATGTTTTTAGCATATAGAGGTTTGGATCAAATTTATATTGAATGAAATGTTGAGAGTAAATAGAAATCCATTTTAGCATGCCATTCTCTATGTGCCTTCTTGGGGCCACGAAGAGAATTCCTTAGTTGGAAAACTAAATATGATTCTTTACATGATACCCTTGTGGTTGCCCCATGTAAATTTCATCTTTAAGATCACTATCAATAAACGAATTCTTCACATCCATGTGGTGAACCTCCCAACTTCTTGTCGTTATAATTGCAAGAGTTAATCAAGTAGAGACAATTTTGGCTGTTGGAGCAAAGGTTCAATCATAATCGATGTCATGAACCTATTGAAATCCTTTCGCCACCACCCATGTTTTATGTATATGCACAAGTCCATTCATTGCTTTCCTTGTCTTGTAGACCCACTTGCATTTGAAAATATTACGATCTAAAGGAAATGGAACTAAGTCCCAAGTTTTTTTCTTAATGAGGAAGTTGTACTCCTCATCCATAACTCCCTCCCAGAAAGGATTCCCTGCATCTTCTTCATAATTTTAATGGTTATATGCTATAACCATGTAGAAATGCATGGGTATAAATGGTAGTGTAACTATGAGTGCATGATGTGCTTCTTAAATTTGATATCTCGTGGTAGGATCATCCAAAAGATCGCTCATGAGGTGCCACTTTTGTGTAGAAAGTTGTCAGGAATTTGAAACTTCACATGCATGATCATGATCTTCTGAATCAAATTTGGAACTTAGATCTGAAATATTATATGAATGTTGGGATGCATCATCTCATAGATCTACTATAGGAGGAAGCATATAATTTTCTGCATTGTTATTCCTTAGAAGCATGCAGTGGAGTTTCATCAATGTAAACACTCGTCTCAATGAAGATCTTTTTTGTTGAAATATCTAGCAGTATGTATCCCTTTAAACCATATGGATGTCCAACAAATATGCACTCGTTTCTTTGAGGCTCCAAATAATTCTTCTTTTATGAAGAAATTAAAGCCCATGCATAAGATCCGAAAATGTAGAAATGTGTAACTTTTGGTTGAATTCCGCTCCATGCTTCAAAACGTGATTTTTCTATAAAAAATTTGTGAGATCTGTTTTTAATTTACGAAGTGCAGTTGATATCTTCAACCCACAATTTGGAAAAAAGGGACCTTGCATG
Organism: Pinus albicaulis; assembly: GCA_034641835.2. Taxonomy (NCBI): domain Eukaryota; kingdom Viridiplantae; phylum Streptophyta; class Pinopsida; order Pinales; family Pinaceae; genus Pinus; species Pinus albicaulis. The sequence goes on from MU968406.1 coordinate 456,756, forward strand.
AAACATGCAACTATCCATCTCTTTCAAGGTTTTCTTTTTCATCTCAACTATCATGTTTAACCATGGAGTTTAAGTAATTGTGTTGCAATTGTATTCCTACTTCATCATAAAAATGTTGGACATTATTGTTCACATAATCCCCCCTTATCTATATGGAGTATCTTGATCATATTTCCAAACTACTTTTCTGCATGCACTTCGAAAATATTTACATGATGTTACACGTTATTTTTTCACCATGACATTTGACTATCCATATAGGTCTATCACTACATATATTTTTCTCCCTTAGAAGTCAAAAATACCAATTTTCCTAAACCAAGTCTTGGAATTGGTGAAAATCCCATTAAAACCCTAAAAACTCTACCTCTGCACTTTTTCTAGCCTTTGCCTACGGGTTCGTGGATACTTGTTCTATAGCCTACGGTAGCTCCCACATGTTCTACTTATAAAACCTGTGGACCCCCGTAAAAAGTCAAATAAAAGAAAAATTAAATTCTAGAAGCCTAGCTAGTCGAATTTTCTCCCAACTAGAAAGCTTATAGAGGCGCGATCAGTTCGAGCTTTATCCCTCCACTCATGCAACTTATCCCTTGGTCAATGGAGCTCAAATCCCTTCAGGAGAGGAATCCATCCCCCTCTTCATGGAATTGAAACTACCTTCATTTCCCTATAAATTGAGCTCACGTTTCAGTCTCAAGGGTAGAATGTATGTAGATGGTAGATGGTAGATTGTATAAGGTAATTACTGAAGAAATTCTAAAGAGAGCATACTCTCTACACTAGTTGTTGTTGGAATGAGAATTATCACATCCTTATGTCCATAACTCCATGTTGGTTCAAATAGAGGAAGGCTTGTTGAACTAAAGGAGGAACAATTGTTCAGGACCCCAGGAGAAACTTGTATGACATCAAGGCATCAGGTTGTAAAGTTACTCTTTTCATTCAAGATAATACATATGGATCTCCTTTTCTCATTGAGTTGTTCTTGTGCTTATTTAAATAATTAAATACTTAGACTGCTTTATCACTAAGTTAGATTAGTTTTTCTTAGTTATTATATGTTGCAGGTGCATTTAATTCTTTTGTCTGTCTTTGATTGTAGGTTCTAGTTACTAAAGAAGCCTCTTTGGAGCAACTTGATAAAAGACTGCACCGAAGGTTGGATATCAAGGTAGGGGCATGTCCTCTTTCTTTGTTTATAATAATTCTAAATTGAAAACAATCTAGAGAAAACAATTTACAAATGGATGTTTGTTTCTAGCTATTCATAGAATACTAGGGAGATCGATCTTGTCCGCAAGAGGGGTTAATCCGCATAACAAAATGGCGACTCCACTTGGGAACAAAACTTAATATTCATTTTTAATTTTGGAATTTTTATGATTTTGACTTATCTGAGATTGGGTTGGGTACATAAATTTTAAGAATCCCTGAAAAGAAATATGAATATTTATTTTTTCTGTACTTTTCCTTGCCTCTATGGTTTTCACCTGAAAATAGTGAGGCAGCCTCCATAGCTTTTAGTTAAGAACAACGTGATACCGCTCTATTCTCCATTAGAAACTATGGACCCTTGGAAATTTTTTTAAAAAATTAATATTATCTTTTTAGGAGCCAGATCACATGACTCTTTGTGTTTTCCCCAGTCTATCTTAGCTGTTGAATCTTATGTGTGAATTTCTTTACAGTCTCATCAGTATTTGTTAAGTTAATTGGGTGTTTTCAGTTTCTTTTTTGAAAAATTCTTAATTTGATTTCCTTTGTTCAATACTTTGAGGTGTGTCTCACTTAACAATTTTGCATCTTTTTTCTTTTGTTTTTGCAAAAAAAATTCCCTATGTGTTTGAGTGTTTTTTTTTTACCTTTGGAATTCTCACCCAATTTTCTTTACTTACACTTTATAGGTTCCTTAGATAACATTAGTGAAGGAAAATAGCCTTGTTGTTCTTTATCTGATTTGGAATCATCTTGTGTTTGTGAATTCTTGCATAGATTACATTTGCATAATTTGAATTCTCATTTTCAGAATATGAACGAAAAATGTGCATAGATTACATTTGCATCTAGTTTTCAAGTGAATTGTGCATAGATTACAACTGCATAGTTTACATTATGGAAAAATCAATCATGTAGGTTTTAACCCTGAACAGAAATTATCTACACACAAATATTATAACAGAAAATAAACAATAGCGAGAGCATAAAACATAAAAAAGATAAACACAAAGATTTTCCCCTAGATCCCAAATCAGGACAACCAACTTGATATTTCATTATATTCCTTTTAGTGTTACAACACACACACACACACATATATATATATACATGCCGAAGCATACATAAACCCCAATCCATTAACCCTGGATTAGAAAATAACCGTAGTTCCCTTGATCGGATCTACAAAAAATACCAGGGGCTGAAAACCATCGTACCCCAAAACCATGTGCAAAACCATGCACAAAACCATGGGTGCAGACCACCCACCAGAAATTAAGGACCAAAAATTTTCGCCGGGGCGCTACCCCGGACCCTGACAGGGGGGACTACCACCCCCCCATGACCCCCCCCATTGTGCCCAGCGGAAAGGGGGGTCTATCGCCCCCCCATGCATGCTTATTCGTGGAAAGAATATAACACATACCCAACATTCTCCCACTTGTTGTTTTCTTTCCGGAGGGGGCCACGGGAGACTCGCTTAGTCATTGGCCCAATTCTTCAACACCCATTGTTTCTCTACACCAAGAGAACTTCTGAGTGCTCACAGAATTCATCAATGCATCTGCAACATTCTTCAAAGTGTCCACATTTACCAGCAACACCCTTTTAGCCTCAACCATATCTCTAACAAAGTGATATTGAACATCAATGTGCTTTGTCTTTGAATGATAAGCAGGGTTCTTGGCCAAGAAAATTGCACTTTGGCTATCACATTCTATCCTTATAGCTTGTTGTACCAACCCCATACTTGAACACAATCTCTGCAACCAAACGGCTTCCTTGCTTGCATGAGTGGCTGCCATGTACTCTGCCTCTGTAGTTGAAAGAGCCACTATAGACTGTCTTTTACTCATCCAACTGAATGTGCCTCCAAATATGCTAAACACATACCCACTTGTATATCTTCTTTGGTCCAGATCTCCAGCCCTGTATGCATCAACAAAAACACAAATGTCCAACATTCTTTCCAATCCTGGTCTTCCCTAGTAGCACAAGACATAATCACTAGTGCCACATAAATATATGAAAACCCACTTCATTGTTGTCCAATGCTCCTTCCTTGGGTTTGACATAAACCTGCTCAATACTCCCACTGCATGTGAAATGTCTAGTCTAGTACATACCATTGCATACATTAGGCTACCCACTACACTTGCATATGGAACACGGGACATACTCTCCTCTTCTTCTTGTGTCTTGGGACACTGTTCAGCAGAAAGATTTACACCTACAGGAATAGGAACATTCACCAGTTTACTATCCTTCAAATTGAACCTCTGCAATATAGTCTCGACATACTTCCTCTGGTTTAACTAGAGCTTCCTCTTTGCTCGATCCCTCTTAATTTCTATGCCCAAAATATAGTTTGCAGCACCAAGATCCTTCATGTAAAATTTGGAGAACAGTTGGGTCTTCAAATCTTAGATAATTTCTTTGTCATTTCCAATCAACAAAATATCATCCACATACAAGACCAAATAAATAACAGGGTCACCAATTAATTTAAAATAAACACAGTGATCCTCCTTGCTTCTGGTGAAGCCAAGTCCCCGTATATAGGAATCAAATTTATGATACCACATCCTTGGTGATTGTTTTAACCCATACAGAGACTTCTTCAACCTGCATACCAGTTCTTTCTTACCCTTCATTATGAAGCCTTTAGGTTGCTTCATGTAGATCTCCTATTATAGATCCCCATGAAGAAATGTTGTCTTCACAATCATCTGTTCTATCTCAAAATCAAATGCAGCAGCAACAGATAAAAGTAATCTAATAGAAGTAAATTTGGCAATAGGAGAAAAAATATCACCAAAATCAATTCCTGGCACCTGGGAATAACCTTTTGCTACCAATTGAGCTTTTTATTTCTCCACCTTACCTTCTACATTCATCTTCTTTTTAAACACCCATTTTCTCCTGATGGGCTTCCTTCCAGCCAGCAACTCCACCAGATCCCATGCATCGTTTTTGTGCAAGGATGCCATTTCATCAATCATGGCCTCCTTCCAAAGTTTTCTATCTTCTGAATCTACTGCCTCCCTGATGATTCAGGGATCATCATCAGTTATGGTTAAGGAAAAACTTGAATAGAAAGTAGATGGACTATACCTTTCTAGTTGCCTTCTTTCCTGAACTGATCTTCTAATAGTTGGAGTTTGTGGCTCTTCATCTTCTAAGTCTTCTTCTGTTGTAGAGTCTGATTCATCCTCCTTTAGCTCAAACTCTATCTTCTTAAGTTCCTTTGGTAGGACTTCATGTTTAACAACATCTTTCACTTCTCTAAACACAACATCTCGGCTATACACAACCTTCCTTGTTTCTGGGTTCCAAAGCTTGTAACCCTTTAAACCATCCTTATACCCAATAAATATGCACCTTTCAGATTTATTATCCAGCTTGGTCCTTTTCTTCTTTGGAACATGTACATATGGATCACATCCAGATACCCTTAGATGTGAAAGAGAGGGTTTCTTACCAGTCCATACCTCATGTGGAGTATTATCCTCCAACGCTGATGAAGGTGATATGTTAACTAGATAGCATGCAGTCTCCACTGCCTCTACCAGGAATTCTTGTCCTAACCCGGTACCACTGAGCATGCTTCTTGCTTTTTCCATCAATTTTTTGTTCATTCTTTCTGCAACTCTGTTTTTCTGAGGTGTGTATGGAGTATTCTTCTACTGTGCTATACCACACTTCTTACAGAACTCTTCAAATTCCTTCTTGGATAACTCCCCACCATTATATGTCCTTAGCACCTTTATCTTCTTCTCTATCTGGTTTTCCACTAGAGCTTTAAATTCTTTAAATCTATCAAAGACTTCATATTTCTTCCTCAAGAAATATATCCATGTATTCCTTGAGAAGCCATCGATGAATGAAACATAGTACGCAGACTTTCCCAGTGATGGAACTAACACAGGTCCAAACACATCACTGTGCACAAGTTCTAATATCTTGTTCACCCTCTTAGCACCAGAAGGAAAACTCACTCGATTCTGTTTCCCATATACACAATGTTCACAGAAATTGAAATCCAGAGATAAATTATACATACCTTCTACCATACCATTTCTATGCAGTATCCAAAGGCCCTTCTCTCCAATATGTCCAGTTTCTATGCCAGTAGCATGGTCTTTTCTCCGTAGACAACTAGGCTTTCGCTCCACTTTTCTGTGACCACAGAACCGTTACACCCATCAATAACAGTGCTACCTTGTGAAGGCAGGCTGCAGTTCCGCCTAATCCATGCATTAATGCTAGTGCTCCTCGAACCATCTTGGTGCATCTTTTCTCAACACTATTTTTACACCCGCATCATCCATCTTACAGTTAAGGTAAATCAGATTTCTGGCCAATGCAGAATATGTAGAACACGTCAGAAAGTTCAATCCTTCCACCTTGCAGCTTCAGCTTGGTCTTTCCACGTCCGATGATTCGGGCCTTCCTATCATCCCCAGGGTAAGACACGCCCATCATCGTATTTCTGCGACTGTAGGAACCCACTCCCTATGCGGAGTGAAGTGAAAGGATGCACCTGAGTCAATCAACCATGACTCATGATCTACATGTGTATTTGAAGAAGAAGCTAAATACACATCCCCACCTTCATCCGAGGTGGTTTTTGCCTCTACAGAAGGAGCATCATCAGATCCCTTTCCTTTCTTAGGAGCTTTAGATCTGCAGTCCTTTTTGTAGTGCCCTTCCTTTCCACATTTTTAGCACACCTTTACAAACTTTCCAGGAGATTTAGATCTCCCTCTAGATTTAGATCTCCCACTCGAAACCTTATTCTTGTTTCTGTTCTAGGACCTTCCTCGTACAAAGAAGGCATCTCCATTATGACCCTCCATATTTCTCCGTCTCATTTCCTCCGACAGCAAGGCTGAGACAATGTCATGAAAATTCAAGGTAGTTATATTGCTACCTATTGCAATAACCAGACTGTCCCACGAGTCTGGTAGAGAAAACAACAAACTGATGCACTTATCTTCATCTAAGATTTTAATATCAACAGATGGCAGCTGACTTACCACAGTATTGAAGGCGTTCAGATGCTCTGTCATCGAGTCTCCATCCTTCATCCTCAGGTTATACAGCTTTTTCCTTAGGAACAATTTATTCACCAGAGACTTAGATTGGTACAAAGTCCCTAGCTTGTCCCAAAAGGTCTTCGCTATAGCTTCTCCAGATACATTCAACAATATTGAATCTGAGACAGACAATCGTATTGTGCTCTTTGCCTTCCGATCTAGCTTTTTCCAGTCTTCATCTGACATTGTCGTTGGTTTATTACCCAGATATACCGCGATCCACTGATATTTATCCACCAGCAGATCCTCTATCTTGAGCTTCCAAAACTCAAAAATTTGACCATTAAATTTCTCGATCTCTATCTTTCCGCCACTCGCCATCTTCTTTCACCGCAAGAATCGATCCCACAGATCTCCCACTGAATAGGGTCTACCACAGGCCCAAGCAAAAAATCCTCAACAGAAAAGGCGTCCCCTTGAAGATGAAACTACTCCAATACCAAATGTAGGTTTTAACCCTGAACAAAAATTATATACACACGAATCTTATAACATAAAATAAACAATAGCGAGAGCATAAAACATAAAATAGATAAACACAAAGACTTTTCCCTAGATCCTAAATCAGGACGACTAGCTTGATATTTCATTATATTCCTTTTAGTGTTACAACACATATATATACATGTCGAAGCATACATAAACCCCAATCCACTAACCCTGGATTAGAACATAACCGTAGTTCCCTTGACCAGATCTACAAAAAACACCAGGGACCGAAAACCATCGTACTACAAAACCATGTGCAAAACCATGCACAAAACCATGGGCACGGACCACCCACCAGAAATTAAGGACCAAAAATTTTCGCCGGGGCACTACCCCGGACCTCGACTGGGGGGGCTACCACCCCCCCATTGCACCCAGCGCAAAGGGGGGGCTATCGCCCCCCCTCTTACCCCCCCCATGCGTGCTTAGTTGTGGAAATAATATAACACATACTCAACAAATCATAGATTTAGATCAGTTTCTTTGATTTGAATTTACATGTTTTTATGCTTGTTTTAAGAACATAAAAATAAAAATTGGAATTGATTAGAATTAGTTTTTATTACTGAAATTAGTGCATTAGAGAATTTTTTATATTTTCTCTTATTGATCAATCTTTACATTGTTGGAAGTGAATGGAACCTCTCTCCTTAATTTAATTAACATTGATTGAATTGAAAAGATTACATTATCATATTCGATTGCATTCAGTTTTAGGTCAGGTCATAACACCATTGGTTTCATATCCATTTACCCTTTGATTAATAACAACCCAAATAACATAGCGCTAAATAAAATTCAATTAGAAATTTTAACAATTTCTAGGGCTCTTTCCACCAATCTAGCTTAGGCTAGTGCTTTGGAATCGGTTGTAGTTAAATTTCAAAAGAAACTAAACAAAACATAATATCTTCCAGTAAGGAAAAATTCCAATTGTTGCAATTGTGCTTTGGGAAGGTCTTCTTAAAAGATGAAAGCATGAGATCATGTTGGAACCAGTGAGGTAATCGTACCTATCTCATTGGGAAAGATAGCAAATGTGCACATACTAAAAACAGTAAACCTCAGATTAACCATTGTCGACGAACCTGGGGTCACTTGTTAGAAAATCTCAGATTTACCATGTTGAGGAGCTTTCAAGGGGATTGAGCTGGATACTCTGCCCTTGTGTGTATATCAGATCGTAGCCTATTCCCCCAGGTGCATTTGTCTCAATTGGTAACCTTAGTGGCCATAATATTTAGGATTTTTCCCAAGGTGACAGTGGAGAGAATGTCCCACTGTATCTGGAGCAGACATTGACTAGACTCACTCGGAATGTCTGGAGGGTGCACTTCACTTCGAGAAAACATAGTGGAGGTAATTGCACTGGACTGTTTCATTAAGCAGGTTATGACGGTAACTGTTCCAACTGCCTGTTTTCCACATTGACTTCCACGATGTTGGATTTCATCACCAACTAGTGTTATTATTGTGGAAACATACTATTTGTGTGTGGTTTGACTCCTAGATTTGATAATGTGGGTTCATTTATTTATTTATACTTTTTAGTGACCTTAGTTGTGCATTGTGGATTTGAATTGTTATTTTTTTGTAATTGTTAATAAAATTCACTGAAGTTGAATTTAATGGAAACTGTTCTGGAACCTACCAACCAAGGAACCCCTCTTAATGAGAATCCTTGTACTTTTCCTTGCTTTGGAAATGTTGGTCCTCCTTATATGGCTACATTTTCATTACCTAGATTTACAATAGGTTTACCGATATGGTTATTTTCAACTTCGTTGGCCTTGAATACTCAAATTGTTCCACCTCAACCGGATGCTTCACCTAAACAGATTTCACCATCTCAACATCACCAACCTCATGTTGACCCTTTACCTTCTTTGCCCAACATGTCTTCCTCCCTTTCTTCCTCTTCACTTGGTAAAAGCCTTGATGCTAGTAACTAGGTGGCCAAGAAGAAGAAGAAAGGGAAGAAGAATAAGAAGCAAGATAAGAAATAATTCAACCAACCAATCATGGTTGTAAGTGTTGGTAATGTTGAGGAAACCTCCAACATGCATTGCAAACCCAAATACCCTTGAAAAATTTGTAAGGTTGACCACCTCCTTATCAATTTTCCTGGTATTCCTAAGGTGTTGGAAGTATGGTAAGAAAAATCTTATAAACTTACTGTTGATCCATCAACCAATGATTGTTAGGTTCCTGGGAAAAACGGTATAGTTAGGTTTCATTTTAGGTTATGCAAAGGGAGTCATAAAAATCAGATTTTCCCTCACATGGATAAAGCCTCAAAATTGTTGGAAAACCTTATTTTTCCACAGAAAAAAATTCCAAGTGGTTACCGTAAAATTTCTCCAAACCTACTGCCAACATATAGAAAGATTGATATAATTCCAAGTACATTCAATCCTGCTTTTCCATTTAAGAATGAAACTCATATAGCTCAGGTTTATGATCCATTAGTTGATCAAGTGGTCGTCTTGATTTCACATCTGGTCGATCCCACTCTCCCTGTAGAGAGTGAAATTCATACCACTCACGTTCTTCTTGTTACATCATATTCTTCTACACCAGGGGGCATTTCACCTATTTCTACATAAGCCTGTCCAAGTACCGAGGTCTTTTCATTTGATTGGAATAAACTAACACAACCGTGTCTTACTTCTTCCATCCCTTTCCAAATCATTGTGAAGGCTTGTTGTAAGAATGTGCATCGCACAAATGTAGATTAAGGTACTTCTGTTAGTATTTTAACCTCAACTGCTTGGCAGGCTTTGGGTTCCCCTCAGCTTGTGTCTATTAAACATAATCTGTCAAATTTTAACAGAACCTTTAGGGATCCTTCCTAAGTTTCCTAATACCTTGGAAGGTAAAACTGTCTGTATTGATCTTAAGGTCATCCGAGGCCCTTTGGATTTCAATTTTCTCTTTGGACGAGACTATTTCTATGCAATGAAAGTTGTCGTATCAACACTATTTCGCGTAATGTTTTTCGCTCACAATGGAAACATTGTGACAGTTGACCAGCTTTCATTCATTAGTCTTGATTAGACTACCAATACTCTGACATCCCTAAATATTCCTTATACGGAAGTGGTATCTAGCTCGCCATGGGTTAATTATGTGGCAACCAGTCCCATGTTTTCAGTTACCGATGCAAGTGAGCCTCTCACTATTTTCTCGACTTATTTTGACTTAGATCCAGTAATTGACATGGTGAACCCTATAGGCATATTTGAACAAGATGTTATTATCCCTATTGATTCCCTTGACATGGATTCCTTCCAGAAAAATGTTCTTCCATCTGATGAAGACCTCTTGGAAGCCATGATCGAGGTGTGTCCCTTGACATGTGTTTCTTCCATTCGGAAGCCATAAATAGGCCCTCATGAGGATAGTTTATTTTACTGTATCAACCTCATTAAAAAATGAAACAGATTCCTATGAGGATAGTTCTTTTATTGTGTCAACCTCGTTAAAAAATTAAACAGGTCACCATGAGGATAGTTATTTTACTGTGTCAACCTCATTAAAAAATGAAACAGGTCACCATGAGGATAGTTTCTTTTACTGTAACAACCTTGTTAAAAAATGAAACAGATTCCTATGAGGATAGTTCTTTTACTGTATCAGCCTCGTTAAAAAATGAAACAGGTCACCATGAGGATAGTTATTTTACTGTGTCAACCTTGTTAAAAAATGAAATAGGTCACCATGAGGATAGTTTCTTTTACTGTATCAACCTTGTTAAAAAATGAAACAGATTCCTATCAGGATAGTTCCTTTACCATGTCAACCTCGTTAAAAAATGAAACAAGTCACTATGAGGATAGCTTCTTTTACTATATCAACCTCGTTAAAAAATGAAACAGATTCCTATGAGGATAGTTATTTTACTATGTCAACCTCGTTAAAAAATGAAACAAGTCACCATGAGGATGGTTCTTTTACTGTGTCAACCTCGTTAAAAAATGAAATAGGCCATTATGAGGATGGTTCTTTTACTGTGTCAACCTTGTTAAAAAATGAAATAGGCCATTATGAGGATGGTTCTTTTACTATGTCAACCTCGTTAAAAAATGAAATAGGCCATCACGAGGATAGTTCTTTTCCTATGTCAACCTCATTAAAAAATTAAAAAAACCCATGAGGTGAGTTCCTTTTACTGTTTCAACCTAATTAAAAAATGAAACAGGTTTCGTTGAGGATAGTTCCTCTTACTGTGTCAACCTCGTTAAAAAATGAATTAGGCAATAACCATAGTTCTTTTCCTATGTCAAGCTCATTAAAAAATGAAAAAAATCCTCTCCTAATTGAGTCAAGTCTTTGATTAGATATCGTAAGTGTCAAGTTGAGTCTTTCATGTAATCTCATAAATGAACCTTCATTCCATCCACCTATTAGTAACCAGTAGCCCACTTACATGAATGAAATGAAGCTTAGGGGGCATATTCTCTTGCAGGTTATGCTTGGGGGGCATTGAAACTTATCTCAAGCATGATTTTTGACTTTTTTTCAAGCTTGTGTAAAAATGAAACAAAGCACTCTCAAGCACAGTTTTCCTACATTTCAAGCTTGTGTAAAAATGAAACCACTCTCAAGCAAAGTTTTCCTACGTTTCAATCTTGTGTAAAAATGAAACCACTCTCAAGCATAATTTTTCTATGTTTCAAGCTTGTATAAAAATGAAACCTATCTTGAGTCCATTTTGGTTATTATTTTCAAGACTCATTAAACTTATGAATATCCCAAGATTATTTTTCTATCTTTCATTCTTGTAAAACAAATGGAAATGTCGAGTTATTTCTGTCTTTTCCTGCTCATAAATTAAATTGAAAGTCAGCCAACTAAGTATACTTTTATCACTTTTTTGACCTCTTTAAAATTATGAAAAAAATGAAACCCTGGAGTTCTCTTTTAAGCCCTTTTTAGACTCTCTAAATATGAAAATATTGCCGAGTACATAAATATTTGAACTTGTTAAAGGAAATGAATGGTAGTCCCTTCAGTATAAGTTTACCCCTTTTCCAGACTCAAAATGGACTATTTACGAAAAAGGTATACGTTGACTAAGCATGGTCAATAGAGTTCTTTCCTATATTATTTTATCCTTTTTCAGGCTTGTGAGACTAAATTTATGAAAAATTACAATAAAAAAGTTTACTTATTTTTTTCTTTTGACTCCCTAAAACTAAAAAACACTGAGTTTCTCCTACACTGGACTTGTTAAAATTTAACAGTAAAGGACCTGTCGATTACAAACAAGACCAAACCACTCCTTCTTAGGGTTCGATTTTAATACTAAGATGGAATCATTCGAATGATGAGCTTACAAAAACAAGAAAATGTTATCCTCCTCAAGCTTGTCAAAAATAAAGAGGTACTTGCCAGTAATGGTGGGAAAAAAGAGAGAAAAATAATCTAGCTGTCACCCTTGTTTAAAAAGAAGCATACCACTCTTGAACACGACACTTTTTGTCACACTTGTACGTGGGTTGAGAAATCCTTTGTCTAATAGTTAATCAAACCACATTGAGAGTCTTCAGCCGATTTCTGGGTATTAGCTTTAGGTCAATTGCTGCCAAACCATCTGCAGTTTTTTTATGTGTTCAAGAGACAGTTCAAATAAACCATTCATTGCAAACATTTGTCTCCATTCGCGTTAAACATCCTTGAGTCAGCCCTTGCAAATATTTCTTCAAAACTTGATATAATGGTTTCGTGTAGTGTTTTTTCCTGTGATGGGTCACTTTCTATCGATGACAACTCATCATCTAGAAAGTTGATCTAGAATCCTATCAGTACCTTGGGATCTACATGCCCTAATGACATGCTTCTCGCCTTCGATGATAGGTTGCATCATTGAGCTTCGATCGAATGATTAGATGAAGTGTTCAACTGAAAATCATTCATTCACACTTCATGGATTGTACATGAGAACTTTGAGAGCCACTGTCATTATTGGTGGTTTCTCTCACACTTGTTAATAGTTCACATCATTGACTGGTAATCAAGTGGTTTCTACCATGTTCGACTTTGACACAATCAATCTCATGGATAGAATCGTACTAGTTTAGGAAGCGGAAATCAAGACCCTAGATCTAGTTTCCACCATCCAGGCTACGAGGAGTTTTATTATTCATGATGCAGTAGACTACTTATGACAGATGGTTGCACCCATACTGTGTCTAATTTTGATGTAATATTAAAATCGTATATGTACCAGAACATTTATTTAGTTTTGATCTAAGTATGGGAATGCCTACCTTAGTGATGATATATATATATATTCTTCCATTGAATTGTTTTACAAGTTTTCAACCGGTGTGTCCGCAATCTCAATCCTCAGAATGATAAAGCACTTCACTCTCCAGAACAACCTCAGACTTCACACTTTAGGGGGCAATATGTTACATGTTATTTTGTATCCATGACATTTGACTGTCCATATAGGTCTATCACTACCTATATTGTGCTCCCTTAGAACTTAAAAACCCTAATGTTCCTAAACCAAGTCTTGGAATTGGAGAAAATCCCATTAAAACCCTAAAAAGTCTACCTCCGCACCTTTTCTAGCCTTTTCCTGCAGGTTCACAGATACTTATTCTATAGCCTGCAGTAGCTCCCGCATGTTCTACTTACAAAACATGCGTACCCCCGTAAAAATTCAAGTAAAAAAAAATTTTAAATTATAGAAGCCTAGTTGGTCGAGTATTCTCCCAATTAGAAAGATTCTAGAGACACGATCAGTTCGAACTGTATCCCTCCACTCATGGCGCTTATCCCTTGGTCAATCGGGCTCAAATCCCTTCATGAGAGGAATCCATCCCCTCTTCATGGAACTGAAACTACCTCCATTTCCCTATAAATTGAGCTCAAGTTTCAACCTCAAGAGTAGAATTTATGTAGATGGTAGATGGTAGCTTGTATAAGGTAATTGTTGAAGAAATTCTAAAGAGAGCATACTCTCTACACTAGTTTTTGTTGGCATGAGAATGATCACACCCTTATGTCCATAACTCCATGCTGGTTCAAAGAGAGGAAGGCTTGTCAAACTGAAGGAGGAACAATTATTTAGGACCACGGGAGAAACTTGTATGACATTAAGGCATTAGGTCGTAAAGTTACTCTTTTCATTGAAGATAATACATATGGATCTCCTTTTCTCATTGAGTTGTTCTTGTGCTTATTTGAAAAATTCAATACCTAGACTCCTTGATCACTAAGTTATATTAGTTTTTCTTAGTTATTATATGTTGCAGGTTCTTTTAAATCTTTTCTCTGTATTTGATTGCAGGTTTTGCTTACTGAAGAAGCCTCTTTGGAGCAACTGGATCAAAGACTGCACTGAATGTTGGATTTCAAAGTAGGGGCATGTCCTCTTTATTTTTTTATAATAATTATGAATTGAAACTAATCTAGATAAAATGATTTAGAAATGGATGTTTGTTTCTATCTATTCATAGAATACTAGGGAGATCGCTCTTGTCCGCAAGAGGGATTAATCCACATAAGGATTAATCCCTCTTATAGACAAGAGCGATCTCCCTAGTATTCTACAAATATCTAGAAGCAAACATCCATTTGTAAATCGGTTTCTCTAGATTATTTGCAATCTATAATTGTTATAAACAAAGAAAAATGACATGCCCTTACCTTGAAATTCAATGTTTGTTGCAATCTTTTATCCAGTCACTCCAAAGAGGCTTCTTCAGTAAGCAGAACCTGCAATCAAAGATAGACAAAAGAATTAAAAGCACCTGCAACATATAATAATTAAGAACAACTTATCTAATTTAGTGATAAATGAGTCTAAGTCTTGAATTATTCAAATAAGCACAAGAAAAACTCAATGAGAAAAGGAGATCCATATGTATTATCTTGAATGAAAGAGTAACTTTACAACCTGATGCCTTGATGTTGTAAAAGTTTCTCTCGGGGTCCTGAACAATTGTTCCTCCTTCAGTTCAACAAGCCTTCCTCTCTTTGAACCACCATGGAGTTATGGACATAAGGGTGTGATCATTCTCATGCCAACAACAACTAGTGTATAGAGTATGCTCTCTTTAGAATTTCTTCAGCAATTACCTTATACAAGCTACCATCTACCATCTACATACATTCTACCCTTGAGACTAAAACTTGAGCTCACTTTATAGGGAAATGGAGGTATTTTAAATTCCATGAAGAGGGGGATGGATTCCTCTCATGAAGGGATTTGAGCTCCATTGACCACGGGATAAGCTCCATGAGTGGAGAGATAAATCTCGAATTGATCGCGCCTCTAGAAGATTTCTAGTTGGGAGAATATTCAACCAGCTAGGCCTCTAGAATTCAATTTTTCTTTTATTTGATTTTTTACGGGGGTTCGTAGGTTTTATAGGTAGAACATGTGGGAGCTGTCGTAGGCTATAGAACAAGTATCCGCGAACCCGTAGGAAAAGGCTAGAAAAAGTGCGGAGGTAGAATTTTTAAGGTTTTATTGGGATTTTCTCCAATTCCAAGACTTGGTTTAAGAACATTAGGGTTTTTGACTTCTAAGGGTGCACAATATAGGTAGTGGTAGACCTATATTGTAATGTTCCAAATCTGGAACAGAGAAATGAATAAGCTATGTAACGGTTTTTTTATGATGAATAAGCTTAAAATATACATAAGAAACACATAGACATCATTTTTAGCTACAAAAGCTACTTGTACTTCATTTCATGATCCAGAAAATGGGGAAAAAGGTTATTTTATGCCCTAAAAAGGTTGTTTTCAGAACTAAGCGTGAAAATAAGCAGGGGAAATGGCTGGATATGATATCTTAGGTCATGAGGGGCCTACACTCCGAATTTCAGCTGAAACTAATGCTTATAGATATGTTAAACAACTCCTCCTTTCCCCACTACGCTAGAAAATCCTGATTTCCCATGACTTTGCTAAACATAAATTTTTGAATACTTTGAGAGCATAATTTTCATGGGTTTTTCTATAGAAAATTATAAGAGAATACTTATATGTAACTTATATTGATCAAACAGTAGATAAATGGAGGTTTACACTCTTATATATCAAAAACAAGACACCCGACAAAGGTTTCTGGCAAAATGCATGTACAAAGTAGCACTGCAGAAAATAACGCAGTTCACTGCAACACTGTATTAAACATGAATGAATATGACATACAAATATTGAATAATACATAGAATGGCCTTATTCCTTCTTATTGTAGCTTCCGGAGGGAAATAAGCACCTCCTCCTCAAAGATTAGCATACAATCAAATGATGCAGCTCTACTGTTGTTGCTCCTGCATAAAAGACGCAGTTTATAGAAGGAGACTGCACCATGGATGAATGTAGATGAATGGCCTCAAGCCAAATACAAAAATTAAGCTCAAATCACTCTCATTTGATCCCTTAAGCAAGTTGATCCAAAGAGAGGATGGAATTCCCCACACAATGTTGAGGTGACTTCTTCATGAAGCTTCCTCTTTCAAAACTGTGCTGCCCTAGCTAGCTTCCCTCCTTTTTGTGACAGCGCTGTTGACTTGGTCAACTATAACCAATCCACCTGCAATGCCTCTGCTCACACCAAGGGATCTTCAATCCGGTTCTCATATGTGTGTCTAGGCTGATCCTTGTTCACATTGAGCTAGTCCCTTTGAGTGATTTTTTCCTCCTCAAGAATGTATGTTGACTTAGTCAAACTTGAATATGTCCTCATCCATATTTGTCCTTGTTCACACATGGAAGTGTAAAACACGCTCCTAGGATGATCCCCTTCCTTACTAAGGCGGAATTTATTCATTATTCTATTTTTCATGGGCCTCCTTACCCATTTATTCCTCTCCTAAGTGAAAGTAGAAAAATATAATGTTCCAAATCGCTATGTGAAAATTTGGGAACATTACAGTCCTCCCCTCCCAAATGTTGTTTTTCCCCAAGAAAATTCAAGGATAAGACTAAAGAGTATCCTCTCCTCCCATGTAGAAACCTCATATGATGCAAACCTCCAAGGATCAAGGTGTTTTATCATCAATATATCTCCAAGTTTCTCCTCCCAAGTGTGCAAACCATCTATTGGGGAACATCCCAAATAGCTAACATGATGTGACAATGAAACATCAAATGGGCTATTTAAAGGTCCTCTTGAAGCATGAGGGCTGATCTAGATGGGGATTCACCATCCCCACTTGAATCTCTCCTCCCCAAGCTATCAACCAAACAAGATGAGTCACCCCCGAGTATGGCAACTCATGAAGGATCTCTTCCACCTTGAGCTCCTGCAAAGAAGGTGGGCTGCATAGTTGACTGTGTGGAGTCAAAAGGTACATCTCTTTTTGCTTCTCTCTCCACTTATGATACATATGGGGTTGCAGCTGATATATGGCTGAAATATAATGGTATTCAAGAAAGACCCAAGCCACCCCATCAAATCCAACACCCATGAGGTGTCTCCTCCAAGAACTCAAACCTCCCAAATGAGTCCTCTCACTTGAAGGCAAGATGTATAGCATGGAATTCTAGGTCTGCCCACTATTATTTATAAAATATGTAGCTTGTATAATGTGAAAAATCATCTCTTCATTGGGCTCTTCATCTCTTGTGCTACTCCTCCAATGGTGCTTCCTACAATCAATGTTTTAGCAGCATAATATGGAAGCATAAACATATGAAAAGAAAGAGGTAGAACATAGTCCCAAACATGGAACCAACACAGGGAATTATTTGCCTGCCTCAATACATAGTGCAACAAGTTTTTGTTCAGCCACTTGTTTGCTACCACTTTCATTTTGAAAAAGGGAATCATGAAAGCATAATTTGGTGCCAATGATGCACACTAAAAACCATGTGGCATTCCCCCACAATCCACAAATATAATGGCCATCATAAACACTGCAAGTGGCCTCAAGTACATAAAAATATAATATGCAAGAAGGAAAGACTCTTCTTGGTACGATATGTTGTTCATATAGATAAGGAAGTGTAAAATACAAAACAAAATTTTACCTCCTCCATCATGTACTCCAGTCATTGAGCTGAAATGGCTCAAGTGTAAACTCTCCCTTGCTGCAAGTAAGTAGGGAAGTGGTTGTGCCAACCTTTTCTTCATCTTCTGGGCTATGAATCTCCCCATATGTTGATATACATTCAATGGAATTCCCTCCCAAGTGAACTCCTCAATTGAGGGATGGTATGCATAAAAATTCATGGAAGGAAAGTCCACAAACGCTGCATGTAGATCTTTCTCCTTGTGCTTGTGAATCCAAGCCAAGAAGGTAAAAACATAGTAAGGGATACTCTCATCCATTACTTTTTCATGCCCATATTATACATGCTTCCATTGTGCGTTACTTGTGAAGTGGTCTTGGGAACACTTCAGCAAGCAATCCAAGCTCTTAAGTGACAGCGCTACTAGCCTTTGGAGTAGGGCTACTGTCATCTCAAAGCTCAATTATTTGACATAGACTGTGTCAAAGACTCTTCCCAAAATGATATTGTACATGTAGAGATCCTCCCAATATGGAGGTGCTACTCTTTGCACTATTCTAGTGCCATCCCTTACTCCGGCAACATCATGCCAAGCGTGAGAGAAAATCTACCCTTGCTCTCTCCCAATCCTCCAAATCAACAAATGACTTTGCTGCCTCACCATACCTCCATCATACAACCTATGTGGTGAAAACATAATGATCACATCACCATAATGCATCCCCACTCCTTTCTACCCCATGATGAAATTATCCTACCAATCTCCCTTCCTCTTCTCACCCCATGGAAAAGAACATGTCATAGGTTGACCAAACTCTCTCAAGAGTAACCAATGCAGCATTGCCTCTTGCTGCCCGGTGTCATAGACTTGTAAGAGGCTTATCAATATCTTTCATCCCATCCACATCCAATCAACTCCATATGGATGCCTCCTATATTTCTCCATTTTGGCATTCCTCCAATGAGGTCTACCATCTTCACATATTCGATTCTTCTCCTTGCATTTCATGGGATGCTGAAATGCAACTCCTTGGAGATCTCCTGGAGAAAATCTCTCACCAATGATAATCTTGAATCCATAAGGATCCAAATGGCCTGAAGGCAAAGCTTCCTTGCTGCTACTTCTTGACAGCGCTATAACCCCCCTCCAGGGTGTTCTGGCTATCTCATGTGTGCACTCGCGGATGAACATTTACTTCTGCATGAATTTATTTGGAGCAAAGTTCATTCCATCCCCCAAATTTTCACATTCCAACCTAAAGGGTTGTGTGTAACTCATCAGTGATACATGAGTTTGGGGGTTCAAATCTCCCTTGAACCCTTCGAGCTTGCACAGCGCAGTGCAATCTTGCTGCTCTATCTCGGCAATACCATTTGATCCTGGGCCATATGCAAAGAAATCTCCAACCCTTTCCATAAAATTTTCTGAAATGTTAAGACATGGAAATTTATGCATACCTCTGTGAGTCTTTGGGACATCTTCTATGGTTGCAAGAGATCCTCTCTTCAATGTGCTGGCTGATCCAACTTCTGGTGTAGAAGGCTACTCTCTCAAAGTTATGGCAGTGCTGGTACTTGCCTCCTCCCATGGTGGTGTGGGTCTTCTCTCCTCTGATCTTTCCTCATCAAAGGTTTTGATCAGCTCTTGAGTCAACTCAGAAAAATAAGTCACCCTTTTTTGGTTTAAGTCACTGCACGACCAAGCATTAGCTTCACCCTCTAGGTGCAGCACTGCAACTTCTGCTGCCTCCCTCTCTTCCACTGGATGAAGTATGGAGAATGCCTCAAGATCTCTTGCCCAAGCTCTTGTTGTAGTTTACCCATAAAATTTAGACAATAGGAATCTATTTCCTTTGGTCTCTCATTTGCTGCAAGATCTTCTTTCTTCTCTCAGTTGAACAAACTGAGGAAAATCTAGGGTCTCTTTGGAAGCAAAAGGTTGGAACTTGTATTCTGCCAAATACCCACTCGAGATTTCATGCTATAAGTGGTCTCATTTCTCTTCAATCCCTCTATTAGAACAAGAAGTGCATGCATCTTCTTCTGCTTCTTGAAACCTTCTAGAGGTCTCACTGCAACTCTCTCCTCCTTGAAACCCTCTTGGATTTTCAATGCATTTATCTTCTTCTTTCTTCTTGGATCTAAAAATGGATGAGATTAATATCATCCTTTCCATAATTTTTTCTCTACTTCTCCTATTTACTCTTCTGATAGCTTGATCTCACAGGTTGTGCCAGAGATCATGCTTTGATACCATTGTAATGTTCCAAATCTGGAACAGAGCAATGAATAAGCTGTATAACGGTCCTGTTATGATTAATAATCTTAAAATATACATAAGAAACACATATAAATCATTTTTAGCTACAACAGCTACTTGTAATTTGTTTCATGATCCAGAAAGTGGGGAAAAAGGGTATTTTATGCCCTAAAAAGGTTTTTTTCAGAAATGAGTGCGAAATTAAGCAGGGGAAACAACTGGATATGATATATTAGGTCATGAGGGACCTACGATCTAAATTTCAGCTCAAAATAATGCTTCTAGCTATGTTAAACAACACCTCCTTTCCCGACTAGGCTAGAAAACCTTCATTTCCCATGACTTTGCTAAACATAAATTTCTGAATACTGTGAAAGCGTAATTTTCATGGGTTTTTCTTCATAAAATGATAAAATAATACTGATATGCAACTTATATTGATCAAACATTAGAGAAATGGAGGTTTACACTCTTATACAGAAAACACAAGACACTAGGCAAGGGTTTCCGGCAAAATGCATGTACAAAGTAGCACTGCAGAAAATAACGCAATTCCCTGCAAAAATATATTAAAAATGAATAAATATGACATAAAAATGATGAATAATACAAATAATGGCCTTAGGCCTTCTTATTGGAGCTCCCGAATGGAAATAAGCACCTCCTCCTCAAAGATTAGCATACAATCAAATGATGCAGCTCTACTGCTACTACTCCTACATAAAAGACGTAGTTTACTAAAGGAGACTGTGTTGTGGCTAAATGTAGATGAATGTAATCAATCCAAATACAGAAATGAAGCTCAAATCACTCTTTTTTGAACCCTTAAGCAAGCTGATCCAAAGAGAGGATGGAATTCCCGGACGAGAACTCCTTGCACTAAGCAGCGCAACAACTCTGGCTAAACAGCTAAAGCATGCAATTGGTCCCGAGACCAAAATAGATGAATACATGAATGAATCTCCTTTTATTATATGCCCTCCTTTTATCTTTGGTGAGCCTCCTTAGCCTAGAGCCCACACAATGTTGAGGTGACTTCTTCATGAAGCTTCCTCTTTCAAAACTGTGTTGCCCTAGCTAGCTTCCCTCCTTTTTGTGACAGTGCTGTTGACTTGGTCAACTATAACCAATCCACCTGTAATACCTCTGTTCATACCAAGGGATCTTCAATTCGGTTCTCATATGTGTGTCTAGGTTGATCCTTGTTCACATTGAGCTAGTCTCTTTGAGTGATTTCTTCCTCCTCAATAATGTATGTTGACTTACTCAAACTTGAATATGTCCTCATCCATATTTGTCCTTGTTCACACATGGAAGTGTAAAACCCACTCCTAGGATGATCCCCTTCCTTAATAAGGTGGAATTTATTCATTATTCTATTTTTCATGGGCATCCTTACCCATTTATTCCTCTTCTAAGTGAAAGTAGCAAAATCTAATGTTCCAAATTGCTATGTGCAAATTTTGGAACATTACATATATGGACAATCAAATGTTATGGTGACAAAATAATGTGTAACACATTCTCAAACACTTTAGATTTGAATTTCAGAAACTATACCCATGTCTATTTTATGCAATCATCTATGAATGTGAGTACATATTTGCATTTTTCTATGGGAGAATGTGGAAATGGCCCGATAATATCATTGTGAAGTAGCTTTGGCAGAGAGGAGGTCATCCATCCATGCCCCTTCCCAAACATTTCTTATGGATGCATTCCAAGAGCACACCCTTCACAAAATGAGTTAAAACATTATGTGACGGGTGGCCCTTTCAACATCCCTTGTTGGCTAAGTTGTTTCAAGTATCCAAACCATTCATGCCGAATTCTAGTTTCATCATTTTCATTTGTTAATAGTAAATTTGAATCTGATTAAGGAACAAATTTCAGAAAACGTGTGTAGATGAGACTAATGATTTTACCTTACCAACAACAATCTTAGAGTTTTCTTGCATGTAATATATGCTCATTGGATCTAGGGTGAATTTAATTCTCCTTCCAATGCTAGTATGTGTCATTTGATACACAAAGAAAATATTTATTGAAAGCTTCATAATGTGAAATAAATTATCGTAACTTTTGTTAGTCTAAATGTTTAGTGATCAAATATACTATTTTATGTTTAATTGGTGGTGGTCTTAGGTCAACATTTCATGTTTTCAAATCAATTTTCAAATAAAATTTTGCTCACTGAATGTTGTCTAGGTCTCAATTTCTACTCACTTCACTCCATTCATGGTCATCATCATTTCAAAGGTAATGTCATCCATTATCACCTAGTGTCATAGATTAGTCAACATGCATTCATCTAGGTCATGGTCTTGGTCTCTTTTGATTGGTTGTCGTAAGATTCAATTATGTCATCAAAGAAGGTGATAAATATGTCATTTTCACATTGGGAGTTAGAAAATATAGGAAAACAAGTAAAGGAAACTTTTCCTTGTTCAAGAAATATGCTACGTGGTCAAAAGAGCTCCTCTCTCATGCTCACAACTCTCCACAACCATCCAAAAATTGGTAGTATGCTATGTTTTTGGTTCCAAGCTTCAAAATAGTCAACCAAGGGATAAATATTATTGTGCAAAGGTTCAGAGACCTACAAAAGAGTAAGTGAATGCTCTTCATACCTGATTCAATTTAAATTCTTAAGAAAAGGGTGGATTCCATCATTATGGTTTTCTTCACTATGTTTTTGGTTTCCTCCATGCTTGGATGGTTTCAGTTGGATAAAACCTAATTTCACCATCTAAAAAACTACTTACATAATCCATATACCTTATCCAAACACTAACTATCACTCATACCCCTCCTTGCCACCATTTTAAGTCAAACCCTAGTCATTAGGGGAATTTTGAGGTATAAAATCGGCCTCCTAAGAAAAATGTAAAAAAAAATAAACTTTATAAGAACCAATAGGATTCAAGATGATTATGTCAACCATGGGGGATGATTCACCATTTTTTCAGTAAAAGGGTAAAAAGATTAAAAAATAATAAAATAGTAAAGCTACTTTTTCAACTTGTATTTTCGACTTATCTCAAAACGTTTTTACTCAAATTTTGAGTGGGAGTACTCATTTGATGCAAAATTTAATTCCTCATCTAAGGAGTACCCATGTTTCATACTTTTGATGGACCCTACTACACGAAAAATGAGGAATACATTAAAAAATGTGATTGCAATAACGTTTTCCATGTATTTCTCATTTTTCATGTAGCAAGACCCATCAAAAGTATGCAACGGGTACTTATTGGATGAGGAATTAAAATTTTCATCCAACAAGTACTCCCACTCGAAATTTGAGTAAAAAATTTAGGAGATACGTTGAAAAAATTAGTTGAAAAAGTAGTTTTTTATTTGTTCCCTCTAAAATTTGATGATGTAATCAAATCTTATTTTATTATTTCCACTATTATTTTATAATTTCCTTAGGAGGCCCATTTTAGACCTCGAAATTCATTTTTGTAGGAAAACTAGGAAATCCATGTGCTTTGATATTTTGGGCACCTTCCTCATATCCATTTCTAGAAATTTCACTTTTAGTGTGAAGCCAAATCATTATTCTACCTCCCCAATTTTTCAGGGATTTTTCCTTAGCTTCCTTCCACCCCAATTCTGCCCCTAAAAAAACCCTACCACTATCCCATGTTTTCCTAAATCTTCACTTTCCCTACCCATTACATCTAGCTACGGTTTTATCTTGTTGACAAACACTATGGAGGGAGAAAATAAGATTCATAAGGAAGGTCATCATTCCAGGTTTGAGCCAACTAAGACACATGGTATCATTTTCAGAGTTTCGTGATCAAGCTAGGGTTTACATTGCACATAAGGACAATTTTTCTTCAAAATTTGTTTCTGAAATAATGGAGATGCATTTTACTAAATTCAAAGAGAATTTTGTTAACCATAGGCCAAAGGAAAAAAAACCTCCTTCATTTTATGCACCAGTGTTATGATTTGAACAGGTTGTCTTCAAGTAAATTTTTCAAGGGTTTGGAGAAGGATTTTGCAGTGATTGATGAATCCATTTTGTATCAAACATCATAATCTTTCTATCCATACTAATTTCATCCAAAAATTCACCTGGGATGGCCTCCAAAATCCCTCTCAAAGTGGTGTGACGCTTCTGCTAAGAGTTCACTACGCTTTTTGTAACTTTTTTGTGAAAAACTTCAAATGTTGATTATGAGTAAATGGGAAAGTATTTTTGACCATTGTAGGAAATTTGTTTTCTCAACATACCATAGAAGAAAAACCTCTCTCATTTTTGGAAAAATTTTTATGGTTAGAGATATATTGATCCATCTTTGAGCCCTATTGTTGCAGAAAGTTTCTGGAAAATCTCAGAAAATGGTCATTGCACAAGCATCGCGCAACAACGTGACACTTTTTCTCAGAGCATATAAATAAAGAAAATATTATATGGTTCAATGTATTTTCTCTTCTACATCACAGATATGACCTCAGGTTTTCATATCACCTTCCCATTTTGAATAAAAATGCAAAGAACATCACTTTTTGCATGCTTGTGCCACTTTTTTTACCTCTGCATGGCACTTATGGAGTGAGGTTGGGAGAATCAATTTTTGAAGGCCTTCTAGTATTAGAGGAAATGTTAGCCTAAAAGTGGCCTCCTAAGGAAAAATAATAGTTAAAATAATAAAATAAGAGCTATGAATTTTGGAGGAAAATAATAAAAATTATTTTTTTAATTGTACTTTTGGCTTATCTCCTTATACGTTACTCAAATTTCATGTGTAGACACTCATTGCATGAAAAATTAAATTACACATCCAATGAGTACCCATGATGCATACTTTTGAGAAGACCTGCATTGATAAAAATTGTTGATACATTAAAAAAGCGTGTTCAACGCACTTTTTTAATGTATTTTCAATTTTTATCAATGTGGGTCTTCTCAAAAGTATGCATCATGGGTACTCATTGGATATGGAATTTAATTTTGCATGAAATGAGTGTCTACACTTGAAATTTTAGTAAAACTATAAGGAGATAAGCTAAAAATTCAATTAAAAAAGTAGTTTTTCATCTTTTCCCTCCAAAATATTTACATGTACCTCTTTTTAAATTTAAAGGATTTTGATTGGTTTACATATTATGACATGAAAATTATATGAAAATTTCATGGGAAATTTTAGGCTGAAATTTCATCTAATGGGGTATTTTACCAGTTTTGAGGGTGCAATGGAAAGAATACACATAGGGCTACCTATAATAACTTCCATATTTGCAAATGGGCACTTAAAAGTCAGTAAAAATATGCTCCAAAGTGGTGTGACACTTCTTTTGGGAGGCGTGACACTTATGCTCGAGGTGCGATGCTTTTATCATTGAATTCCCTTGGATAGTTGTCAACTCAAAAAACTCCAAAATTTGAGGTTTAGCTGTCCCATAAGGTGTAGTTTTAGTAGGAGAGTTTGGTTTTTCCTCTCTTTATGGACGAATGATGTAATTAATCAAGGACACACACACACTCCTAGCTATTATCTAAATTTGAGGAATTTGTTTCTAACTTCCCTAAAACTAGGAAATGAGTCATAGGGTGCATTTATAAAGTGTTTTGGATCATATTTTGACCCAATGAGGTGGAATATTCTTTATTTTCTATATTTACTCCAAATTCAAGCCTTTTTCGATGTGGGATAGTTGTTAATTGTAGTGGAGATATTGTACAAGTTTTGTTTTCATTGAAATCAAACAGAGTGTTGCAAAAATAGTGTTGAGACTCCAGTGATATGCCTTTGAGCATTTGTTTTTCTCTATAATATTATCAAGTTGAATGTTATGTTATCCTTCTTACACATATATTCTTATGTATGTTAATATTATTAGTATATAGACAGAAATCATGCTTTCCATGCTCTATTTTAATAAGATTTACATGATCATGTCTCTTCTCTTCCGATGAATGAATTCATTTTAATGCTCATTTTGACTCTCTATCAGTTCACCCTATACAAAATGAAAAATTAATCATGTTCCTAAGCTTACCTACCTGGCCTCATCCTTTCCTCTGCAATATTAGCTTTGAAATCTTACCTAAACCCTCGAACTAGTTCCATAACTGTCATTCCTATCCAACAAAAACTCAAAACAAACAAAACCCCTTAATACCTAGTCTAAGATCATTATACATCCAATCATATAAATTACTGCTAAAGTGACATTGAGAGAGTCCTCTATGGTTCTGGTAGTGCTAGCTACCTAACCTAAATATTGGTTTGTGGTTAAATTCCTTGAGTTCCATTCTCATCCTTCAGAACGGGGGGGTGGGCGCAATAACATTTTCGATGTCATTGTCGAGAAGCGAAGGTTAAATATTTCTCAGGAAAGAATGATAAATATTAGCTATGATTGCTAATGGTGAATAGTGATTAGAAAAAATGAGGTTGTGCATCTTTTACATGCCGACTCTAGTATCGAAAAATCCAAAAGTTCATAATTTTAATGACAAATACACTATTCAAAGATCAGTAGCTTGAAGAAGTTATTTGTGAATTTAATGTTTTCAAGATGGATTCAACTGCAATAAGGAATGCCAGATATGATTCTCTAGATCGGTCTCATATCCCGGACTTTCCAAATCCTATGCCTTATGTTGAATGTTTATCTTATATTCCCATGTTCAAATATGAAAAGAAAGATGATGTTGCCTTACACTTGATCAAGTTTCATATGCATGTATATATACTTAACATTAAGTTTCCTGATGATTCCTTAATGAAGATGTTTATGGCTAACTTAGAAGATAAAGCAAGAACATGGTATGACTGGTTGAGACCAACTAGTATATGTTCTTTAAAGGATTTTCATTCATTTTTCTTTGAAAATTATAAAGAGCATTATCCATCTTTGATGCTAGCACATAATTATTGTGATCATTTTGAGAATTTCATTCAGTAACTTGAATGTATTGATGAGGATCTAGAATTTATGGATTATGAGATCAAGAGGCCCTTTATGAATTTTCTTCTCAACATAAAATAATAGATTATCTTCCTTGATACAAAGGATCATTCGCAACACACATCAACTCCCTCTTTTCTTGAAGTTGAAACATATTTTCATCCTAATAGTCAAGTTATATGCCATGAAGTTAACAAAGTTTTGCAGCCTTGTTTTTATTTTCATGATCAGGAGTATGAGAACTCTTTTAGACAAGAAAAGGAAATATACAGTCCATTTGTTTATTCATCTTTTTGGTCAATGATCGAGGAAAATCATATTACAAATCATTTTGAAAATGCTTATTTCAGTAGCATGAGAATGCATCCCAAGACGATGGGATTAAAGGGGTATGTGACATATAATTGCATCTTGGTGTACCAGTTGTTGAAGAGTCCATTAAAGTTAATACTTTTCAAATATGTAATGAATATGATACTTTAGAAAATTTTAGTTTAGGTTCACATGAATGATTACTCCTGAATCCATTTTCCAAAAGACAGATACATGTACCTTCAAATTTTGAGGATGTTGGGCTTCAAATAGGCCAACGTAAGTTGCAGGAAAGCAGTGAAAAAGAAGAGGTTTTTTTAGAGCCTTATGTATATGATGATTTTCCCCTAGATTCAGAAAATGAAGAGTCTACTAAAGAAGAGGAGTTTTTCCTGGATCCTATGGATGTGCATATTTTTTCTTTTGATAATATGGTTACCTCAAACGCAGATTTTCAAGAACAAACTTCCAATTCTCCTGATATAATTGAAGACCCTACTACCAGTTTGGTGCAGCCATCTGAGAAGATGATTCTTCTTGTATTTATGAATCATGAGCACATGTTTAGTGGACACTTTGAGTTTCCTATATTTTTCTCCTTTTGCCTACTCAAAGAAAGTGTGATCAGGATTCAAGTAAGTAGCAATTTGCTGGATTGATTACACTGTAGGGATCATATCGCATGATTGCATATATATCTTCAGTAGGTGGACGGTTATCATAAGTATTTGAAGCCCAAGCCAAAAGCCCTAAGATCCTGATGGTCTGATACCATAAATAATTTTAGTCAGTAGTCAAGTTTTTGAGTGAAAGTAATTTTTTGTTTCAATTAGTCATTTCAGTTTGTCGAAGTTATTTTAGTTTCCAGTTTTGACTCCATTGCCCAATGGATGAGGTTTCCTGATATACATTTTTCTTGGCACCTCCTAAACGAGCTTCCATCCCTAGATGGAACCAATGTTAGTGTATAAATGTACAGTGATCAAATATACTCTTTCAGGTTTACTTGGTAGTGGTCCTAGGTCAAAATTTCATGTTTTCAAAACAATATTCAAATAATAATTTTTTCACTAAATGTTGTCTAGGTCTGAAATGCTACTCTATTCACTCCATTCATGGTAATCATAATTTCAAAGTTCATGTCATCCATTATCACATAGGGTCATAGATTAGTCAACATGTATTCATCTAGGTCATGGTCTAGGTCTCTTTTGTTTTTCCACCATAAGAGTCAATTATGTCATAAAAGAAAGCGAACAAGATGTCATTTTCACCATACCTATCATTTACATTGGGAGTTAGAAAAGATAGGAAAATAAGTAAATGCAACCTCCCTTTTTCAAGAAGTATGCTACATGGTCAAAAGAGCTCCTCTCTCATTCTCACAACTCTCCATAACCATTCAAATATTGGTTGTTTGCTACGCTTTTGTTTCTAAGCTTCAAAATAGTCATCCAAGGGTTAAATAATCTTATGTAAAGGTTCATAGACCTCCAAAATAGCTATTGAATGCTCTTCATACCTCATTCAAGTGAAATTCTTAAGAAAATGGTGGATTCCCTCCTTAGTGTTTTCTTCACTACGTTTTTGGTTTCCTCCATGCTTGTCTAGTTTCAGTTGGAAAAACCCCAATTTCACCATCTAAAAAAATTCATACATCATCCATAAACCTAATTGAAACACTACCTATCACTCAAACCCCTCCTTGCCACCATTTTCACTCAAACCCTAGTTCTCACTAGATTTCTGCAGGAAAAGTAGGAAATCCCTGTGTTTTGATCTTCTGAGCACCTTCTTATATCGATTTATAGAAATTTCACTTGCAGTCTAAAGCCAACTCATTACCCTAGCTCCCCAATTTTTTATGTATTTTTCCCTAGCTTCCTTCAGCCCCATTTTTTCCCCTAAAACCACCCTACCACTACCCCCTCTTTTCCTAAATCTTCACTTTCCCTACCCATTACATCTAGCTAGAGTTTTATATTGTAGACAAAAAATATGCAGGGAGAAAAGAAGATTCATAAGGGAGGTCATCATTCTCGGTTTGAGCCTATTACACATCAATTTTTCACCATAGAATTTGACTGTTCATATGGGTATATCACCATCCATATCATGTTCCCTTACAGGTAAAAAACACTCATGTTCCTAAATCAAGTCTTGGAAATTAGAGAAAAGATTTGTAAAACCCTTAAAATATTACCTGCGCAATTTTTATAGCCTTTTCATATGCATGCGTTGATTATTCTTTCATTAGCCATGTGATCACCACTCTGTTTTCCACTAAAACACGTGCACCCTTGTGAAAATAAAGTAAAAATAAAAAGTAGCTTCTAAAAGCCTAGTTGGTCAAATGTTCTCCCAACTGGAAGCCTCTACAGTTGCGTTAGTTCAATATTTACACATTCACTCATGGAGCTTATCCCTTGGTCCAAGTAACTCACCTCCCTTCATTGGAGGAATCCATCCCTCTCTTATTACAGATTGATACCAAGTTTCAAGTTGAAGGGTAGATACCAATGTGAATAGAGACTAACTTATATAGTTTCTAATTTGAAGAGATTTCATAGAGTTCATAGAGTTCATATTTTCTATTCTAGTGAGTTTTTGTTCACAAATTGAAGATCACATCTTTGTTCCCATGACTTCATGATGGTTATTATAGAGAGGAAGGCTTATCATACTGATGTAAAATCATTTCTCAGACACACGAGAGAAATCTGTACAACATCAAGGCATCTGGTTGTAAGATTGATCTTTCTAATTTATGATAATACATATGGATCTATTTTTATCATTGTCTTGTTTCTGAATTCATGGGAATGATGTCAATACTTGTATTCCTTGATCACTAAGTTGGATTAGTATTTACGATTATTATATACTGCAGGTGATTTTATCGTTTGTCTTGTATGTTGTTACAGGTTCTACTCATCATTGAAGAAATACTTTGGAGGGAAACACAAAGAACTACATCAGACATCCGGATTGAAAGGTAGGAGCATGTCCTTTTTATTTCATGGATGTAATAATCTAAAATACAAATAATCTAGAGAAAGAGATATTCAATAGATATTTGTTTCTAGTTACTCATTGGAGTACTAGGGAGATCACTCTTGCCCGCAAGCGGGATTAATCATGGTAACAAATTGGTGACCATACTGGGGAAGAAAATTTTAGCTTTCTTTGGTTGTGTTTAGTTTGAAATTCTAGCTTTCTAATTTTGACTTCTCTGAGTGTGGTTGGATAGTTGAATTTTTAGAATCTCTAAGAAAGAAAACCTAAAAGATATTTTTTCCAATTTTTTCTCTACCTACGTGGTTTTCTGTGGAAAATAGAGCAACGACATGCACAACTTGTCAGTTCAGTCCAGTGCACATGCACACTGTTGTTAACTAAGAGGCTACACACCCCTGGGAAATTTTGGAAAAATTCAAATTCTCTTTTTCAGAGCTAGATAACTAAATTCTTGAAGTTTAACCTGATTTAATCCAATTGTTAGAACCTGTGTGAGAACTCCTCTTCAACAATTTTGAGTCTTATGTGATTAATCACCCTTTTTTCATTTTACCAGTTAGGGTTTTCCTTGGTTTACTGTTTCTCTTTATGAAAGATACATTCGTTTATCTCAGATCATTGGTTTTATGATTTTGTATCCTTGAGCCATCAGGATTATAGCCAACCTTACATTTTGTGAATATTTGTTTCTTATTCATTTTCAAAACTGAAAATCTTCGAGATCATTGAAGCCTGATTTGTCACAGAGTACTCTTTCAAGATTTCATTTATGTTGGGATAAATGGAAACATTCTGAGTCTGATTACAGCTAAGATGATCATTTACAAAACATTCATAGGTATCCTAGTTAGGATTCATAATTAGAACTTTGATTTGATTTTAAAATTAATACTTTTAGGGTTTTTAATAAATTTCTTTCTTTTGAGATTTGTTTGTTTGTTGAAATTGTAGTTTCCGAATTTGTAATCAATGCGATTTTATTCAGTAAGAGAAATTGATCATGTTTGGAAATTTGTTCTTAATGAATTTGTTTTCTCTTCTGAAAGGAATTTTGTTTAAAGTATTAGGAAGTTTGTGTTTTTAAATTCAAAAAATCTCTCAACTTTCTCCTATATAGAATTCATCGAAAAGAAAGAGTTTCTTTTTTCATATTCATGCATTTAGAGTATTTTGCGTGAAGTAACAACATCATCACATTTTAAGTCCATACCCTTTGCATTAAATAATAGCCAAATCAATATAGCACTTAATAAAATCAATCTAGAAATTTTTACACTTTCTAGGGCTCATTCCACCAATTTAGATTAGGCTATTGTTTTGGAACAGGTTGTAATAAACATTCCAAAGTAGTCAAAACAAACAAGTAGTATCTTGCGTTAGGGAAATCAAATTGTTGCATTTTTACTCTGGCAATCTCTTCTTAAAAGAGTTAAGTACCAGGTCATGTTGGACCCAGTGAGGTAATCGTACCTATCTCATTGGTGAAGATAGATGACGAACATGTAATACAAACGGTAAACCTCAGATTAATAATTTTCGAGGAGCATAGGGTCACTTTTTAGCAAACCTTAGATTTACCATGTCAGGGAGCTTTCAAGGGGATTGAGCTTGATACACTGCCCTTGCGTGTATATCAGACCATAAATTGTTCCCCTGAATGAATTTGTCTCAATTGGTGACCTTAGTGGCCATAATCTTTAGGATGTTTCCCAAGGTGACGGTGGAGGGAAGGTCCCACTGTACCTGGAACAGATGTTGGCTAGACTCACTTGGACTTTTCGAAGGGTACTCTTCACTTCGAGATGGCATAGTGGAGGTTCTTGCACCAGAATATTTCATTAAGAAGGTTGTCAGGGTAATTGTTCCAACTGCCATTATTCCACATTAACTTTTGTGATGTTAAATTTCATCACCAACTAGTGTTTTTATTGTGGAAACATATTGTTTGTGTGTGTTTTGTTTCTTATATTTTGTAGGCGCATGTATAAATTGCTTGATTTCTTAGCCACCTTAGGTTTATTCTGTTGAAATACTTTTTAATTTCATGTGTTAAAAATTAACCGTGGCTAAATTACCGAGACACTCATGTAGAATGCATGGGAAACCCCTTGAATATACACCCAGTCAATTGGAAACGATTAAATATGAAAGATTTCAACAATCAAGAACCAGGTCTACTGAACAAGGAGAAACATATATAGTAATACATCTCGATTTCGAAGTTAATAAACCTCAGAGAATAGAAAGAAATCAAGAAAAACCAGAAATTTCTGAAGCAATCACAGTTGAATATGTTACAGGTGAATTTTCAGATACTTAATTCATTGAGCTTGAAATATCTGAACCTGAATTTCAATCTACTTCGTTTGATTCACCTTCAAATTTCATAGCCTAAACTCCTGGTCATCCGTTTTCACCTCGAGTGAAAGTTCTTATTATTGATAATCTTCCCCTTGGCCTAATTAGTATTGAAGTGATTACTGACATGAAATAAGAGGTAAAAATTCCTTCACGTTAAGAATATTTATATCTAAGGTATAGTGAGCCGATTTACCCTTACGGTCCTTTTACACTGGATCCTTGGTATCAACAAATTACCGAGTTTCCGCATAACTCTAGTTTCAATTATTCACCTCGTCACATTCCTTTTTAATCTATACCCAGAGGTAGTTACATGACTTCATCAAGCATGTCTACTGAGTCATCCATGTTTTCTTCATCACCAGAAACATTTTTGTATGGTGGTCCATCAGTTCTTGCTGGGTACTAATCGCTCATTAGCACTTTCTCGGGAGCATCTCCCTCTTCTGAAAATCTTACACAATCAACTGGCCTCATGAATGTAACATCAAATATTTGACAATGGAACATGTCTATATTTTTTCTGGAAGTATTCCTCAAGATAGCTCTCAAGGTAGTTATATAGCGCCTGGGAGGTAGAAAACTCCTCAAGGAAAATAATTTCTTCAAGGGAAAAAACCCCTTCAAGGAAAAAAGACCCTTCAAGGACAACAACCTCTTCAATGGAATATACCTCTTCAAGGGCAACAATTTTATCAAGAGAAATTGTCCTTTCAAGGAGGTCATCCTTTTACTAGAAATTATCTAGGTAATTATCAAACTGATGTTCCAATACCTCAAACTGGTTATGGTTGGCCTTATGCATCACAACCTCTGATGGGAGCTCCTTATCCAGACGTTAATATTGTGTGGAATCCGTTGTTGAATAAAAAAAATTTGCAAGCTACTTTACAGGTACCTTATAATCAACCTACTCAGCCAACTGGACTATTTGGTTATACCCAAGTCCAACAACCTGTTCATATTGCACTCCAAATTACCCCTTAGGTATATGTACCTAGTAGTTAGTAAGCTAGTCTGATTACTTCAAGGACTCCTATCCAATCTATTTCACAAACTTCTATTCAACAACAGAGTACACCTATCCCTAGAGTTTTTCGAACCCTTGTTGCTACAACACCTCAAATGACTGCATCAACTGTTACACAGGAAATCCCTCAAGTTACTTAAAATCAAAATGTACCTACAGCTCGATCTACTGTTCAAACCTCTGTAGGAAAACCTGGTGCAACTATAGTTCAAACAAGCCAACCTTTTACAGGTAATTTTGTGCAGAGTCAACCATTTCATGGGAAATTTCAATATGGACAAGTGAGACAAAATCCAGTTTACCAAAATCAACCATACTCTAGTTATACATATCAAATACCATCTCAATCTCAGTTTAGTATGGCTAACCTGAGATACCTTAGAGGGATTCCAATCCCATCTTCTCAGGCTTTTCCAGGTTATCCTGGATATCCTCCTCCGAGTACTAGTATTGTTCCTCAAGGTTATTAGTTTGCACAACAAGACCCTGACCGTCAGTTACCATTCACTGCAACTTTACACTTACCAAATTTGTATCATCTCATGAATGATCCAATTTATTATCTTTCGTTTTGATCGGCAATGTCAACCAATTTTCCTAGTGATATACCAAAGTTTGAAGGGAAATCAGGAGAAAACCCTTCAAATCATGTGATGTGTTAAGTCCCTATATTAATAGTGTAGTCCCTTATTATGTTAGTGTATCCCCCCTTATTGTTATTTTTGTACCCCTGTAACCCCCATATTTTTATTATTGTGCCCTTACATTATTATTGTTAGGTTAGCTAGGGTTACATTGTGGCCCCACTAGGATTACATTGTGGCCCCATGGACTCCTATATATAGAAAGGAGGTTTTTTCATTTGTATCATCCAAGAATTTTTCATTCATGTAATGTATTGGAGGTTTCCCCCTCGAATTGGCTTATTTCTAATGTGTTGATATCTCTTTTCTTCTCTTTTTGGAGCTGGTTTCACAACATTTGGTATCAGAGCTTTGGATTCTAGGGTTTCACTGCTCCAAACAGGTCATCGTGGAATTTTCACTATAAATTTTTTTTATACAAAGATTCAGAAGCTAAAATGTTTAGAGTATGAAGCCGAAATCCTAAGGTACATCATAGAAAAATTTTAGAGCTTGGTTCATAATAGTTTCAGAGATATCATCTATGGAAGTTAGGTCTTTTTGCAGGCTCCTTAATTTAACCTAAACATGTCATCGTAGAATTTTCGCTATAAAGTTTTGTCTACGAGGTTTTATAAGCTTAAATTTTCACAGAGGGAAGCTGAAATCTCGAGGAAATTCGTGGAAATTTTTCAAATATTTATTCACATTATTGTGAGAGGTAGGATCTGTGGAAGTTAGGGATTTTTCAGGCTCCCGAATTTCATCTCAAAGAGGTGATCGTGGGAAAATATTCATAACTCTCTCTCTGAGCATCAGATTGGAATTCTATAAAAAATGGATTGAAGTGCATGGATTATATCTTCCTTATTATAAATTTTAGAGTCGAAGGAGCAAAGAGTGACACGTGGTAAGTCGTACAATTTCACTCTACTGAACCAATCCATAATTAGGTCATTGTGGGAGATTGGACATAACTTTGTCTTGAAGAACCCAAATTAGGTCAGACCTGTGGAATTCGAAAGAGGATTCAGAGGGATACC
This sequence comes from Pinus albicaulis, assembly GCA_034641835.2. Lineage (NCBI taxonomy): Eukaryota > Viridiplantae > Streptophyta > Pinopsida > Pinales > Pinaceae > Pinus > Pinus albicaulis. The sequence goes on from MU968406.1 coordinate 492,125, forward strand.
TTAGGGAAAAGTTTCAGATATTGAAGATCTGAAATCACAGATATAATTCAGTTTCAATATAAAGCTTCTCAAAAGCAAGAAAAAGGTGTGTATTTGGTTTTTAAAATTGCATAACATTTGTTTTAGAAAGTAGTTTGAAGTGATTCCAAGGGCATATTTTATATTTTTTATTAGTATTGGGTTCTATAATGCCTCAAAAATTAATTCCATGCCCATTAAGCCCTCAAAAATCTATACTGTGACACATGAAGAGGAAGAATTGCAGTATGAGATATCAAAATTATGGTACCAAGTGAAAAAAATTTAGATCTTACGAAGAGAAAACGAAGATGACATAGATGTTTTAAAAGCAGAAATGGAAGTTAAGTTGGATGGTTTGAAGGACCAAATAATAGCTAATATGGATTATAAATCAGTGGAATATCACATAGAGCATCAACAACAAGTTCTCCAACTCTCAAAGGATAACCTCACTTTGGTGCAGAATCTAATGAAACAACAAGAAGATAAACATCACATCGAAAGAAGTTCTAAAGTAGTCACAAAAACAAGAACTCGACAAGTAATTTCAGAGTATCTTAGCAAGTGGAAGAACTTTCCTGTAGAAGATTCCATATGGGAGGATGAGAATTTTATACAGAAGCATCAAGAAATAATCAAGAATTGAAGACAACACTTGTTTGAAGGACATGGGCATGTAAAGTCCCGATATTAATAGTGTAGTCCCTTATTATGTTAGTGTATCCCCCTTTATTGTTATTGTTGTACCCCTGTAACCCCCATATTGTTATTATTGTGCCCTTACATTATTATTGTTAGGTTGGCTAGGGTTACATTGTGGCTCCACTAGGATTACATTGTGGCCCCATGGAATCCTATATATAAAAAGGAGGTTTTGTCATTTGTATCATCCAAGAATTTTTCATTCATGTAATGTATTGGAGGTTTCCCCCTCAAAGTGGCTTATTTCTAAGGCATTAATATCTCTTTTCTTCTCTTTTTGGAGCTAGTTTCACAATATGATGACTTATCATCTCTGGTGCACATCCAACTCCTTAATTAATGATTCCATTCAACTAATACTTTTTCAGAGAACATCGATAAGTTTAGTTGCAAAGTGGTACATTGAATTACCACGCGGCTCTTTCAATAATTTCAATGCTTTAGCAACAACCTTCCTAGCTCACTCCCAGTTACCAGTCTGTTATGACAATGGCACATAACTTTTAACTTTATTAAAACAAATTACATCTACATAGATTTCATATCACATACACAAATGGCGACATAGACAACGTTTAGTGAAATTTTTTATTTCGTACCACACTTTGGCAGAATGGTTTATTAAACCATTACCTCCAAAGATCACTAAAGATGTAGCGAAGGGAGGCATTGTCACAGAAGAACAAATCATAGCCCAAGCACAGTACTTAGACCTCATATACACACAATCTAGTACTCTATATGAAAAAAATCTTGATTTACCATGCCCAGGTAAACTTACTGCAACTCCTTCTAGTTCTCATTATCCAAATCATGTAATTGGTAAAGTTAATACTATAAAGAGTAAGAAGAAGCCATATAAATCTACTTCTCTAATTATAAATCTACCAGATTCAACTAAAGGAGAGTCTTCCCTTGAAATTTTTGTCGAAATTCAGGTTGTAGAATCATCCAAAACTAAAGCTAAATCTGGTAATAAGAATAAAGGGAAGGGTAAAACTAAAGAAAAAAATTATTCCAAAGAGAAAACTGAAAAAAAACTGAATCATCAGATGAAAAAAGGAAACGTTGTTATCCTTGTCTTATCTGTGATGAGGATCACTACACCAAAGAGTGTCCACATCGGGCTGAGGTATCCAAATTTTTCAAAGGTTCATCCACACCTGTTTTCTTGAAAGATCTTTTTCCATCTTAATATAGAAAAATGATCGTATCTTCTTCCAATTCATTGGCAGATATTTTGATGATGTCTCAAGTCATGGTTGTGACACGGTCTTAAGACTATGGATCTAAGATTCATGTAATTGGTAAAGCGACTGAATCATCTAGTCAAACACTAATAACAACTCCTTTTGTTTTTGAACCATTGAAAATTGAGAAACCTAACCTTGATTTAGTGATTAAATCACCTGACAAAGGTGTACTTCGCAAATAGGCTTTCAATCCTCATGCGAGAACCGCTCAGAATTACAAAATTGTTGAAGATTTGGCCATATCCCCTTCAACAATGTCAGCCCTCAAGGTGCTCCAATCCTATCCAACTTAGAGGAAATTACTATTATCAGCAATATGAGCTATTTATCCTCAAGACTCAAATCTAATGGTCTTTGATCTCGAAAATTTTGTACTTAGACTCCCACATCAAAATGCTTTTTAAATTCCAGTATTAGTCAAATCAAGGTGAGATTTTCGCACTGTAATTTATGAGGGAGCATATACGTGTATAATTTCATTAGATTTTTGGAAAAATGTTGGTTCTCTGAAAATAAACCAATCACCGACCATCCTTAAAGCCTTTTATGGAAGAGATTTTCGCCCATTCGTAATACTCTAGGATCTACCTATAGAAGTAGAAGGAAAAACCGTAACCCTAGATGTGGAAGTTGTTGATGTCCCTCTTGATTACAACCTTCTTTTGGGTCACCGTTGGTCTTATGCTATGACTATTGTTGGTTCATCAGTCTTTCGGATGATAATCATTCCTCAAAAAGGAAAGATTTTTAAAATCGGTCATTTTTCTTACTTCGCTTTAGACCCTACTTCTACAGATAGTATCTAGCATGTCGAAAAAACAATTATCCCTTATGAATATGTTGGCATAGGGCTAGTGAAGGATTTTTCTCTCATGGGAAATTTCGGTATGCCCTCCCCTAACATAGCACGAACTATTTCCAATATCAATATGATCACATCAGGCACAATTCCATTTGATGACACATGGATCATTCCTTTAGAATCAGAATTGGACTCTTATGATGGCGAGATACCTTTACTTCCTTTTCAATCGGCATACGTAGCAGTACAATCGTGTTCTGCCACTACATAAACTTCTACCATTCAAATAAATGTGGTTAGTGAAGAATCATCTTCTATATCAAACTCAACGTTGACATCATTTATGGATCCTTTTCAACACGTATTTGCAACTGATGAAAACATTCGAGAAATATTGTCATCAGATGAATTTCCATGTGACGATCTACATCATCGATCTTATTTTTTGCATGACCTTGATGAACATGAAAATGATTTTTCATCTATCTTTATGATTGATTATGTCAAGGAACCTCAAAATCCCACATCGATTATGCATTCAGATTCTGAGAAAAAATTGGGAAATATTTCTACAAAAATTCCTATTGACATATCAATTAAACCTGGAATAATTGAGAACATTTATAGAGGTGCTTCTTGTTTGAATGAAGAGATCAAAACTTACAAAGCCCTATTTCAATAATTCTAAGAAATTTTTTCCTAGTCTTACGAAGAAATGCCAGGTATTGATCCTAAGATTTTTATTCGTGAGATTAAGACATAACTGGATGCTAAGCCTATTAGACAGAGGTTACTTCCAATACATCCATAGAAATTCGCAAAAATCAAAGCTGAATTTGAAAAATCACTACGAGCAAGATTTATTTATCCTATTCCTTTGATGGATAGGGTATCTAATATAGTTCCCATAACGAAAAAAAGAAGGGACTATTAGAGTATGTGTCGATTATCGAGATATTAACAAGGCTTGTTCCAAGGAGAATTATCCTACCCCCTATATCAATCAAATTTTTGATGATTGTGCCAGAAATGAAATATTCTCGTTTATGGATGGTTTTTCTGATTAAAATCAAGTCAACATAGTTCTTGCTGATCAACCTAAGACAACATTTATATGTCCTTGGGGCACATTTTCATATTTTAAATTACCTTTTGGACTGAAAAATGCTAGTGCAAGTTTTCAAAGAGATATGTCTTATGCATTTCATGATATCAAAAATATTGTACATCCTTACCTAGATGACTTACCCACTCATTATTTATGTAGAAAATATCATCCTACATACTTACGTGTTATATTTATGAGATGTAGGAATTACCATATTCGTTTGAATCCACACAAATGTGTTTTTTGTGTACAATCAGGACGTTTACCTAGGTTTGTCATTTCAAAATAGGGCATTCATGTCAATCCATTGAAGGATGAGGGTATCATTAATTTACCTTCTCCTTGCACTCTTCGCCAACTCCAAAGTTTGCAAGGGAAAGAAAACTTTGTACGTCGTTTTATCCCAGACTATGTAGAGTTAACAAAAGTTTTTACCCGATTTTTTAAACAAGATGTTCCATTCATTTGGGAAGATATTTTCGATAAATCTTTTGATACACTTAAAAACGTGTTGACCCATGCACCGTTATTGCATCCGCCCAATTAGCACTGGGTTTAATTTGTTTTCTTAGCTGCATTTGATTCCATGATTAGAATGGTTTTAGTTCAAGAGGATGAATCTAGCAATGAACATGTGATTTATTACCTATGACGGAATCTCAGGCCGACGAAAATAAAGTATTCACACGGTGATAAATTAGACCTGGCAGTTGTTCAAGTTGTCCAACATTTTTCTTCATTACATATTATTACACAAAACCACAATGATATCTAATTGCAACCCAGTGATTTATATCCTGACGAAAAAATTGCTCAGGGGAAAATGCTCCAAATGAATCGTTATCCTACAAGATTTTGATTTGGAGTTCGAGAAATCCAAGTCTAAAAAATCACTGGTATTTTTCGAACTTATGTGTGATTTTCCCAATACTAAGTTTGAAATGGTGGCAGAAAATCCTCTCGTTGATGAATCTCTGCTTCTAATCAATACTTTAGATCCTTGGTTTGGAGATATCATTATATATATCTAGACCCAAACCTTTCTTCTAGAGCTTTTACGATCATATCAACGGAGGATTTGATACCAATCTCAACAATACAATATTGTTGGTGACACTCTTTACGTCGTGGTGCCAATTCTATGTTTCGATGTTGTATAACTCATGAAGAGGCCGAAATTATTTTAAATGATTGCTATTACATAGAATGTGGTGGTCCTATGTATGGGTTCTCCATAGTCCAATAAGATATTGTTCACTGGTTTTTTTCGCCGTCTTTATTCAAAGATGGTATTCTCATGGTTAAAAAATGCCACAATTTCTAGATTTTTGATCGAAAGATGTGTGCACCTCTAGCTCCTCTTCACCCAATTATTGTTGTCGGTCCTTTCACTAAATGGGGCATCAATTTCATCACATGTAACCCTCACTGGGCTGGGGGGCATGGGTATATTATTCTTATCGTAGATTACTTTACCAAATGGGTTGAGGTGATGCCTAGATTTGTGGATGATGGAAAAAATGCAGCAATTTTCATATTCAATCACGTGATTTCTCGGTTCGGTGTCCCTCAAGCTATCGTTACAGACCATGGAAGCCATTTTAGAAATATTATAATGACCCAAATTTCTGATCAACTTGGCCTACACCATGATAATTCTACACCATATTACCCATAGGCTAATGGTCAAGTTGAGGTCGTCAACAAGGTTTTAACCACCATGATTAAACGGATTGTCGGAACTCATAAATATAACTGACATACCATTCTTTTTTCATCATTTTGGGCATACTGTACATTTGCAAAAACTTCCACAGGTTTCACTCATTTTCAACCTTTTTATGGTTTAGAAGTTGTGTTACCCATTGAATGTGAAATACCATCACTCAAATTAGCCATTGAATTATTACCAAATACCTATGAAGAGGAGAAATTCTTTCTATACCTAGCGCAGTTAGATGAGACTCGTCGCACTGCTACATTAGCTGTTGAATCTCATAAAAAACATGTTAAATCTCATTATGGTCAAAGTGTTAACCCTCACATATATTCAGAATATGACCTAGTTCTAGTATATGATCATGCTCAGGACAAGCTAGGCACTGGTAAATTCAAACCATTGTGGCATGGTCCCTATATTGTTAAGAGTGTGCTTGCAAAAGGAGCCTATGAATTAATTGATTATGATAGCATCTCTTTAGATAAACCCGGAAATGGTATTTATCTCAATAGATATTATGCATGAATTTTCATGTGAAGATCTCCCTTATACATTAGTTACAATTTAGAACAGTGTGCCTTAGATTAGACAAGTGTGCCTTAGGATTAGTTATTTTTGTTTTAAAGCTTTTGTTACTTTCGCTTCTAATCTTGATTACTCTTGATATTGCAGATGTCAACATTCCTTAAAACTTAGATTGGTTTTGCTAATAGCGCCTATCGTAGTACATGGAACATATCTTTCACAACTTGGGTTATCTATTCACCCACCGATGAGTTAGTCTCTATTCATGGGATATAACTTGGTCAAACAACGAACAATATTGCAGAATATAGCACAGTAATTGAGTTATTATCTGATGCCATCACATTTGGTATTTGATGTTTGATCGTTTGTTTATATTCGCAACTCATTGTATTACATTTAAATAGTGTTTATGCTATCATAAATCTAGCTTTGTTAAGAATGTTTTTGAGGGTTCCTCTCTTGGAAGGACAATTTGATTATATCGATTATCAACATATTTCAATAAATTTAAATACATTGGTTGATGAATTAGCTAATCGAGTTTTAAATAGACATATGAAACATTAAAACATAAAACAAAAGAACATTCAGTCCATGTTGAACAAGATACTCAGAGAATGAAGGTAGTAATATCATTAGGATAAATAGTTTTGTGTCAAAAATTATTACATCGTCTGTGATCATAGGTATCAAACACCTTACGATCTAAGAGATGGGTGAAAATGTGAAGTCGGGTTACACTTTTTGCCCTTTTTTGACAAAAAAAACTTTCATTTTTTTCGGTTCTTCAACATTCTGCAAACTATAACTTTTTTCTGTTTAGAATTTCATTTTGGGATAAAAATAAAAGTTGTCAGAAATTTTGTTAGCTTTCTATTACTTATTTTTTGAAATTTTTTTATGCACATTTGATATGTCAACTTAGTGTTTCTTTGAGTGTGTGTTTCTTAACAATAAAAGGATTCATAAGAAGTCATGTTATGACGCAATGTTGTATTCTTTGAATTTAAAAATGTGTGTTTTTGAGAAAACAAAATGTGTTACAACAATCTAGACAAAGTCTACTTTGGTTTCATCATATTTACAAAGCCAATGGATGCATATCATAATGACTAGAATTTTTTGAACTAGTCCAATACGAAAAACTGCATATTTTGGATATGTTTCGCGACGCAAGAAATTTCTTAACATATAAGTTATAAACTAAAAATATAAAAGCTACCCATTAGAGACGACGGACCAATTTAATGTCCCATAATGTTTTCAATTTTTTTTACAATGTATTTTGGGAGATACAAAATTTTGATTTCACTAAATCACAATGACCCTCAGAAATGGTTTGCACCCATTTTATTAGAAAATTAATTAAAATTAGTAAACATTTATGAAATTCCATAAAAGTTATATTTCCTGAAAGTAAATTCAATTCTAAAAATGCTTGTCTTGGTTCCGACAGTTAATTAAAAACCTTTCATGGAGTTTAATCAGTCCAAAGTTGCAGAAACGTATTCAGAGCCTGGTTCTGCGTAACTGGTGACACGTTAGTTCGGCCGAACTTTGATTAAAAGTTTGGCCAAACTATTTTTTGCGCCGACGGCCCATTAAGTCTAACGACTTAATAGTTCGGTCGAACTTTTAATCAAAGTTCGACTGAACTTTTGTATAATTTTCCGTCGGCCGGAAAATTTCGCGGAGCCCCTCCTAAAACACATTTCGTGGCAATATAAATTGCCGCGAAATCATTCAAAATTTTCGCACATTTCGCACATTTCATCTGATTTTACAAAGGTCTTGGTTTGGATTTAAAGACTTTTCTTGGAGGTTTGGATTTAAGGGCATTTCTTAGAAGCGGACTTATTTTTCAAAGAATTGTTTTGGGTTTAAAGAATTTTCTTGGACGTACATTCAAAGGACATTTCTTGGAGATATGTGATACATTTTTTTGGATGTTTTTTGTTCATTTTTTTTTAAAGTATGATTTGTGCTTAATTTTGAATTATTGGAGACGGTCTGATTTTGCAAAGAATTATTTTGGGTTTAAAGACTTTTCTTGGAGGACATTTCTTGGAGGCGGCCTGATTTTGCAAAAAAATTATTTTGGGCTTAAGGAATTTTCTTGGACGTATATTCAAAGGAAATTTCTTGGAGGTATGTGATACATTTTTTTGGATGTTTTTTGTACTTCATTTTTTTCGAAAGTATGGAGTTGGGCTTAATTTCAAAAAGACATTTTCTCGAAGTATTTTTTAAAGTGAAGTTTTTTTTTTTAAGTTGGAGGCATTTTTTGAAGTGACATTTTTTTAGAGTACGTGTTTTGAGTTGAAGTAAATATTTTGAGCTTCGTTTCATTTTTATAAGACATTTTTTTCTCAAATTTTTTAAATTAAGTGTTTTGGATTGGAGTATGTATTTTTTACAAAAAATTTAAAATGAATTTTTTTAAATTAAATCTTTTGTGATGTTTTTTATAATTGAGTTATTGTCTAATTTTTTGAATGAAATTTTTTGAAATTCATACCCTATTGTCATGGGAAATTGAAGGACTTGTGCGAGAAAATATGATCGAAAAAGAGACCCTGAGGAACGTAGAGAAGAGACGAGACAATCTCGCAAAAGGAAGTTAGAAGCCCTCTCAAATATTGAAGAGGAAAATCGACCTCAAGCAGAAATTGAAGTAGGTATGTAAATGTAAATATTATGATCTATTGATATATTTAAAATTTTCCTAGTGTAAAATGTGAAGCTTAATTTTTATTTGATGAACTAATTTGAAAAATATTTTGTTTAATGTAAACATACAAAGATATTCCTCAAAACATTGATGATGAGATACAAAATTTTGAAAGAGAAAGAGAAAGAGATATTGAACCAATGATTGAAGATGGTGAAAATATTGAAAGAAATCCAAATAAAGAAATTGAATCACAAGGTATGTACATATATATATAATATATATTGAACACATGCACGTATTATTGAAATTATAGATATATTTATTAATTTAGTTATTTATTGAATATGTACTATTTTTTCGAATATGTACAGATGAAATCACTCTCGATGATGAGATGTTAGAAAATGTTGACACTCACACATATGGAGATAAAAAACCTGACCATGCTATATGATATCGTGTTAACTACATTTTTGAAAAGTATATCTTAAATGAGCGGGTGACGGTTTAGGCTTAAATGTTGAAAGGTGTCCTATCATTAAGGAAATTAAAAGAAGCTATGACACTACTCGGTATTCGAAAATCAACCAAAGATAAAAAAAAATGAAGGAAGATGTGATAAAAAATATGAGTAGTGCTATAAAGTCAATTAAGAGATCTAGAGAGAAAAATGTTTCAATTGTACGTAGAGGAATACAGATGGCAATGGTTTCATCAAGTACTAAAGATAATCGTTTGGTAACATCTATGGCACGAACACTGGGAACCTCGCGAAAAACTTTTCACAAACATCGGAAATTTCGGCTGCAAATAGATGTAAATTATGAACTCGCTTGTTGGAGAGCTATTTGTAGGCAACCATACAAAGATAGACTTGGAGAAATTTTTAAAAAAATAATATATGAATATTGGAAGAACAATTCACATGTTTCGCCAACTGCAAGGCATGTGATGCGAAGAAGAATAACACGAAATCAGTATGAAGAACATGAAAAATATTTCTTGGAAACCACTCAGATAGAGTTATTCAACAAGTTCAAAGAAGAGAATCGTCAAATTCATGTTTCACTCAGTGCTTTTGTTCAACAAAAACCATGGTATGTAAAACCTATCACCGTACACGACACTTGTTGTTGCTGTTATCATGTGGAATTTGAGTTATATTACGACACATTCCTTGATTTCAGTAGAAAAATATGGAAGGATTCACCTCCTCCTTCCACTATCCGTGATTTCATATCTCAAATTATATGTGAAAGAGAAAGCGATGAACTATTTTACAAAAATAAATGTCTTGGTGGTAAAAAATGCGATGATTGTGGAAATTTGACTAAATTTCAAAACAAATATCGTATTGATATACATGATCAATCATTGTCCAACATGAAAGTGAAATGGAAGAGATATGAATATATTGATACATCGATTCAAGGTGCAAATAGTGTTAAAATAATTGAATTACTAGAAGACAAAATTTTTCTGATAGACTTTTGGAGAAATTTTGAGGCAGAAATTTACAAATACACCAAGCATTCCCATAGAGCTCGATGGCAAGACTTGGAATTAAAAAAATATCGTGAATTTTTTCCACCAGGGACAATTTTTTCAGTGATTGATTTTGCAGAAAACTACACATTTGTTCCACAAAAAGAAATTCAGAGTCAATACTATCATTTTGACCAAGTCTCCATGCTCGTCCATATTCTATATAGACATGCTGAACAAAATGTCAATCATATAGAAAGCACGAGTGAAAATTGACATATCATTAAAGAATATCACTTTAATATCAGTGACGATCGTGCACATGATACATGTTTTGTACAACATTGTTTTGGAAAAATTTATGATTCCTTGAAAAATCGTGGAATAACATTCAATGAACTTTGGATATGGTTAGACGGATGTGCAGGTCAATTCAAATCTACACGATCATTCTTTTGGTTGTGTTGTCTTCATAGGAAAACCTGCATTAAACATTGTTGGAATTTCTTTGAGACTGGCCATGGAAAAGGAAAACATGACGGTGCAAGAGCATGCATAAAACGAGTGTTTCGAAGATATCAAATGAACCACTCTGCAAGCCGACTTGTGAACGCTAAAGAATTTGTTCAATGGTGCATCACTTCTCTAAGCCATGAGACTAACCCATCTAGGGAAGTGCGAAGGTACATTCAATTTAATTTGTTGGGAAAAATACTGAGAGGGGGGGTGAATCAGTATTTAGGGCTGGACAATTTTTCTTTTTTTTCTCTTAAAACCTTATGTTACAGTACTGCATCCATCATGTATGTCCAGATATCTTATTATGTCTTTACTTAGAGCATTGCATCAGATAAGCATTAAGCATGAACATAAATAACAGAACAAACCATCAAACATAAAAAACGCATATGAACGCCAGCATTTAAGGTGGAAACCCAATTCGGGAGAAAACCACCGTTGCTGTAATCTCAGTCTTCAATATTTATTATAGAGCAAACTTCTTACAATATATGTTGGTGCAAACTTATACCAGCACGCAGGCACTCACCTGCAGAAGGCTACAACCTTCTCTCGTTTACCAGCCTCTCCTGGAAGGGAGCTACAACCCCCCCACTCTCGTTTACTAGCTACCACTGGAAGGGAGCTACAACTCCCTCTCTGAAGGTTTTGACCCTCAGCACCACTGTGGACCACGTTTCATCAATTTTCATACTGGATCCACCAGTTTCCATACGACATACCTTGCCGGTCACCATATTTATTTATTTTCTGTATACTCACACCAGTTCTTCATGATTTCGTCCGTCATTCAAACCAGAGATTCATCATTGTCAGATTATATTCATGGGTGCATCGTAGTTTCAGCTTTATCAGTTAAGAACAAAGCTCACCCATACAGATATTCTTTTGAGAAATTTTATTCACAACCTTTATAATGCCCACACCGTTCTCTACTTTTTTTTCTCCTTATATAGTTTTGCCTTTATTAAAACCATGAGTCAAAACCACGAACCGCTAATGGTATTCCTCTGTCAGTATTCTTTTATTTTATCCCACGGGGATTTTTGATCTCTTTTTAATTTTTATTTATCAATTTTAAAGAAATTGATAAATAAATATATTTACAACTTTTGAATTCCCAAACCTTATGTCTAAATTTTAACCCTTCGAACTTTATAGAAATATCCAACGCTTCCAAATAAATTAATCTTATGACAAACCTTTGACCCCGGGCCCACATACATAGTCAATAGCCAATCCAATATGCCCATCATACCACAGTAAACTTCGTGCAAGTTCAACATCCGATCACTGTTAGATTAGCAAGCTTCTAGATCAACGACGTATATACATATCTCTCGACCTCCGATGCCGAACGTTAACGTGCGATGGTCCACCGTACCTGTGTTAATCTTCGCACATCTTCAACAAATAATGACCGTCCGATGACCTCTTCCCAGATCAACGACGCTCAACGATATCGCTAGGCGTACTGGGTCGAACTATAACGCGCGATGGCGCATAGTGAAAAGTGGTTTTGTAAAATCGTACAGGGACGTGTGTCGCCCGTTTTATGGAATCGCTCCCCACCTCTTGAATACTACTTGCCTATTGAAAGCGGTGCGATGAAAACCATAAACCACCTTCACTGTTCCTCCTTTATGGCTCCGCCCTTCGCTCAAGGTTCTGTTCATGATTCCAAAGGGTTAGTCTAAGTTTGCGCTATAACTCTGGTCTATCGTTGGCAGGATTTCCAACGAACAAATGTATTTCTCTTCCGATGGGATTTCCTTACAAACATTAACTCATGACAATTCAATGTCATCCTTCAATTCTGCTATGATATATATATATATATATAACATATCAACCTTCCTTTTCAGAGTTCTATCCTTTCATAGTTATGCTTCTACCTGTATATTCAAAAACATCATATCCCTGCCACCATTAAGTTCTTCAATGGATACACTGAATGCCTCGAGAGCCCCTCATATATTCAACCAAGAAGTTCCATGACTACAAATATCAAACTAAGCCAGTTCTTCATTACAAGAAGGTCTCGTCCTGAAATTCGAATCCTACCACCATGATTCCTCAACAGGGTTTCACTTTTAACTCCATACGCAGAGACTCATACAGAGGTTCAGGAGATTCCATACAGGAATTGCATCAGTCAATACACATATAATACACATATCCCTAACTTTGCAAAAATGATTTCATTCCTTTCCGGGCACCGTAGGTATCCTCTGCCCATTATGAAATTGATCACACAGGTCATATATATTCCAAATTTACTCAACCATACTTAACACAATGCCACAGTTCTTCATTAACATATACAAATCTTGGCTAGATATTCAATTTGTCCTTCAATCTATTACCTTGTCTCTTCCTAACAGCTCTCCCTTTTGTCATCTCCTTTGCAAATTGTATTAAACCTCTAATTCAACTCTACTACTCTGTCTCTAATTCCTCTGTTTCATTTGATGCCTCTGCTACCTCTCTATCTCTTTTGACTTATGGATATTTTAGGTGTTGCTCCTGTCTTTGCCAATTCCTTTGCCATCAATGACAACATTTCCAACAATCTCCCCCTTTGGCATTGATGGCAATATTCTTCCTTGATGGCCTTATAGAAGCCCTTTGTTTCTTTTCCTCCCCCTTTGACATCAATGGCAAAGAGTTTGATCAAGATCCTTTGAACCGACAATGCCATGCTCCCCCTGAGATCATGTTGCATCTTCAAACATAATATGACCAACAATTCATCCTTTTCATATGACCAAAGCTCCTCCTGAGCCTGTGCATTCAGAGCACTTCACAACCAATTTAATCTTCTGTATTTAAGTAGATCTGATCCTCTACAAGGCAGAGACTACTCCCAGTTTCTGTCTGAGATATTCGAACACTTCCCTGGGTAGAGGTTTGGTAAAAATATCAGCAACTTGTTCTTTGGAGGAAACATACTCGAATTTCACCTTTTGCTCAAGCACTTTTTCATGTAAGAAGTGATATTTGATAGGAATGTGCTTGGTATTGGAATGCATAATAGGATTCTTTGAGATACTGATAGCACTTTTATTATCACACATAATGGAGATAGGAGGTGAAAATTTGATTTGAAAGTCTTGTAGGGTTTGCATCATCCAGAGAAGTTGAGTGCAACATGATGCTGCAGCCACATATTCTGCTTCTACTGTAGATAAGGCAATAGAGCTTTGCTTCTTGCTGAACCAAGATACTAACCGGGGCCCCATATAGAATGCACCACTACTAGTGCTTTTCCAATCATCAACATTTCCAGCCCAATCTGCATCAGTGTAAGCATGAAGATTAAGATCAACATTCTTTGGATACCATATTCCAAAGTCTTGAGTTCCTCGTAGATATTTGAATATTCTTTTCACATCCTGAAGGTGAGACTCTTTTGGATTAGCTTGGAATCGTCCAACAATCCCAACTGCATGCATAATGTCTGGTCTTGTCCCAGTGAGATAAAGTAGACTTCCTATCATAGATCTGTATTCTGGTTGATTCACCGTGGGAGAATCATCATTAGAACTGAGATTACATCCGGTTATCATTGGTGTACTTACAGGTTTGCAATCTTCCATGCCATACTTCTTTAAGATTTGCTTGAGGTATTTTTCTTGTGATAAGAATATGCCATCTGTTGCTTGTTGCACTTGCAAGCCAAGAAAGAATGTTAGTTCCCCAAGTAAAGACATTTCAAATTCTTGCTACATATCAGAAGAAAATTTCTGACTCATAGACTCTTCATTACTTCCAAAAATGATATCATCAACATATAAAACCACAATCAATAGTTTTTCATTTTCAATTTTTGTGTATAAGTTGCTATCAGCAGACCCTTTTGAAAATCCTTGTTGATGAAGATATTTGTCAAGACGATAGTACCATGCCCTTGGAGCTTGTTTGAGACCATATAGAGCCTTTTTAAGTCTACAAACAAGTTTTTCATCATTTCCCAAAATGAATCCTTCTGGTTGTTCTATGTAAACTTCTTCTTCTAAATCACCATTGAGAAAAGCAGATTTAACATCCATTTGATAAACTTTGATTTGTTGGAAGCTTTAAAAAGCAAGAAACATTCTTATGGATTCAAGTCTGGCTACAGGAGCAAAGGTTTCTTCAAAGTCTATACCTTCTTGTTGAGCATAGCCCTTGCAAACAATTCTAGCTTTATTTCTTATAACATCCCCATTCTCATTTAACTTGTTTTTGAATATCCATTTAGTTCCAATGACATTTTTGTCTTGAGGTCTTGGTACTAATTCCCAAGTGTGATTCTTTTCAATTTGATCAAGCTCTTCATTCATGGCTTGAATCCAAAATTCATCTTTGCTAGCTTGACTAACACTGTGAGGTTCAATAGTGGACAGAAATGCCAGATTGCTAGAAGATCCCACAAGAGTCCTTCTTGTTTGTACACCTGATCTCTTTTGTCCCAAAATTTGAGATTCTGGATGATTCTTTTGAACATATCTGGATGGAGCCTTTTTAGACAAATCATCTTCGGGTTCTTCACTGGGTTCACTATTTGTATCATTACTATTTGATGTAGAGGGATATGTGTCATCATCATCTTCATCTGTTGTTTTCTTTTCTTATTTTGGAGCTGCAGGAGACTCATCAATAGCAACATCAATACATTCAACAATATTCCGAAGTCTTTTATTGTAACATTTATATGCCCTAATCCTAGAGCATTAACCAAGAAATATTCCTTCATCTGCTCTGGGTTCAAACTTGCCAAGTTTTTCATCATTATTCTTGATAAAGCATTTGCTTCCAAAAATTCTAAAATGCTTTATAGTGGGAGGATTACCATATCAGAGTTCATATGGATTTTTATCACTATTCACATGAACATGTGCCTTGTTGATAATATTTACTGCTGTATGTGCTTCTTCTCCCCAAAATGTGTCAGGTGTTCCGGAATCATCAAGTATAGCTCTAGCCATTTGTTGAACTGTTATGTTCATTCTTTCTGCAACACCATTCTGTTGTGGAGTGCCAGCTACCGAAAACTATCTTTTTATGCCATGTCGTTCACAAAATTCAAGGAATTCATTGGATGTATATTCTCCTCCTCGATCAAATCTAATACACTTGATTTTTAGATCTAATTAATTCTCAACTAGTGCTTTGAAGATAAAATTTTCTCGATATTCATCTTTTCTGTTAGTAGCCCAATCAACACATTCTGGAAAATGTGATGAATAGATATGTTCTTCTGCATGTTGAGTCCCACTGTCTTAAGTTACTTACCACTGGTATGAATAATTAAAGAAGCCTTGGCTACATTGATCCTTCTTCCTTTGGAATGGTCTCTTGGTTTTCTTGAAAATTGCTTGATTTACTTGTAATGCTCAGTAAGTAACTATTGAAATGTTAAAAACGACTTTAAGTACGCGATTTGTTGATTTGAGAAAAGCTTAGATGCCCCAACCTTCTATGCCATAGCCAATTTTCTGAATATTTACTCAAATAACATTGTTCTTTGGGGTTCTTCAATATATACAGGTTGTTTGGAGTTCTTTTTCCTTTTATAATTGCTTTACCTGTATCAAGATCACGTACCACACATTCTTTTGAACTAAAGACAACTTCGGTTCCTTGATCACACATTTGACTTACACTTAACAAGTTATGCTTTAATCCATCCACATACATGACTTCATTAGCTTTCACCTTTTCTTTTAGAAAAATAGACCCTTTTCCCTTAATGACCGCAGGAGTATCATTTCCAAATGTAACATTCTTTTCCTTTTCTAGAGCTCTATATGCAAGAAGTTTGTTTTTGTCACCTGTCATGTGTCTTGAGCATCCACTATCAATGTACCGTTGATTTTCTTCACCTTCTGCAAATAACACTATGCCACAATTTTCAACCTGTAATTCCTTCTTTTTCCATACTTTGGAGCTTGAAAGAACATGTTCTTTTGGCTGAACTTTGCTCCTGCATTCAGATTCTTCATGGCCAAAGTTATTGCAATAAGCACATTCAACTTCATTTTGAAGAGGAGAAAAGTTGTTATAGGTATTCTTCTTTGTTTCAATATCAATCCTTTTCTTTCTTGCTTCTCTTGTCATGATAGTTTTATATGCTACACATTGAACAGCTTTATGACCAAAATTGTGACATGAGAAACATTTTCCATTGAAGAAGAAATTTCTGCGATCATAGAATCTTTTACATGAATTTACCTGTTGATTGGTGTTTCTTTGAAAGGCATTCCTGTTAGTGTTATTTGAATTGAGATGATCATGTTTTATCTGTAAATATTCTTTATTCCCTTAATGAGAGGCAACATGTTGTAAACCAAATGTAACTGCTCTTAGATAATTTGGTGTTGAAGCTTGAGAATATTCTCCAATATATCCAAGACCTGTCTTTATAAGAGGAGAACGTTGTACCTTGATAATCTCATCTAATGTTTCAGATCTTTTAGCAAATCTAAGATTCAAATTATTTACTTTCTCAAGTTCTTTTCTTAAACTTACTACTTCACACTCTAATTTCTCATTGTGTTTCTCTTTTTCTTCAAGCTGAATTTTCAGAGTTTCTATGGTTATTTTACTCTCTTCTAAGCAAATTTTGAGTTCATTGTTTTCATCAAGAAAATCACTGTCTTCTAGAGCATCCACAAAATTATCCTTTTCTTCTCTAGATTCCTTTTCAAATGCCATGAGAAGTCTAAGATATTGTTCACATTCTTCCTCACTATCGGATAACCCATCACTATCTTCATGAGTATAGTAACTGTTTCTAGTGCTAAAACGATTCTTATTCCTTCTTGCTACTTCCTTCCCCTTCTTATGTGTTTCTTTATAAGGACACTTAGTAGCATAATGACCAACTCTTCCAAATTCAAAACATTTGAAAGGAAGCTTACCTCTGAACCATCCTGTGCCAAGTTGAAGTTTCTTTACAAAATTTATCTCATCTTCTTCTAAGATATATCCTGATCCTTCTGTTTTTTGTACTTCCTTCCCTTTTGTAGAAGTTCTAAAGGCTGCTTCTTTGACTTCTGATGGTCCTCCTTTTCTCATTTCATATGCAGTTAGTATGCCATGAAGTTGCACCAAAGTAAGATTTTGAAGATCCTGCTTTTCTTCAAGAGCAGAAACTTTTGACTCAAATTTCGTCGTTAGTGATCTTAAGACTTTCTCAACAAAGGTAGATTCGGTTATTGTTTCTCCCAGATTTCTCATACGATTTACAATATCATCAAGACGTAAAAAGAAATTGGAAATGCTCTCCTCATTATCCATTTTTAGATTCTCATATTGAATTCTGAGAGTTTGGAGTTTAGCACTTTTTACCTTTGCATCACCTTCATAACTTAGAATGATTTTGTCCCATATTGTCTTGGCTGTATTCAGCTGCATGACTTTGACAAATTCTGATTCAGTTAGACTTCTCAATAGAGCATTGACCGCCTTTGCATTTGTTTCATAATTCTTTCTTTCCGTCGGATCTGTTGGTACTGCAGCTGGATATTGATATCCTTGTTCAACAATTGCCCATACCTCTGCTCCCAGAGACTGAAGATAGGATCTCATCATTGTTTTCTAGAAGATTAAATTGTTTACGTTAAAGAGCGGAGGATTGATAGATGTTGTTCCATCTTGATTACTCATCTTGCTTGATCTTCCTTCTAGAGGCTAAGCTTTTTCAAAAGGACCTGCTCCATTTCCAATTGTTGGACAAAATACTTAGAGGGGGGGTGAATCAGTATTTAGGGTTGGACAATTTTTCTTTTCTTTCTCTTAAAACCTTATGCTACAGTACTGCATCCAACATGTATGTCCAGATATCTTATTATGTCTTTACTTAGAGCATTGCATCAGATAAGCATTAAGCATGAATAGAAATAATAGAACAAACCATCAAACATAAACAATAGATATGAATGCCAGGATT
This sequence comes from Pinus albicaulis, assembly GCA_034641835.2. Taxonomy (NCBI): domain Eukaryota; kingdom Viridiplantae; phylum Streptophyta; class Pinopsida; order Pinales; family Pinaceae; genus Pinus; species Pinus albicaulis. The sequence continues at coordinate 510,873 of MU968406.1, forward strand.
TAAGGTGGAAACCCAATTCGGGAGAAAACCACCGCTGCTGTAATCTCAGCCTTAAATATTTATTATAGAGAAAACTTCTTACAATATATGCTGGTGCAGAATTATACCAACACGCAGGCACCCACCTGCAGAAGGCCAACCTCTCGTTAATGTTTCCTAGAAGGGAGCCACACCCTTCCCCTCGCTTCGCTACCAAATACCACCTGAAGGGAGCTGGCACAACCCCTCTCCTCCTCGGTTGGTTTCAACCCTCAGCACCACTGTGGACCATGTTTCATCAATTTTCATACTGGATCCACCAGTTTCCATACGACATACCTTGCCGGTCACCATATTTATTTATTTTCTGTATACTCACACCAGTTCTTCATGATTTTGTCCGTCATTCAAACCAGAGATTCATCATCGTCAGATTATATTCATGGGTGCATCGTAGTTTCAGCTTTATCAGTTAAGAACAGAGCTCGCCCATACAGATATTCTTTTGAGAAATTTTATTCACAACCTTTATAATGCCCACACCGTTCTCTACTTTTTTTTCTCCTTATATAGTTTTGCCTTTATTAAAACCATGAGTCAAAACCACGAACCGCTAATGGTATTCCTCTGTCAGTATTCTTTTATTTTATCCCACGGGGATTTTTGATCTCTTTTTAATTTTTATTTATCAATTTTAAAGAAATTGATAAATAAATATATTTACAACTTTTGAATTCCCAAACCTTATGTCTAAATTTTAACCCTTCGGACTTTATAGAAATATCCAACGCTTCCAAATAAATTAATCTTATGACAAACCTTTGACCCCGGGCCCACATACATAGTCAATAGCCAATCCAATATGCCCATCATACCACAGTAAACTTCGTGCAAGTTCAACATCCGATCACTGTTAGATTAGCAAGCTTCTAGATCAACGGCGTATATACATATCTCTCGACCTCCGATGCCAAACGTTAACGTGCGATGGTCCACCGTACCTGTGTTAATCTTTGCACATCTTCAACAAATAATGACCGTTCGATGACCTCTTCCCAGATCAACGACGCTCAACGATATCGCTAGGCGTACTGGGTCGAACTATAATGTGCGATGGCGCATAGTGAAAAGTGGTTTTGTAAAATCGTACAGGGACGTGTGTCGCCCGTTTTATGGAATCGCTCCCCACCTCTTGAATACTACTTGCCTGTTGAAAGCGGTGCGATGAAAACCATAAACCACCTTCACTGTTCCTCCTTTATGGTTCCGCCCTTCGCTCAAGGTTCTGTTCATGATTCCAAAGGGTTAGTCTAAGTTTGCGCTATAACTCTGGTCTATCGTTGGCAGGATTTCCAACGAACAAATGTATTTCTCTTCCGATGGGATTTCCTTACAAACATTAACTCATGACAATTCAATGTCATCCTTCAATTCTGCTATGATATATATATATATATATATATATATATATATATATATATATATCAACCTTCCTTTTCAGAGTTCTATCCTGTCATAGTTCTTCTTCTACCTGTATATTCAAAAACATCATATCTCTACCACCATTAAGTTCTTCAAACTAAGCCAAACGTTAACGTGTGATGGTCCGTCGTACCTGTGTTAATCTTCGCACATCTTCAACAAATAATGACCGTCCAATGACCTCTTCCCAGATCAATGACGCTCAATGATATCGCTGGGCATCTTGGGTCGAACTGTAACACGCGATGGTGCATAGTGAAAGTTTTTTTGTAAAATCGTACAGGGACGCATGTCGCCCGTTTTATGGAATTGCTCCCGACCTCTTGAATATCGCTTGCCCGTTGAAAGCGGTGCGATGAAAACCATAAACCACCTTCACTGTTCCTCCTTCGTGGTTTCGTCCTTCACTGAAGGTTCCGTTCACGATTCCAAAGGGTTAGTCTAAGTTTGCACTATAACTCTGGTCTATATTTGGCAAGATTTCCAATGAACAAATGTAGTTCTCTTCCGACGGGATTTCCTTACAAACATTAACTCATGAAAATTCAATGTCATCCTTAAATTCTGCTATGATATCTATATATATATATATATCAACCTTCCTTTTCAGAGTTCTATCCTGTCATAGTTCTTCTTCTACCTGTATATTCAAAAACATCATATCTCTGCCACCATTAATTTCTTCAATGGATACACTGAATTCCTCGAGAGCCCCTCATATATTCAACCAAGTAGTTCCATGACTGCAAATATCAAACTAAGCCAGTTCTTCATTACAAGAAGGTCTCATCCTGGAATTCGAATCCTACCACCATGATTCCTCAACAGGGTTTCACTTTTAACTCCATATGCAGAGACTCATACAGAGGTTCAGGAGATTCCATACAGGAATTGCATCAGTCAATACACATATAATACACATATCCCTAACTCTGCAACAATGATTTCATTCCTTTCCGGGCACCATAGGTATCCTCTGCCCATTATGAAATTGATCACATAGGTCATATATATTCCATATTTACTCAACCATACTTAACACAATGCCACAGTTCTTCATTAACATATATAAATCTTGGCCATATATTCAATTTGTCCTTCAATCTATTACCTTGTCTCTTCCTAGCAGCTCTCCCTTTTGTCATCTCCTTTGCAAACTGTATTAAACCTCTAATTCAACTCTACTGCTATGTCTCTAATTCCTCTGTTTCATCTGCTACCTCTACTACCTCTCTGTCTCTTTTGCCTTATGGATAGTTTAGGTGTTGCTCCTGTCTTTTCCATCAGTGACAACATTAACAACATAATTTATATTGGAAATCTAATTTTCAACATTGTACATTTATCGTGCAATGATTATCTTTGATTGTATTTTGATATCATATTTACAAATTCTTCTTTTAATTTTCCATATAAAGGTTTTTCTGGCATATTGGGATCAAAGACGTAGATAGATCAATTGGAAGTGACGTTGAAACAATAAAATGGAATTGAAAATTTCATTCAATTGAAACAAAGTCGTCCAGAAATGTGTTTGCATTGGATAAAAGAAAACATTCTTGTTTTTGTGATGTTTGCATAGACAACAAAAAATCCAATGACATTTATGAAAACAAAATGTATGTGAACGATTGGAAACATACAAAGCTAAATACAAAGTGAAAAATGTCTGTTGCAATGTTTGAAGAAATGCAATCAGAGGAAACTACAATATCATCTGATGGTGATCGAGTTTCTGATCTTGTTAGAGAAGGTAACATTTGAATTACTTTCTAATGATTTAAAGATCTAGAAATAAATTCAAATATGTATAATTTTGTTAAGTTTGTTTTATTGTGCAGTAGATGTTTTTGTTGTAATTGCACCTATTGACAATGATGAAAATGTGAAGTATTATTTGATGCGTTGCACTGAACGAAAAATGAAATTATTACAAAACTATAATGATCACGGATTTCAATATGACAGAGGGTCTATTATACTGAAAGGTTATTTTTTCAGACAAACTAATCAAAGTGGAGACTTTGTTTACTTTCAAGACTATGAACCTAATTCCATAAGTTGTCAATATAGTCACTTGGTGTGTGAAGCATGCATAAAGTTGATAGAAGTTCAATGAAAGAAAAAAAATAAAATTAAGAGATGGAAAGTGTCAAAATCCGATCATGAATGGATTATTGAAGATGGAATTCCATTAGAACTTTTTTGATTGAATTGTCCAACAATTTATTCTCTTTGGATTAAATATGTTTTAGAACTTCCAGTACTGAACTAAAAATTGAGCTTCTTATGTTATTTGTGCAAGTGTTTGCACATGTACAAATTGTTTTGGTACATGCACGTGCTCTAGTATCAACTGAAAGTAGCTTTTCTATACATGTGCATTGATAAAAAATGTTACATGTATTGGATATATATATATGTGTTCTAGAATGAAATTAATTGTTCAAGTAGTCTTACTATGTGCATTGATGAAAAATTATTTACGTACTCAATATATATGTTCTAGAATGCAATTAACTGGAACTAGTTTTTCTATGTTCATTGATGAAAAACTAGTTGGATTTTATGGTAAAAAGTATCCACAATGTAAATAAATCATCTGCAATATAGTTTTGTACGAAGATTCCTTTCAGACAAGAGACTCGGAGCACTTCTTTGACTTTTGGTGGGATTTGACCCACATCTCTATTCCTGATTGAAAATCTAGTACAAAATTTGTTTTTCCAATGGTCGGATATGTTCAATGTGCATTGATGAAAAATGTTACTTGTATTAGATAGATATGTTCTAGAATGCAATTAATTGTTCCAAGTAGTTTTTCTATGTGCATTGATGAAAAAATAGTTGGATTTTCTAGTAAAAAGTATCCACAACGTAAATAAATCATCCTCAGTATAGTTTTGTATGAATATTCCTTTCAGACAAGAGACTCGGAGCACTTCTTCGACTTTTGGTGGGATTTGACCCACATCTCCATTCCTGATTGGAAATCTAGTACAAAATTTGTTTGTCCAATGGTTGGATATGTTCAATGTGCATTGATGAAAAATTTTACTTGTATTGGATAGATATGTTCTAGAATGCAATTAATTGTTCCAAGTAGTTTTTCTATGTGCATTGATGAAAAACTAGTTGGATTTTCTAGTAAAAAGTTTCCATAATGTAAATAAATCATCCGCAGTATAGTTTTGTACGAAGATTCCTTTCAGAAAAGAAACTTGGAGCACTTCTCTGACTTTTGGTGGGATATGACCCACATCTCTATTCCTGATTGAAAATCTAGTACAAAATTTGTTTGTCCAATGGTCGGATATGTTCAATGTGCATTGATGAAAAATGTTACTTACATATTGGATATATATACATTCTAGAATGAAATTGATTGTTCAAGTAGTTTTACTATGTGCATTGATGAAAAATGATTTAAATGTACTCAATATATATGTTCTAGAATGCAATTTTAACTATTTAAAGTAGTTTTTCTATGTGCATTGATAAAAAATCATATTGGATATATACAAGAACTTAATGTGCCCAATTTTTCTTGTGAGCTTTTCTAGTAAAAAGTATCCGTGCAATGTAAATAAATCATCCACAGTATATTTTTGTACGAAGATTCCTTTCAGACAAGAGACTCAGAGCACTTCTCCGACTTTTAGTGGGATTTGACTCACATCTCTATTCCTGATTGAAAATATAGTACAAAATTTGTCTATCCAATGGTCTGATATATGTTCTATGTTCTAGAATGCAATTAAATGAATGTCATAAATTTACCAAATTATAAATCAACAAGGCTACCTATTTGAGTGCATTAATGACATTGACCCAAATTCAACAAACATATATATGTACTAGAATTATATTTCCAATCAAAATTAAAGGGATAATTTGTACATATATCTACTTCTTTAAACTCTTTTTTCAATTAGAGCTCAATTGATACATGGTTAGTTGCATTGAAAAACTATGTTCTTCCTATTGGAAATTTTTTCATTCAAACAAGACTACATGTAGAGATCAAAAGAAATCTTAAGATTCCAAATGTACTTCAACCATCCAAAAGGAATTTGTGCAACATTACTTCACATGCCATGCCAATTATAGTGAACAACTATCCAATAGAAACATTTAACATTATATACCACATGTGCCAAATGTAGATTGAAACCATCCAAAACTTTTAAGTTTTAAAAACTTTTTGATAATATATCGTGCAAGATTAAAACATTAAATATCACATGCGAAATGTAGATTGAAACCATTCAAAACTTGAGTTTTAAAAACTTTTTGATTATATATATCGTGCAATGTTACTTCACATGCCATGCCAATTATAGTTCAACTAGATCCAATAGAAACATTTAACATTATATACCACATGTGCCAAATGTAGATTGAAACCATCCAAAACTTAAGTTTTAAAAACCTTTTGATTATATATCGTGCAAAATTAAAACATTAAACATTTAAAACATTAAATATCACATGCGAAATGTAGATTGAAACCATCCAAAACTTGAGTTTTAAAAACTTCACATGCCATGCCAATTATAATTCAAATATCCAATAAAAACATTTAACATTAAATATCACATGCCAAATGTAGATTGAAACCATCCAAAACTTTTAACTTTTAATTTAACAAAAAAATATAGATCACAACATTACTTCACATGTCAAATGTACTCCAAGCATCCAAAACTTAAATTTTAAAAACAAAACAAATTATAACACATGTCATTACATAACATGCCAAATGTAGTTCAAATGAAAACATTAATTTATAGATGACAACATTACTTCACATTCACATGCCAAAAGTACTAAAACCATCCAAAAATTAAATAAAACAAATTATATTAACAATGTAATAAAATATGTCCAAAAATTGTAGATCTCACAAGTATTAAACTGTATCAAGTTTAACAAATTTTAAGACCATCTAAATCTTGAAATCAAATCTACAAATCATGTCCATCAAATAGAGACGGATCTAGCGTCTTTCCTATTAGGGTCTCAATCTGTGCCCTATCATGTGAAGCATCATGGGAAACCTACATACACAATGCACATGTACTTGAACATTAAAATTTGATGTTTTAAAAATGACTGAGAATATATATATCTAGAACTTCATGTAAAAAATAAAATATAACAAAAAAATCATACAATACCTCATGAGGTTCCCTCTCCATTTGATGAACATGTTCTGCCCCCATAGGAACATCTGCAGCAGTAAACTGTACAATATACATGTACAACTATATATATATATATATATATATATATATATATCAATTTTTAATGGAACTTTTTGAAGTGGAATATATATATATATATATATAACTTTTAAACATAAATTTTAAACTTGTGAAAAATTGTCCATACTTGTGGCTCATCTCCCAAGGAAGTAGAAGGTACATCTCCCAAGGAAGAAGAAGGTACCGCCATCCCAAAAACATCGAACGGAATCGGTATTTGTTAAAACATTTTATCAAATTATATATACATACATGTACATGTGTGCACAATTATTTATTTTAAAATCACTTAAAAAACACTAACATTTGCCAACATATCTTGATGGTCAGACCCATCTGCATTGTTTGAACCAGAGGTCCCGAACGTGATATTAACATTTTCGTCATGCATCATGTGTGAGAATTGCAAATGGTGTTTTAACATATAATCATACATTTTTGTTAGATTAATGTACATACAAATAAATGTATACATGTACATACACATGTATTTATTACAAATTGTACACATGTATATGTATGTTAAAATAATTTCAAACCCTAAGGTCATTAACACATACCGTTCTGGTGCCCTCTTCCTCATGAAGAATTAGGTCTTGCAAACCATTGTGACAATTTTTTGCATATATTCGGAGATCTTCAACATTCATGTTGTCAATCTCTTCATCTGTACAATACACAAAATTGGCACGTGCATTTTCACGTGCTCTTTGTCGATTTAAACAAACATCGACTCCACCCAATCCGCTGTAAACATTTTCGATCATAACATCCCTTGCTTCTCGACTTATTTGAGAAGTCACATCCATCTCTTACTGCAGAGTTTCGACCTGAAAAGGTCGACTCACCAATGGCAGCTCAGGGTGAGGCAACTCCACATCTTTCTTAGCGCCCTTACGATTATATAATAAACCTTTCCCTGGGCCAAAAAATTGTAACGGAAGGTCATTGAAGTTGGGTTTCATACCCAAAATTTTTTTTGCGTAAAACATTTGTTCAAAATAAATAGGAACCTCGTCGTTCCATGGGAGCCTTCCATAGGCCGCAAGGTGCCTATCATACAAATAGCGAGCTATATTTGGGTGCTTGAAATATTGCACCTTCAACATTTTTCTTTTTGGCCCTTCCTTGAAATTAAACATTGACTTGGCCACATCTTTTGTAACTTTTTGTTTTACATCCTCCCATTTATTTGTCCCATTACTGTTTCCTTTCTCTTTCTCATCACTTCTACAAATGTATCAGTCATTGGCCCAAGAGTTTTGTACACATTTACAATTTCTCCCAATGAATGTGTAACTATTTCAAGGCTTTGTCGACTCTCAGCAGGTAGAGTCAAAGCCACAAGATCTCTCTACAATTTTGCATGAATTTTTTCACACCTTTGTAAGGTGCACTGCGCCATGTTTGTTTCCCATGGTATATCAGTAATGTTGGCCGGATAAGTTGTGCTGGGTAGACAACCTTCTTCTTGAATGTAGCGATCTTCCCTGTGTCTATTTTGACCACTAGTTGGAACATTTTCGGCCTTTTCATCAATATATATAAAATTTCGTATATTAGAAAAAACACATGTAAAATAAGTTGTACAAATTTAATGAAAAGAAATATTGAAATTGATGGCAACCTTGACATTGTTGGTTAGCATCTTCTCCAACATGACCCTGCTGAGAACCAGACCCAGAACGACCCTGCTGAGAACCAAACCCAAAATGACCCTGCTAAGAACCAGCAGCAGTTGATTGGCCTTCGGGGGAATAAATATCACCCCCTTCACGCAACCTGCTACCATTCATTGATGGCCCTCTAAGTGGATTTGAACCACCACCAACTTCTCGAGATGAGAGAGAAGCTTGATAAGCAAATATGAATTTATAATAAATTGTAAAATACATTCATGTGTACATATAAATACATATACATATTCATTGATTAAATTGCATGAACCATACCATGAATGGGTGAACCATGGGCACGCTCCACGGATGGAGTAGAAACCCTTCTCCTCTTACCTCCTAAAAATTAAAAAATGAAACTTATTAACAACTAATTTAACTCACAAAGTTAATAAAAAATCAATTCCATATATACACACATGTATGGAGATTTAAGATTATATTTAAATACCGTGAACATCCCTCGATCCCTGAACCCCCATATGGGATTCGGTTGATCTTCGTCGTTCATCCTCCATGATATATATATCTATTGGTGGAAATTTACACAAAATATATTTCAGAAAATCAATTTGTAATTTAGTGTACACAAATTATGTAGAACACAACTTTCAAAGCAATAATTGATGTGTGAAACTCAATTTAAGAAAAAAAGAAATTATAAAAATGATAAGTTCACCAAATTGCGCTTTACATGGTGGGAGCACACTTGGTATAAAATTGAAAAAAACACATGGTCATTAAAAAATAAGCGTGAAAATCCATTTAAACAAACTCCATTTAAACAAAAATTTCTTGAAGTCCCCGCATTTTAATTTTATAAAAACGTGAAGTTCACTTGTTGCAAATGTGAAGTTCACCAAGTTGTGCTTTACATGGTGTGGTGGGAGCACACTTGGTATATAATTGAAAAAAACACATGGTCATTAAAAAATACGCATTTATAAGTACACAACACAAACATATCCAAGATATGTTACAATGTCCATCAATAAATTTTGAAGGGGAGCATCTCAACACTAATTCATCTTTGAGAGATGAATCTTGAATTTTTGAAGAAGAGCATCTCAAAACCAATTCATCTTTGAGAGATGAATCTTGCATTGGCATTGCTCTGTATAATTCTAATTCATCTTTGATAGATGAATCATGAATTGGCATTGCCCCACACAATATATCAACAGACATCTTATTCACATTTGTACAATGCCTTATACTAGAAAATTGAAATTGGCTAACAATATTGTTTGCTATTCCATGCAGTTCTTTTAGCCTCTCCTTTTTAACTTGGCACACGCCATTCATCTGGTTGCACACAAGTTCAGAACTGGTGAAAACTACAATTCCATTTGATCCATACTTCATCGCTATTCCCAAGCCTTCTATCAATCCAATATAATATGCCTCGTTGTTTGTTTTTCTTCCCGATATATTCATTTTCCTTTGGACGACTTTGCTAGTCGCAATATTGGAAAGCACATATGTAATCACTGATTTCCCTGGATTGGGATAGCAAGAAACTTCTATGCATAATTTCCGTTTTTCAACCATATTTAATGGTTTTCTTATCCCTGAAAAAAAACAAATTCAATAAAAATATATATATTAAATTGACATTTATTGCAAATTCATGAGAAAAATGACACAAGATCATGAGGTAAATGACATGTGCATTGTTTATCTTAAAGTTTGACTTAAAAAGTTTATGGTAGAGCTCACATCTAAAATTAATAGGAGGAAGCCTTTAGTTTGTGGGAGAAATGACACATGTACACAGTTTACCTTAAAGTGGTTGTGTTTTATGGATATTAGAGGAAGCCTTTAGTTTGTGGGAGAAATGACACATGTACATAGTTTACCTTAAAGTTGTTGTGTTTTATGGATATTAAAATGAAGAACTTCTATTTAGATCCATTCCAGAGATTGACTGTAGGGGCATTTACTAGATATGTCACCTTTCATAAAATATGAGATCCAAAGGCTACCTGGGCCTTTACAGACTCTGCCTATAGAACTTGTAGAAGTAAACACTAGAGGCATTAACAATATCAAAGAACATTTTCATGTTCAGACATGGGAATGTGTCTATTTCCCTACGTAGAAAAATAGTTCAAGGTAGTTAACATTCATAGACATGTCATCAAGAAGGTCAATGTGATCATCCCCAACTTACTTTTCATGAAATTAGGCTTGAAATCCTCTACAACCTGGTGGATGGAGTTGAATTGGAACTAGGTCAAGGCCTTTACAAAATACATGCTAGTGAATAACACTTACTAGGTTATGCCAAAAAATAAAGTGGGAGAAATGTTTTCTCCTCGAGGTTATCCAATTGGGTGTGTAATACCAACTTCACCCATTTCCTAACAGGTTTCTCTCTTAGATTACAAAGTGTCTTAAGCCATTAACTTCCATAGAACTTAATAGATTATTAGAGCTGGAATTCTATTTCTTGTGTGTAAGAGAAGAAATAATTCTTGTTTAGATTTTAACAATGGCTAAGATGGTCAAATTTTTATTTGGGAAAACAAATAAACTAGATATGCAAGACTTCAATATTTAGATGCAATTTTTTTTTCAAATGCAAAAGTTAGTAGGATGTGCAATATTTATGCCAGTTGCAAGAATATTTAGGGGATCTCTTTGCACTATGAGCAAGAAACAATTTATTGGTTCTCATACTCCCTCTGCTTTCTCTATGGAATCAAAAAATTCTAGTAGAAGGCCAAGTCATGAATCTAATTTTGTTGATTGCTAAAGGTGAGAATCACCATAGCTAGTCCATGTAGTCCTCCACCACTACCCCAGATTGATAATTTGGTAACAATTTTCCTCATTATTTCAAAGAATAAGAAGCCAACCAAATATTTTTATCATGTTAATGATGTTTGAATTTACATTATCACAATTTTTTAGGGAAATAATATTGGTTTTAGTCCATTCCTAATGAAAAATAAGGTACCCCTTTAATTGCAGGTTTCATCATGATAGTTAGTGAATTGTTTGGAAATCTATGAACACTGCTTTTGTGCCTTTATGGAAAGAATTTTGGTTTTTCCCCCTCTTATTTCAAGCAGATTTAAAGAAATGTTGCTTCTAAAATTTATGTCCATGTGTCAATTTTGATAGGCTTTATGTTGTTGGGCAACTTTTTATCGATACTAGGGATTTTCACATGAATTTTTTCAATCGTTGAGACTTCTCAACTGGGAACCATTTTGTGTGACATTACTAACATGTAATATATTTTATTGATAGTTATAGGAAGCATTTTATATTGAAAATGAATTAGAAAAAAAACTTTCAACGTTGAAACTAGGATTCAACATGTTTAAACATTTTTCCATAAAACATCCATCGCATTAGAACTATAGAAATGAATAGGAAAAAAGCTATGGTAGGACATGATGTCATGATCCTTATGATGATTGAACACTGAAATTGATGCACACTAACTACCCATTACTAACAATATTCATGATGTTAAGCACAAAATGTGTAGTATTATGCCAGATGTCATCTATTATCTGGGTAGCAACTAAATGGCACAAATTGTTTCCTATATTGTGGAATTTTAGTTTGATCTTATTCAAAACCTTATTAGTTATATATTTTTCAATTTCCCATGGATTCATTGAAGTTAAAAAACTGGTTTTTATAACAAACATATCCAATTATTGTGCACAAGTAATTCACCTTGTTGACCACTATATCAGAACATTCATTCATAAAGGGGTATAAAAATTATGAAAAATAGAGTCGATATATTGCATTTATATTGGGGGTTCTATAAAAGGTATGTAGTAAAAATAGGGAACACCTATTAGGGTTTTTATTATTGGAAAGATGTATTGGGAATGGGGTTCAATAGAAGTCTTTTGGAAAAATGTTTGGTGTGGATATGTGACTGTATTGATTTCCTATGGGTTAATATTACCAATTTGAATTCCATCTAAATCTACAAGAATCTATTTACAATGGTAAATGAGGGTGAACCCTCTCAAAATTATGTGATTTAGTGGAACATTCCGTACATGAACCTACTCAATTGCATCTAGAGGTGCATGAAACTACTAAATCACAATTTTCCTTTTGGCTCTAAAAATAGTGACCCAAAATACTAATAAGACTTGTGTTGCAATTCTATCATTGAAGAAAACACCCAAAATTCAAGCACTACATTAGAAGTGGGAGGTTGCAGATGTGTCCATAAAACAACTCAGTGCAGTACACAATTTCATGACAAACATAGCAGGATGGTGCAACTGTGGCTAATCAAATGGTTCTTGATGATATATTTTCTTTTCTTCATTGATACAATTGTCATTAATACACATTTACATTTTTATTCTTATAATATTCACTACCAATGTAAGCTTTTGTGGCATTATATATTGGATCAGATAATATTTCAACTCCTTGGTCAGAAAAGGGAGTCTGACCATATTTATTCTCTCCATATTATGGGTTGTTCAACCAATTTTTTCTCCTACCATCTCCCTCGAATTTAATTCTACCGTACTAATAACCTCTCTCACTCCTCAAATTATTGTCATCAAACATGCCCCATTGAGGATCTAGAGCAACGTTTGCACCATACTTAGAACTGTCATTGCTGCTAATTGAAATTGGAGAGTCGTGTATACTAGATTGCTTTCTTTTGGTGGCTCTTACTTGGAAAATATCCTGAGATGAGTTTGACATGATGGTCATATGAGGCTGGAAGCTACTTGGTGTAATTTTCATTAAATCTTGAAAAAAACAGAGCAAAAATGTCATTTTCGATCATTTTTTATTAAAGCTTCTGCATACAGCAAATGTTATCACAATTGCAACACAATCATGTTCCATGAGCATGAATTATGAATGTTGCAAGCCAAATTGCAAGAAAATTTACATTCATTTTAGGCAAAAGAAGGCTATGACATTAAGGTCCATGCTAGAAAAAATTATGCAAATAAGGTTGTTGAGTCAATACTTACCATGTGTTTCAAAGCCATAACAAAGGTTGGCTTTGAGAGTGTCCTCCCAAAGCCCTATCTTGAGATGAAATTCAATTCAATGTCTCTTAGAGTTGCAAGGTGGAATTGATAGAACTATTTGATTTCTTTACCATACTTTGAGATAGATATCTCCTTTCATCTATACCTTTCTCTACCATATTATTTCCAAGTGAAATGGGATTTTTCACATTTTGAATGCCATTACCATGTAGTTTGGTAGTCTGATAGCTAGACCTATCACAAGTAAGGTTGTCATACCAAAATATTTCTCTTGCTCAACTCAATGACCATGACTCTCTTCTCACACTGCTTACCATAGGATCTTCAATTGTACATCACACAAAGTTGGGGGTTCTAGGTCTACACCTATTAGGTAAAGTTGTATTTTATGGCATTGTGGTCCTTAAATTTGGAGGTGTTCCACCTGAAAAAGTAGGCATTAAATATGGATGAAAAGGATTTTTTTTAACTTTGATAGAATTTCCTTGTGGAATTACTGAATTTCTCGACGACATGATGCTAGCTTTGCTCAGAGAAGAAGGTTTTGGAGGAGGAATTGAATTCTTTTGACTTATTTTTGGCATTGAAGTTTGAAATAATAGTTTTGATGACTCCATTTATGACCTTGGTGAGTAATTTGATGCACACAATATTTACTTTGAAGATGGTTTATAAGATGTTGAAGAAGTTGTAGATTTTGGTGTTGTCACTGAATGTTTCTTTGTTGTTGGACTTGATCAAGACACAATTTAACTTTACGAGAAGATTGAAGACTTTGAAGAAGTTTTAGATTTTGTTGTTCTCACTGAAGGTTTTTGTCTGGTTTTGTTTCTTAAACCATCATTTCCATAGGACATTTTTGGTAAATAGATTCTTGACCTTGATGAGAGGATATGATACCTTGAAGAGGCTACATCTTTTGGTGACGTCACTAATTGTTTCTCTGTTATTGCATTTGTTAAACTTTTTTATCCCAGAGGAGGGTGTTATCCAATTTGAATTTGAAACCCCCCTCACATTTTTCAATGAAGGTTCTATCTAAATATTAGGGAGCTACACATTATAGAAATTCAATATAATGTGCCAAAAAATTTACAGACATCCCAAAAACAGAAACCACCTATTATATGTCAATTAAATCTACATGGAACCAATAAGCAATATGGTAAAATATAGAATTATGAATCCCTTCAATTAGTAAAAAAAAAATATGAAGAAAGCACCTAGAGGACTAGAAATAACAATATAGTAGAGAAAAAGAATAGTATCTTAGTAGCTATAATTGCAAGTCATAAATTAATATCATATATTCCAATTTTAGCACTAAAAGAAAACTCAAAATAACATAAAAGCAGAGACAACATTGTTTTACACAAGTAAACATTGTTAATGGAAATAGGCAACATGGATTGGCATAATCATGCCTTTATCAGTGAAATTTCATCAGACCATTGAAAAATTGTGCGCTAACAATATTTAAATAAGTTAAAGGAAAAAATTGACCTATATTGTATAGTTTATGGGACAGAAATAAATATGTAGAAATATTCACTTGGTTTTTATAATTGGGTAGAGGAATGACTTAAAATGACCTTGTATGTCTTCTCGTTTTAGAGCTCAAATTTTTAAGAAGGATTTAAGTATCCACATTTCAAGAATCACTCGAAGAGGTTGATAAAGAATATAGGAAGACAAAAAACTAACCAGTGGTGTAATAAATGGATTTCTTGGGAGGTATATTGGCATATGGACTTTTGGTAGCTAGAATTTTTCCAAATAAGTGAATGTATTTTAAAACCAAACCTCTAGTTTATTTTGGTTTAGACAAGGTCTAGACTTTGAAAGTGAATTCCCTCTTTCTTCCTCTTACATGTCCAATGATCGGAATCTGGATTGAGGGAAAAAAAATTCCAAAATAAAAATTTTGCATTTTATTTGTTGTACATGAGTTTTTAAAAGCTAATTAACTCATAAATTTCTCACAAAATACACTTAAAGCTTGACACATAAACCCCTTCCCAATTGGCTAACTTTAGACGATCCTAAACACATTTTTATTTAACTGACAAGGGAGATAGCACAACAAAACTAGATTTTCCATATTCAAATCAAGTTGGTATCAAAGTACAATTTAGCTCATTTTAGTCAAGGTTGGCTAGAAGAATTAGCTATTGGTTTTTTTATTTATGAAAGGAGAGTTTAGTTGTGTGCAATTTTATGTGTGTGAAGAGAAATTCAATATTGAGAGCTCAGTTCTAAAATCATGACAAAGAAGCTTTTTATGCATTACAAGTGTGATGGAAGCTTCATCGAGTATCTCTTTTAAACACTCTTCCTTAACAAAAATCTTTGATAAAGAGATGTTGCAGAAGCTCTACATCATGAATGATATCGTGCAAGAGATGTATGAAGATAATAGGGAGAACATTATCCTTCAAGAGAAGTTGATTTCCAAGAATGAGGACAAGCAAGAAATTCTTGAAAATATGCATGAGATGGAGACTCAACTCCATATTGCAAATGACAACCAAGCAAGGATGCATGACATGGAGATTCAACACTATGATGCAAAGGAAGCCTTAGCCAAGTATGTGAATGAAAAAGAGGTATGAAATTCAAGTTTTTCCTCAATTTCCTCTCAAAGCGAATGTGTATGTGCTTTTGAGAGACACACTAGAGGAATAAGGTCCAAATGTTTGATGAAAATGGGCTATGAAAGTAAAGGGTTAAAGGCAAACATGTACAAGGCATCATTGCGCCAAATGTTGTTGAGGAAAGGCCTAATTATTTGGGTCTTGGTTATGGAAAACATGATGGAGAATGCTCCAAAGCCATGGAGGCACATGAAGTTGTTCCAAGAAGGAATTTCATTTCGTGTTCATTACCTCAAGCTTCTGAAGTTTGTGTTCATGATGAATGGAAAAGTTTGACACCCACTTTGCAAGAAGATTTTAATAATCATGCAGCTAATGAGAATGTAAAAGAAGAGGATGTTGAAAGCTCTAAAGTCATTGAATTCATTGCTAGTATTCCAAGGAGAGCCACTACCTCATTAAATTCACCTCCTCAAGAAGGCGACAAAGGTGAATGTTCAAGGTATAAATCTGTCTTTAATCAAATTGCTTTTGATTATGATAAACATTGTAAATATTCACATAAGATTTGGAAAATTTTGCATGTTCCTCTTGTGGTTTTAATAATCATAATGTTTATAGATGTTGGAAGAAGATATCCATGCACATGAAACTTTCTAAATAAATGAGGCAAAAATTCAAAGGCCCATTGGACAAGGAAAATGATGTTGAAAATAAGATGCAATTGTTTTGCACTCATTTCCATAAGAAAGGTCACCTTGTAGACAAGTGTTGGAGTTTGTATCCAACAAGTCATCCACGACATTTGAAGAAGGTGGAAAGAGATATTGACAAGAATGGAAAAGAGGATTCCATAATCGATGAGGGTCAGGATGATTCACATGATGAAGTGCAGCTGAAAGAAGCGCCATTGAAATGGTTTGGTAAGGGATGGTTGGATTTCTTATCCAATTAAGGCCTTGCATGTATTTTGATGTTTCATGAATTTCTTTGCAAATTCAAAGTATGGTGCATGTTGCATGAAGAAAGATGTTGAAAGTAGAGTTATGTTGACACACTTAGATGCAACAAATATGGAAATTTGTACATGCTATTATTTGACTTGAGAGTCAGTTGTTTGAAGAGGCATGGTTTGTCGACTTGTGTTTGGTTGATGGTTTTGTACACCAATATGTAAGAGTACATGGAGATATTCACATGATGTGAATTTTTTTTTCTTTGAAGGAGAAAATTGATATGTCAGCGAGCTATGTTTCTTGCATGATGTGTTTTTAGTTTGATGGTTTTGTTTGTGACAAGACGTCACAAGATTTTGGGAAGGTCCACTCTTGAGTGAGAGCCTCATGATTACAACCTAATCATGAGAATCAAATGGGAGTGCATCCTTATTTTGAAAAAAAATAGGATTCTGAGCTACCTAGGACTCAAACCATTATTTTTAAATTTGAAATATCATGGTGTGTTGTTTCAATGCCTAAATCCACAACCCTAACATAAATTGTTTTATTCTTTTTTGCAGGATTTAGTTGGTTATATTAAAATTCAATTGAATTTAAAATTCTTGGCTTAGTGGCATGAACCAAACATATTGTGTATTAAATGAGGAATTTCTCTCTCCCAATAATTTCTAAATCACCCATATCACCAAGAAAACATGTTTAAGAACATACTTTGGTATGGGAAAGACCTTAGGTCCTTTGACTGTGCACATGTGGTGTGAAAAATTGAAATTATGGATGAAACCACGAAAATGAAAAACCCAAAAGTGGTAAATGATTTAAATAGGTAATTAATTATTTACCAACATAAATTCTTCAACTTTTAGCAACTAAATGATAAGTAAAAAAATAAATAAATTTGTAATTATGGTTCAAAAACATAATCTTAAGAAGCATTTTAAATTAATTCTATCTCATAAAAAGTATCCCTCCTAACTTAACAAATACTATCTCTTCCCATAAGGTTCACGACCTCCCTTCCTTAGAACACAAGACATAAATACAATTAATATTTCAATATGTTAACTCCTATTGAAACAAATGAAAAGTTGTATAGATGGTTTCAAATATTATAAGAAGGTTTTTGATATGGTTGAGAGAATGTGGAAAATAGAATCCATAAACAAATTATTTTTCAAAACGTATTACTTTCAAAGTATCAACAAGGAATGTACAAGGGTGTTCAATGAATTAACGCTATTTAAATTCCATGATGTATATTTCTTACTCATAATTTTAACAAATTATTAAATAATCATCTAGATTGGATAATTATATTATTTTTCATATATTTTGATGCTTATAGAGTGAAAAAACTGAAAGAATCAACTTGTAGGGTCATTTTAATGGTGGGTGGAGAATTGGGGTCTAAAACCTTTTGGAGTCATTTTGAGTTATTAAATGACATTTCTTGGGGTCAAACAACTATCCCTTGTGCCGAAACCTTGACCATTGTTCTACACTTAAAGACATATCCAATGGTGCAAAAAAAAACATCAAATGAAGTTCATTCAAAATTTATGCCTTTAGTAAGTTGACCTATCATGTTGACCACCATGGTACGAGAGAATGTCATTTTAACCCCATTACTCATGCATAGCAAGCTAGCTACATGTGGAATTTTAACAAGACTCTAAAAGTTCTAAAATCACAAACCTCGTTAATGGTTGACGGAGTCAAATCTAACACCTAGTTGGCTATCACGCTATGTTAAATACTTGGCCACTAGGAGGAATAAGAGTTCCATTTTGTGTTATTGTATTTTCTTCCATATTTGAAAATACAACTAGGAGTGTGAAGTTAGAGAGAAAAATGTATGAAGTTAAGTTTTTATAGCAACCTTACACGCCAAAATTCTTAGCTAACTCTAGAGAGATTACCTCTTTCTTTGTACTTACATATTTTCCATACCAGAAAAGAGAGAGTAGAGCATGTTTACATTTTAATGTTGTTTTTCTCCCATAAGGATTTCCTAGGGAAAAAGGAGTAGAGCATCATTACTTTTTAGGGTTGCTTGTCTCCCATAAGGATTTCCTAGGAAAATAATTGTGTTGATTGTAGATATGTATGTGTGTGTTCCATTATGTTCTCTATTTCTTACGTTGTGTTTCATTATTTTTTCTATTTCTTACATTTGATTGTTTTATTCATTTAAATAGAAATTTAGTTATTAAAAGATCTAAAACTTAAATACAAATTAATCTTCATTATATAGATTTCACTTATTTTATCAAATTTGGTGTGAAAAACTATTTCATTATAATAACTATAAAACTTGACGATTAAATAACAAAAATTTGTATTGATAAACATCTACAGTTCTCCAACCTAAAAAAAATACATATAACTTTTAGGTACATTTAAACATATATTAATATAAAAAAAACCATTATATATTTAAATTTATTAAAGTGAACAATGTGTTGATATGATTTTCATAAACATTTATAAATATTAAAAAATACATTAATATTTTTCAAAAAATACTAATAATATAAAATATTTATATATTTTTAAAAATAATTAAAATATATGTTTTATAATTTAAAAAATCAGTTTTATAATTTAAAATTATAAAAAACTAAATAAAAAATAAATAACTAACAGTGAAACACTTTTACCATATTCCAGCCCTCGACGACAGAGTGCAAGGGATAAGTCAATAATTCGTTTCCCACTAAAAAGGACTGCATACGAAGGGAGTGTAGGAAATAATAAGGATCATCGTTAACCTATTCCTAATTAAAATAATTGTATTTTATATATTTCAGAATAAAAAACACTATGCAATATATATATAAAAAAATTCTGATACTTTATAATAAATATGATATGTAATATGTTTTCATAATTTTCAATTATCATTGAAAGCTATAGACAGATTGCGGTAACATAAACGAAAGGAATGTCAACTATTTCATGACTCATTTCCATTTCGCCAATCACCTATTGGATAAAACCTATGGAATAAAGGGAAAGTTGTCACCATTCTATTATCAGTTCGGCTTAGATAAGGCTGAAAAAAGATTTGTTGGAATGAAAGTCTAAGTATATAGAAAATACTGTGAGAATTATTTTGCTAAAAGTCTAAGTAGATAGTAAATATACGGTGAGAATCTACAGTGGAGTGGAGCGAGTATCACTGTTATTGCGTTGATGTGCAGAAGGATCTATTTCCCAGAAGAAAAGGACCAAACTGTCAGGTTTTAATGCAAAGGCTTGCAGAGTGTTGGATTCTATTTTCCACATGATCTCAACCATATCAAAAACCTTCTTATAATATTTGAAACCAAAGCTATATATAGATTGAGCTAACAAAAACGAAAGGAATGTCAACTATTTCATGACTCATTTCCATTTCGCCAATTGCCTATTGGATAAAAGCTATGGAATAAAGGGAAAGTTGTCACCATTCTATTATCAGTTCGGCCTAGATAAGGCTGACAAAAAGATTTATTGGAATGAAAGTCTAAGCATATAGAAAATAATGCGAGAATTATTTTGCTAAAAGTCTAAGTAGATAGTAAATATATGGTGAGACTCTACAGTGGAGTGGAGCGAGTATCACTGTTATTGCGTTGATGTGTAGAAGGATCTGTTTCTAGAAGAAAAGGACCAAACTGTCGGGTTTTAATGCAAAGGCTTGCAAAGTGTTGGATTCTATTTTCCACATTCTCTCAACCATATTGTTGAGTCCTCTGCATCTTTCCTATACACCTTTCTAGACTTTTCTCCATTTACCTGGACCTCCTAAGTCATCAACATCATTGCATATTAACCATAAAAGAGCATTTAAAGTGGTTTTCAACTATGTTTTGTGTCTTCTGTTTGAATTAGATTTTTTCTCATTGAGCTGCGGAATCTTGTCACTTTCCGCAGCTGCTTCAACTTTCCGCAGCCATTTTGTTAAAGTCTATATTGCAGGTGTCTTTAGGAAAATCAAGCCATGTGGGCAAGTTGGAAATGACATGGACATGGACCGAGTCCTATTGGCTCAGTCGAATTCACCAAAGAAGGTCGTGGTCAAATGAAGCCAAGCGGCAGTCAACCTAAGAGTCCTACGGTGACAGAACTCTGTTTTCACCACGTGAAGACGTACGTGGCCATTCCTAAATCACAGGGGACATATCAACACCTGTGAACTGCTCCATAGGCCGAATTCAACGGCCACTCTCCATAGATTTAATCTTCACGGCAGCCATAATGCTAGATTTCTGGACGTGGTTATTCACGTGTCTTTCATCAGCGTAGATTGTAGGAAATTATTTATGTCATCCTCTGTTATAAATAATGCGTTCTCATATGCATAGTAGTTAACTTCTGTAATGTAATTTTGATGAAGGAAAGCCCACTGTGCCGTGACATTATTTCTTTGTTATGACTGCGTTTTGAATATATGAGAAGACTCTGTTCATAAGCATAATTCGTGGTTGATAGTTGTTGCCCGAGGATTGTGCAGAGGGCCCCTGCACACGCTGAGGTTTTGTTCATTACTGTATAGTGTCATGCTTTATTTTCTTACGTTTATTATGCCATAGTTATTCACATGTATATATTACATTTCTTATGGTATTAACGTTTTGCTCCTGTTCATAATTTTTCATGCTTTATACTGCTGTTAACTGATCAGTGTCTTTGTTCCAGATTATAGTAGGCAGCCCGGGCATTTGCACATAGTTTTGCAATGACTAATGACATGGAATCAATGTTGTTCTTCTGCTGATTTATTTTTCTTAGCTTTTAACTCCAGCACTATTTTATTCATTTCAGTTTTGTACATTTTCTTTTCTAGTTAGATTAGATATTAAATTACTCATGTCATTATCAATTACCTCTGAAAGCCATAGCGAGACTAATGGTGAGAGATTGAAGTATGAGTGTGTAGTTTGATATTAGAATATTTTTCTACAAGTTAGATATTAAATTGCTCATGTCATTATCAGTTACCTCCGAAAGCCATAGCGAGACTAATGGTGAGGGATTGAAGTATGAGTGTGTAATTTGATATTAGTTTATTTTTATGCAAATTAGATATCATATTGCTCAAGTTGTTTATGATTACCTCCGAAAGCCATAGCGAGACTAATGGTGAGGGGTCATAATATGAGTTGATGTAATTTGATTTTAGCTTTACTTCTTGCAATCTTTGGATTTCTTTGAGTACAGTTTCCTTTGTATTTAGACAGCAGCAAGGGTAATGGGTTTCATGATCAATAGTTCACTATTTGTTTGACTAGTATAGTGGCACATTTTTATTTTCTTTTAGGAATTAATTTTGTCATTGTATGTTTTAAAATCCTTTTGAAGTTTGAAGTTTTAGAAATCATTATAAAGGACATCATTGCCTTGAACATTTATATCCATACTTGTCTTCTAGAATTTCCATCTCATATTAGGAAACCAACCAAGATAGAAAAAAAAAAACCAAAAATGACAAAAAGTAAGAGATAGGTTATCTTGCACATATAGTGCGCCACACTTTGTCATCTTACGAATCCCGGATTGACAAATTAATGTAGAAATTTAGGACACACTAAATTGACCAAACATTTTGGCGCCGTTGCCGGGGAAGTGTAACTAGGTAGCCAATTTCTTAAAAAAAAAAAACAATAAAAAGAAGGGAAAAATTGATAACTTCTTGAAGTATGCTCTCCTCTTGCACCTAGTGTGATCTGGAGGATCAGAAAAGAGAGTTATTGGTTCAATAATTTATTAAGTATGATCTCTTCTTGCACTTAGTGTGACCTGGAAGATCAGAAAGAGAATTATTAGCCCAACTTAAAAAAAAAAAATTTACATGCACAGAGCAAGAGATTCTAGGGGAAGTTTTATAGCTAGAGCCAAGAGTTCGATTTTCACAACTCCATCTTCTTCAAGGCATGGACAAGATTCACCACCATCTACCCCTAGCCTTAATATTCCTAGAATTCAAGGAGCAGTTGAATTAGAGGATTCTCCTATACCACCTACCAAATCTCATTTAGAAAAAGACCCTTTCTTTACTTCTACAGGAGAGTATATTGTAATAAAAGAAGTAGAATCACCTGAAGAAGAAAAAGAAGAAACTCCCTCTCATCCTCCCTTGATAGAAGAACCAGAGGACTTTAAGAACTCTGAAGAAACTATCATGACAGAGGAAGTAGTAGATGGATTTGGAGGTAGAGGTAGAGGTAGAGGAGGAGGAAACAATGATGGAGGTGGAGGTAATAATGGAAGAAATAGGGAAGGAGAAAACTCGTTTGGATTCCCTATAGTTGATGAGGAAACTCATACAACGATGAAAAAAATCTCACCATCTGTCCTCCCCAACTTTTATGGATTGCGAAGTGAGGATCCTGAAACATTTCTGTTTGAGTTTGAAGTCGTGTGCCGAACCTATGACTATATGGAAGACTCTCAAAAACTCAAACTGTTTCCTTCAACATTGAAAGGAGCCATGTTGGCAATATGATGCAGAGTGTTGTCCTTGATGGCAACCCACTAAATGAAGATGAAGACATGAGACAGTTGACATATATTGTCCTTGATGGAAAACCACCTGATGAAGTTTGTCTTGACCTGATGGACTTGGTAAATGATGTAAATCTGATATGAAATGATGTTTGTTAGCAATATGATGCTGAGTGTTGAGAAAGTTGACATGTGTTGTCCTTGAATCGCAACCCACTTGATGAAGATGATGACAACTTACTTGATGAAGTTGTGCTTGATAGAATATGTCTTGATGAACTGATGTATCTATAGTGAGTACAGAAGGCAATGAAGAAAGGAATCCAGCTTGTGCTAAATCTATGGTGAAAAGAGTATGTCTCAAGGCATACGCGTATTTGCCTAGGAGAAGTCGCGTATGCACGCGGGAAACAACGTTCCAAGTCGCGTATGGGCAAAAGCGCTCATAAAGTGCAAAACCAGGGGTAACCACCATGGTATTGACCCATTGTCTTGGGTAATGATTCGTCTAAATGACCCCGTCCAGGAATACCATCGGACGTAATGTAGTTTTGGGCTCATGATATTGTTTTGGCTCATGGTATTGAAAAAGGGGCTCATGGTATTGAAGAAAGGGTAAACCTATATAAGGAGAAGAAATTCATTGTGCAAATCATGAGTGTGGGAGCAAGATGTCTGAGCTTGAATGAATACTTCTCTGTGAAGTATATCTGTATGGAAAGGGTAAAGGTTTGATGACAGATCTGAATCTATGATGCACCTATGAAGAAATGATGAAGCGGGATATCTAGATCTGAAATGTATCTGTATTTGCTAGATCTGTTTATGGAATGATTAGATCTGAGATATGGCAAAAATCTGTCTGAAGTAAAGGGTTAAATCTATGTGATGTATCTGTTCTGAAGAATTGCAATGACCTAAATGTCTGAAGAACCATACGATAGTTCGCTGCAGAGGAAGTGCGTATATACGCGTCTTCACTGAAGAGAAAGCGCGTCTGCGCAATGAAATTAGCTTTGTAATATGTACAGAAGTATACGCTAGTTTATGTGAACGGAAGCGTGTATATTCGCGACATCAGTGAAAAAAAAAGCGCGTATGCAAACTAGGGTTTGCTGAAGTGTGTGGTAAGAAAAGTCTGATTTGTTCTGCTGGTTTACAGATATCTGTCAGTGAGTTATATGTATCAGTTTCATGTTTGACTGTGCTTAAAAGTATGGAGTGGGTCCAGTCTGAAAATATGATGAAACGTGGCCTGCAAGTTGTGTCCTAAAGGAAGATTTGGATCCAGTGTGAAAATTGATGAAACGTGGTCCATAGAGGTGCTGAGGGTTGTAGCCTTCAGTCAGGGGGTTGTAGCTCCCTTCCAGGTGAGGCTGGTAAACGAGATCAGGGGGTCGTAGCTCCCTTCCAGGAGAGGCTGGTAAACGAGTCAGGGGGTTGGAGCTCCCTTCCAGGAGAGGCCGGTAAACGAGTCAGGGGGTTGGAGCTCCCTTCCAGGAGAGGCCGGTAAACGAGCGCAGGTGGGTGCCTGCGTGCTGGTAGGAGTCTGCACCAGCACATATGTTGTAAGATGTTTTCTCTATAATAAAATATTGAAGGCTGAGCAACTGCAGCGGTGGTTTTCTCTCGTCTTGGGTTTCCACCTAAAAATCCTGGTGTTCATGTGTGATGCTTATGTGTGACGATTTATTCTGTTCTTAGTACACATGTTTATTGTTTATAGAACATCTAATGAATGAATGATGGAATGATATAAGTGAAGAATTAATGGCATAATTAGATCTCTGTGTATACGCGAGTTTTATGAAGGATATCCACATGTATACGCTAGTTGGCTTCAGCAAAGTAGCGTATGGATTTTGGAGCATGAAAAAGTAAAAGTTTTTAATATGCAGTAAATACTGATTCACCCCCCCTCTCAGTATTTTTTCCAACAATTCGTATCAGAGCAGGTCCTTCTACAGAAGCTTGATCGCTTGAAGGAGATCCGTTGCAATGGGAAAGAAGCAAAAGAAGAAGGCTACTCAAAGCAAGGAGATGTCTCAGAAAACATGTATAGCAGAAAATGGAGAAAATGAAACAGGTATTGAGTATTATTCTTGTGATTCACTTTTCGGTGTATGCAATAGTGAAGATAGTGAAAGTAATGCTTTGGGTCTAGAGGAAGCTATCAAGATCAAAGTTGAAGATCAACAAAGATCACTCAAAGAGAAAGACTCTATCTACAAAGAATTGATCTCTCAAATGAAAGAAAAAATAGAAATACTGAATGGACAGATAGACAAGTACCAAAGGTTCCATGCTTATGCATCCAATCGAATGACAAGACTTGAAGCAGAAATCAACGATCTAAATACAGATCTCGAAAAATCAAGCAAGAAGAATGAAGGACTTGAAGCTGCAATCATCTCTCTGCAAGCAGATCGTGAAGCATCAAGTAAGAAGAATGAGGAACCTCTACAACCATTTGAAAAGGAAGGCCTTGAAGCAGAAATCATCTCTCTCAAAGAAGATCTGGAAAAATCAAATAAGAAGAATGAAGAGCTGCAACAAACATGTGAAGAAAACGAAAATTGGTTGAAAGAAGAGATTCTAAATCTGAAGGATCAAGTAGAAGATGGAAGAAGGAAAGAAGAAAGTATGACAAAGCAATGTCAAGCCTTGGAGGTTGAGGTAAACATTCTCAAAGGTAAATTAGAAGAAAAGGTTAAACTTTTGAGGTTTCAAGATAGTACTAAGATTTTGGACAATATTCTGAGTAATCAAAGGTCTCCTGCTATCAAACTTGGTCTTGGTTTTCATGAAACTGTTGAAGGAGAATCTAGTTCACAAGGAAGTGCTAAAGATTCAAAGGATGCCAAAGTAAAACTTGAAGAATTGAAAGAAGCAAAGGGTCAACCGACAATCATGAACTCTCAAAAGAAACCATTCCCTCCTAACTATAGAAGCATCAATAATGTTGAGTGCTTTAATTGTCATAATTATGGGCATGTTGCAGCAAATTGCAGGAGCAGATTGTTTCAGTCACAAACAAGCAGATTCTACACAGATAGGTACTCTGGTTTCTTCAAGGGATATTGTTTTTCATGCAACAAGTATGGTCATAAAGCAGCTGATTGTAATACAAGGAAGAATCGAAAGACACATTATGATTCTTATGCTCATTTATCTTGTCACTTGAGATGTTATGCTTGTAACAAGTATGGACATGTGGAAAAAGAATGCAGGATGAACAGATATGAGAAATTGGATAAATTCCAGCCCACAATAAGAAGTTTCAAGCAAAGCTGGAGAAAGAAGGAGGACCGATCAGAAACGTAGGGAATGATGACCCTACTGCAGTCATCCACTTCTGAAACTTACTTCTCTGAATGACTGCAAAAGTAATGTGAGATACATTATGGAGATTAGTAATGTATCGTCACAGGGGGAGCAATGTATGATGACTCTCATGGTTGATTTGATTATTCTGGTTATATGTATTTCTGACAAAGCATATGATATGAAGAAGACAGGTACAGGAAGGACAAATTCAGGGGGAGATGAAGGAATGTGAAAAATTTCTATGCTTCACTTTCCATACGCGGGTTCTATGAACAAAATTCGCGTATACACGCGATTTCCAGCAGACACAGTCGCGTATGCATTAATGATAAGAGAATTTATATGATAGTTGAAGATCTGGAGCAGAGGTTCAGGGGGAGCATCAGTTTGATTGTTAATAACTGTATTATTAACTTAGTATCAGCTTAGTTGCTCAGTTCTAAATTATGATGATATGATACTTGGTTTCTGATGTTGAAAATTATGGATGAGTCATGTTTGCTTTTTGATGAAGAGTATTCGTTGCTAAGATGAAAGTCTTATAATTCAAAGATAAGGACAGTTCATGCAGAGATTGTTGCTGGTGACTTGCTGATGAATGTATTCAGGTTGCACAAGTTAAGGAGGAGCACTGGTTTAGGGGGAGCAGCAGGTTGAATACTAATAATTGCATTGTTGGCACTATGAGTGCTTATTCTGTGATACTCATGCTTAAAAGATGATGACTTGGTACATAGTTTATTATGATGAGATTTTGAGCCTTGTTTGCTGAAAAGTATCTTTTGTGCTCACACATGGATAAATTGGAAGTCTTATGATTCAGAGATAAGAATAGATCTTGCAGAGTTTGTTACTATGGTTGAGATCTTTTTTACTTCATGTTAAATCTTAAAGATCATGGTGATAGTGGACCACATGGATGATTGACACATATTTGAAGATGTTGTGCTGGTATGATAATCTCTCGTGGAAAGATTGTATTGATGCTGCAAAGAATCTGAAGGCTTGGTTACTAATGTGCTTATGCTACAACCGTTGGATGATGCTTGAAGACTCAACTACACTGTTCTATCTATCTGTAGTCCAGGGAAGCATTCAAATATCTCAGAAAGAAGCTGAACACTGTCTTTTTATCACAAAGGATCAGATCTGGTTAAAATATAGAAGATGGTATTAGATACGTGGGTTTCCTGAAACACAGTCGCGTATATACGCGAGTTCATGCACATAAAACCACGTATGTCTAGTTGCTGACATTTTCTGTTTGGGGTCAGCTTTCTTCAACACAGCTGCAATGCTGTTTGGTATCTCTGATACTGTTTGGTACCTCTGGTGGTGTTCCAGTTCTCATAATTCTTTTCTAATGTTTTGATAAATATGCCTTGATGATTTGTTGGTGAAAGTGTTCAGGATGCACAAACTAAGGGGGAGCCTTAGTCTTATGGAAAGGTTGCTTGGATGCACAGATTCAGGGGGAGCATTAGCTCTGCTAAGTATAATGCATTGTTGGCATTATGATGGTTCTGAAATATGTTCTCTTTCTTGAGGAATTTCTGATGTTGATCTTAAAGTTATATTTGTAGTTTGATGAAAAGGTCTTGTAGAGATCCATGATGTAAAATTGTAATATTCAGTCATGTAAGGACTTGATAAATTTGTAAACCCACTTGGTTGGGTAGCTGAGTCAAATTTTGTAAACCCACTTTGTTGGGTAGCTGAGTCAAAATTTTGTAAACTCATATGTAAATCCACTTGGTTGGATATTTGATGTAAGTATGAGTCTTTGGTGATAGGAAGTTCATAGAGTCATGTACTTCATTGAAAAATATGTTTGAAGATTCAGCATGAACTCAGGGGGAGCTTGGTCACTTTAGTACATATCAGATCTGCAGAACGCTTCTTCCACATGAGGAGAAAAGGAGGAGAGTGTGTTGGTTTTGATCTGCCCTTTGCCCTTGATGTCAAAGGGGGAGAGTGACATGGTGTTTGAATGAAAAGAAAGAATGGTGTCAAAAATGGAGAGAGTGACATGGTGTCATTGTATTCTTAATGTACCTATCTGTTGTGGTAACCAAACACCATCGTGGTTGCCATCAAGTCCAAAGGGGGAGATTGTTGGCAATATGATGCAGAGTGTTGTCCTTGATGGCAACCCACTAAATGAAGATGAAGACATGAGACAGTTGACATATATTGTCCTTGATGGAAAACCACCTGCTGAAGTTTGTCTTGACCTGATGGACTTGGTAAATGATGTAAATATGATATGAAATGATGTCTGTTAGCAATATGATGCTGAGTGTTGAGAAATTTGACATGTGTTGTCCTTGAATGGCAACCCACTTGATGAAGATGATGACAACTTACTTGATGAAGTTGTGCTTGATAGAATATGTCTTGATGAACTGATGTATCTACAGTGAGTACAGAAGGCAATGAAGAAAGGAATCCAGCTTGTGCTAAATCTATGGTGAAAAAAGTATGTCTCAAGGCATACGCGTATTTTCCTAGGAGAAGTCGCGTATGCATGCGGGAAACAACGTTCCAAGTCGTGTATGGGCAAAAGCGCTCATAAAGTGCAAAACCAGGGGTAACCACCATGGTATTGACCCATTGTATTGGGTAATGATTCGTCTAAATGACCCCGTCCAGAAATACCATCGGAAGTAATGTAGTTTTGGGCTCATGGTATTGTTTTGGCTCATGGTATTGAAAAAGGGTAAACCTATATAAAGAGAAGAAATTCATTGTGCAAATCATGAGTGTGGGAGCAAGATGTCTGAGCTTGAATGAATACTTCTCTGTGAAGTATATCTATATGGAAAGGGTAAAGGTTTGATGACAGATCTGAATCTATGATGCACCTATGAAGAAATGATGAAGCGGGATATCTAGATCTGAAATGTATCTGTATTTGCTAGATCTGTTTATGGAATGATTAGATCTGAGATATGGCGAAAATCTGTCTGAAGTAAAGGGTTAAATCTATGTGATGTATATGTTCTGAAGAATTGCAATGACCTAAATGTCTGAAGAACCATACGCTAGTTCGCCGCAGAGGAAGCGCGTATATACGTGTCTTTGCTGAAGAGAAAGCGTGTCTGCGCAATGAAATTAGCTCTGTAATATGTACAGAAGTATACGCTGGTTTATGTGAACGGAAGCGCGTATATACGCGACATCAGTGAAAAAAAAGTGCGTATGCAAACTAGGGTTTGCTGAAGTGTGTGGTAAGAAAATTCTGATCTGTTCTGCTGGTTTACAGATATCTGTCAGTGAGTTATATGTATCAGTTTCATGTTTGACTGTGCTTAAAAGTATGGAGTGGGTCCAGTCTGAAAATATGATGAAACGTGGCTAGTGTTGTGTCTCAAAAGAAGTTTTTGATCCAACAGAAAATTGATGAAACGTGGTCCAAGGTGGTGCTGAGGGTTGTAGCCTTCAGTCAGGGGGTCGTAGCTCCCTTCCAGGTGAGGCTGGTAAACGAGATCATGGGGTCGTAGCTCCCTTCCAGGAGAGGCTGGTAAACGAGTCAGGGGGTTGGAGCTCCCTTCCAGGAGAGGCTGGTAAACGAGCGCAGGTGGGTGCCTACGTGCTGGTAGGAGTCTGCACCAGCACATATGTTGTAAGATGTTTTCTCTATAATAAAATATTGCAGGCTGAGCAACTGTAGCGGTGGTTTTCTCCCGACTTGGGTTTCCACTTAAAAATCCTGGTGTTCATGTGTGATGCTTTGTGTGATGGTTTATTCTATTGTTCCTGCACATGTTTACTGATAACTTAACATCAGATGAATGAATATTGCAAAGAAATAAGTTAATAAATATTTGCATATTTAGATCTCTGCTAATACGCGAGTTGTATGAAGGATATCCGCGTGTATACGCGAGTTTACTAAAGGAAAGAAGCGTATGGGTTTTAGAGCATGAAAAAGTAAAAAGTCTTAGTTTGCCCTAAATACTGATTCACCCCCCCCTCTCAGTATTTTTCCCAACAAGCCACTTTGAAATGGTTCATGGGATTAGTCACCCAATCTATTAGGACTTGGAATGATATGAAACAAATATTTTTGGATATATACCTGGACTATTGCATGCCCACCAATCACAAGGATGAGGTATTCAAAATGGTGCAAAAAGAAGATGAAAATTTGGAAGATTTACTTGAAAGATTTCAATACAACTTAAAAAGAGCAATGATGAGCAACTTAGATGAGGAAACTTTGAAAGCCCTTATATTAAAAGCCATCAGAGATGAATGGATAGATATTTTAAACATGATGGGGAAAGGAGACATTTCTCAACTTCCACTTCGTGACATAACAGAACTATGTGTCCATCTCTCAAGGGGAAAATCTAAAATGGGAAAAGGGCCTAGAGATCCTTCTCTTACCAGGGCAAACAAATATGCAACTAGATTAGTAAGTAGGGCAGAGATTGGAAATATGCTTGATGAGTTCAAAACTGATATCTTAGGGAGCCTTAGTGAACAACTAGACACCCTTAAAATTCAAAACAAGAAGAAAGCAGAAACTGATGCTCTAGCCATCTTTTGTCCGAAATGTAGGAAGAAACATGCTTTAAGGGAATGTCCCTTGGATGCAAAAGTTGTAGAAACATGTATGATTTGCTCAGAGAATCATGAGACCAAGGATTGTCCTTCAATTCCTGGACTCAAAGCTATCTTTCAAGAAGATCCAAATTCAGTAGAATCTCTCTGTTTTGTTGCAAGAAGACCTTGGTAGGGGCAACCAACTCAAGGGTTTAACAACCCTATGAATTTTCAATCCCCACCAAATTGGAATCCTTGGCAACAACCTTGGCCCCAACCTCAAAATTCATAACAATCATGGGTACAAGGGATGCAAAATCCTTATGGGAGATTTGCTCAATTTTATCAATATCCTCCATCTTTTCAAAATCAACAAGCTCCACAACTTCCAAACCCAAATCTACAACTTCCATTTCCATTTCCACAACAACCTTCTCAACAAAATTCAAATCCTCAACTCATGCTTCCATTCCAACAAAAGAAAAATCAACTTCTAGCTCAACCATTGCCAAATCCTAACAATAAAAATCTTCAGAATACTTACATGATAGAAGGAAAACAATTTCCTACCTATATGATTGTTCCTCTCAATGATGTACAACTCAAGTCTGGTAGAATTTTAGAAAAACCTTCTATAGATATTCAAGAGCAAGATACCTCTAAGGAGGACTCTCTTAAAGTCAATAAGGGTTCTGAGGAAGCATCTCTTAAAAAATCAAACATTCAAAAAGAGAAAGAAAAGTTAACCCCCAAAACTCCTATAGTTGAGCAACCTGCATCTTCATCCACACCTTCTTTCCATGAAAGATTACAAATTGATAAAGGGGTGGAAAAACAAATCTTGTTGCCAGACTATGATTTTCTAGATGAATTAAAGAATGTTTGTATCAAGATTCCCTTGCTACAAGCCATTAGAGAGATTCCTATTCTAGCAAAAACAATAAAGGAGTTAAGTCTCAAAAGACCAGGAAGGAAACTAAGAGATACAAGAAGAATCTACCTGGTAGGAAAAATTGCAGATATCATGATGGGAAAAATTACCATGCAGAAGTATGTAGATCCAGGTAGTCCAATTGTCAAGACACATATAAATGGAATAGAAATTCCAAATACATTGATTGACTTAGGGGCTGCTATCAACATTATGAGTAGACAGACTATGGAACAGCTAAAACTTCCTAATCTTCTTTTTACACCTACTTTACTGCAACTTGCAGATCGATCAATTATTAAACCAGATGGTGTATCAGAAGATATTTCAGTCTCCTTATATTCTTGGGAATATCCAGTAGATTTTATGATTTTGACTCCCAAGAGTAATCTAGGAGGGCACCCACTTATTTTAGGAAGACCTTGGTTAGCCACAGCTGATGCTTTCATTAGTTGTAGATCTAGGGATATGTACATTTCTAATGGTAATTCAACAAAGAAATTCAATTTTTATCCTCTATAAAAAGAAATCACAGAAGTAGGAGACAATGAATGGGTCGATGATGAGGACACTATACAACCTGTCTTTACCATTTCTGAAATCAGTGAGGATAGTTAAATTCTGAACACATTAGAAAATTTTGAGACATCTTCAGAATATGACCCCACACAATTTCAGTTGGAGTCTGACATTGAATATTTATCATCAAGAAAAATGTCTCTCTACTCTATGGAAGAGTTCGGTAGTTCTACCTTTGAGATTTTTCCAGGAAAAACATTGAATATCAACAAAAATTTGGAAAAGTCACAACAGGAAGAACTAACCAAAATCTTGCAAAAACATTCTACTGCATTTGCATGGGAGTATACTGATATGAAAGGTATTTATCCTAAGACTTGCATCCATCATATCTATATTGAGGAAAACAATAGACCAATCAGACAACCTCAGAGAAGGATGAATCCAATTCTTAGGGAGATAGTGAAAGAAGAGCTCCAAAAACTACTCAATGTAAAGTTCATTTATCCAATTTCAGATAGCCGATGGGTTTCTCCTTTGGTTATAGTACCTAAAAAGAATGTTAAATGGAGGGTATGCATTGATTATAGGGAATTGAACAAAGCAACTTTGAAGGATCACTTTCCTTTTCCCTTTATCGATCAGGTATTAGATACATTAGCAGGTAAAAAGTACTTTTTATTTTTGGATGGTTTTAGTGGCTATAATCAAATTCAGGTAGCACCTGAAGATCAAGATAAGACCACATTTACCTGTCCATGGGGGACTTTTGCCTATCGAGTGCTTCCTTTTGGGCTGTGTAATGCACCCGCAACATTCCAAAGAGCAGTACTAGGAATTTTTTCTGATCTAATCCATGATTGTGTAGAGGTTTATATGGATGATTTTATAGTTTATGGTAATTCATTTGAAGAGGCATTAGAAAATTTGGAAAAAGTCCTTATAAGATGTAAAAAATCAAACCTTTCATTAAGCCATGAAAAATGCTTTATGATGTTTACTGAAGGTATTGTTTTGGGGCATCATATTTCAGGAGATGGGATTAAGTTTGATAGATCAAAAGTTGAAGTCATCTCCAAGTTGCCTATTCCAAATTATCAAAGAGATGTTAGAAGTTTTCTAGGATTTACTGGATACTATAGAAGATTTATAGAAAACTTCACTAAAATAGCATCTCCACTCTTCAAACTACTTACAAAAGACTGTGAATTTAAATGGGATCCTGATTGTCAATCAGCCTTTGAAACTTTGAAAACAAGAATATCTGAAGTACCTATCTTGAGAGGACCAAATTGGAAACTCCCTTTCCATCTTTCTACAGATGCTTCAGATACAGCTCTAGGACCTGTGTTGGGTCAAAAGGATTTAGTCCCTTATGCCATTTACTATACCAGTAAAATTTTGACTCCCACTGAGTTGAACTATACTGTAACTGAAAAAGAGTTTTTAGCCGTTGTTCATGCAATCAATAAGTTTAGACATTATATAACATGCTATGAAAATTTTATTCATACTGATCATTCTGCGATTAGATATCTAATGAACAAACCTGTTACTAATGGCAGAGTGACAAGATGGCTCCTACTTTTGCAGGAATTCAATATTACTGTGTTGGATAGACCAGGGAAACAAAATACAGTAGCTGATTTCTTGTCTAGGATTCAGAATACTAAAGAATATTCTCCTGTAGAGGATAAGTTTCCTAATGAATACTTGTTTGCAGTAACTATTAAGACTCCTTGGTATGCAGATATTGCTAACTATTTGGTTACAGGGAAACTACCTTCACATTTATTTCCAAGTGAAAAACGAAAAATTATTCAGGAGAGTTCAAAATATTCATGGATTTCTAGCGAATTGTTTAAAACAGGGCCAGATCTTGTGATCAGAAGATGTGTCAGGGAAGATGAAATGCCTGATATTCTTAAGGCATGTCATGATGAACCATGCGGCGGACACTTTGCAGACAAAAGGACGGCCTATAAAATCCTTTCTTTAGGATATTATTGGCCTTCCCTCTTTAAAGATGCAAAACAATATGTCAAAAGGTGTGACAGCTGCCAAAGAGTAGGGAAACCTACCCTTTCAAATGAAATGCCACTGCAAACACAGGTACTCATTGAACCCTTTGAAAAATGGGCTTTAGATTTCATTGGACCTATTAATCCACCATCTAAGCAAAAGAAGTATATATTGGTTTGTACTGATTATGTTACTAAATGGGTGGAAGCTAAAGCATTAGTGTCTGCTACTGAAAATTCAGTTGTTAATTTTCTTTATGAGGATATTTTTACTCGCTTTGGTGTTCCAAGAGAAATTGTGACAGATCAAGGAAGCCAATTCACATCTAACCTGGTGGAGAAGCTGATGGAAGAATACAAAATCAAGCATAGAAGATCTACTCCTTACCATCCGCAAGCAAATGGTCAAGTGGAGTCTACCAACAAAGTTCTCAAAAGTATCATCACCAAAACTGTTCATCTACATAGAAGAGATTGGGCAGAAAGGCTTCCTGAAGCCTTGTGGGCCTACAGAACTACATGGAGAAATACAAGAGGACATTCTCCCTATGAACTTGTTTATGGGAAAGAAGTCTTGCTCCCCATTGAGTT
The DNA here is from genome assembly GCA_034641835.2 of Pinus albicaulis. Lineage (NCBI taxonomy): Eukaryota > Viridiplantae > Streptophyta > Pinopsida > Pinales > Pinaceae > Pinus > Pinus albicaulis. Next base: position 546,262 of record MU968406.1, read on the forward strand.
CCAAGTCAAGACCTTCAAGATAGCAGTTCAGTTGGGGATGGATTTATCAGAAGCTCAAAAGCATAGAATGGAGTAGTTGAATGAGCTAGATGAGATCAGACAAGAGGCAATTCTAAGAACTGATCTAGTTCAATATCAAAGAGCTAAATGGCATGAAAAATACATCAAAGAGAAGAAGTTTCAAGAAGGAGATTGGGCATTGCTATTTGATTCAAAGTTTAAATATTTTAAAGGAAAATTTCAGACTCATTGGCTTGGGCCATATGAGATTGACAAGATCTTTAGCAATGGAGCGGTAAGAATTAAGACCACTGATGAATTTCAAACTCCTCTTATTGTGAATGGCCATAGATTAAAGATCTATCATAAGCCACTCTCAAAAGAGGAATTTGTCAAAATGTTTCAAGATAATTCTACAATAAGGCTGGTGAAGAAGAATCCTTCTTCTCCACCAGCCTAACTTTTGTTCTTTTCAGTTTCAAAAAAAAAAAAAATAGTATAAGCCTGAAAACCAATCACTGATTGTCAGTCTTATACAGAAAATGTAGGGTAAAAATCAGGAACACCTGACACCCTATATTTTCCAAAAAAATTCTCTCTCTCTCTCATTTCACAAGTTTTATGACAACCCATTCCATTTCATTCCACTTCATTCCACTCCACTTCATTTCATTTCACTCCATTTCATCTATTCCATTTCATTTTGCCAATAATTTTTTTTTTTTTTTCATGAACATTTTCATTCAGTCAGTTATCATCTATCCATTTCCATTCACCCAAATAATTGTTGTGTCAGTTTCCGCATCTGACACCAGTTTCCGCAGCTAGAAGCAGTTTCTGCCGCTACCACTCTGTTTTCCAAAAATTTACAGTCAGATGTTAGTTCAACAATCATGAAATCAAATGCAGATATGAAGACATATTATGAAGACATGAGGTATTCAAAAGCATCAATGAGGAGCAACTGATTGAAGACCAATGAAAAATGGCAAGAATTCCAAGGTATGAGTAGAAATTTATTTTAAATGGCATTCAAGCACATTTTTACATAGTTATAAACCATAGCTCCATTATATGCAATGATTGCGTTGATAACTCCGTAACCATCCCACGATCTCTATATGATTTCCCCACAATCCTTGCATTCATTTTTAAAATGGCCTCATAATCAAGCTTCCAGTCTTCACTAGTGTTCGGCTATACCTTGATACTCCACCTGTAATTAAGGAACGTAGTTGATTTGACTACGACTTCTCTCAACCGCACAAAATCCGTAGCCGTTTCATAAACGTGCTTGCGTCTACTCTGCAGCCACTCAATTTTAAATATCGCCGGATGCACTTTACTCCCCCTACTGTTCTATTGACCTCACGGCTACATTCCACCGTGCTCACATAAGCCTTCACCCCATTTTGTTCTCTGTTCTGCTTCATACCATGTACCTATTCTCTAATATCTGCTTACAGTCACTAGTCTCCTTCATAAACCTTGTTCATTTCTTCTAATTCAGCCGTCTTACCTCCATTAAACCCTAGTTTTAAAGAACAGAAGGAAGGATGGGTTAGTTGTTGAGAACAGAACTAGAGGGACCCAAATTTATGGAAGGATATCTGCAAGTCAAAGACATATTGAAAAAGGAAAAATGGCTTCGGTTTATTCAAAAGTTTAAAAGATATAATAAGGAGGTAACAAAAGCTTTTGCGAGGTCTTTCAATGGTCTGGAGGTAGAAATTGAGGACCTCAAATTTACAGTGACTGAGGCATCCATAGCAGTTGCTACAGAACTTCCCCAAGAAGGTGAACGCTGGTTCAAGAACAAGAGCATTACCGAGGAAGCCTGGAGAGTGATCCTATGTAACCCAGGTATGGATGTCACCATTTTCAAAAAGGGAATTCCTGTTCATGCTTTAAAAGAAGAGTGGGCCAGTTTACTGTTGGTTATTCAAAAATTTAATACCTGTGAGGGACGTTTTGGATCAATGTACATGTATCATACCCGACTGTTGATGAATTTCCTAGACAACCAGACCCTCAACCTGCCATAATTTTTACAGAAAAACTTGAAAAAGATGTCTGTAACCGTCCAAAAGCATCTGGGGGGCATAGAACCACATTTGTATCACCATGGTCTCGTGAAAATCTTGATATAAAAACAATTAAAAGAGAAAAAGGACACCTGGGAGCAGTTTTTAATTAGAAATTTCTTTGAAGAACCCCAAGAAACCCCTGAAGGCAGTACACCAAAAAGAAGTAGAAGAAAGAGAATAGGTGATAAAACTCAAAGCACTCCTATTAACACAGTTGAAAGAACCAGTAGAGAAGAAAGACTGTCTAAAAGGAGGAAAGAAAAGACTGAGGGTAAAAAGCCAACAAAATCAAAAGAGAAAAGAAGCATTGAAGCTGTACATCAAACCCCTTCCTCAGAAGAAGACCATCAAGTATTATCTGAGAGACTAGTTCACCTTCAGGAATAGTCAGCTATGGCCAAAAAGAAAGGAAAAGAAAAACAAAAAGAAAAAGACAGTAGTCCACAACGTGTAAGAAGAAGCAACAGGCTTAAAGGAAAGTGGAATAAAACACAAACAAAAGGACCCCATTTTATTGATTTGGGAGAAGGAACACCTGAAAAAACTCCAGCTGGTTGTAGTCCATCTCATTCTCAGCCAAATGTTGAAATTAGTCCTCAAGATGTTGACATGAGTCCTTTTCGGCCAGATTTTGAAGTCAATTCTCCTCCACAGCATTTTGGGGACAGCCCAAGGAAAACGACACCCGAGATAGATCCAAAGCAGCAAGAGGTGTATGATTACATAGAATCCTTAGAAAGAACAACCACGGGTCCCGGCACTTCATCCACTCAGCCTCACACAGCACAAGAAGATCTAGTCCAATCGTTGAAACAAAAAATTTTTGAGTTGGAGGTTTTAAATAGACATATTAAAAATGAAAATGAAGCATTAAAGGAGAAAAATAGATTGGACAAGATCATTCATGACAATACTATGCTACATCTGGGACTGTGGCACAAAAAGAACAGAAAATTGAAGAAGAAATGCCAGAAGATAAGTAGAGCACTGATTAATCTCAAATTCAGATGCTTGATGAAAAAGCCCAAGATGTTAGCAGCACCAAGAAAGAGGAGAAGAATACTGGATGTACTGGCAGAGGTATCAAGGCATATGAATTGAAGGAGGATGATCAAAATTTTGGTTGCATGGGGACATGCAACAACCTTCACAGTGGGGGTATGTTGAGTCCCAAATCTGCATCTTTCCTATACACCTTTCTAGACTTTTTTCCATTTACCTGGACCTCCTAAGTCATCAACATCATTGCATATTAACCATAAAAGAGAATTTAAATTGGTTTTTCACTATGTTTTGTGTCTGTTGTTTGAATTAGATTTTTGCTCATTGAGCTGCGGAATCTTGTCACTTTCCGCAGCTGCTTCAACTTTCCACAGCCATTTTTTTAAAGTCTATATTGCAGGTGTCTTCAGGAAAATCAAGCCATGTGGGCAAGTTGGAAATGACATGGACATGGACCGAGTCCTATTGGCTCAGTCGAATTCAGTCCTATTGGCTCAGTCGAATTCACCAAAGAAGGTCGTGGTCAAATGAAGCCAAGCGACGGCCAACCTAAGAGTCCTACGGTGACAGAACTCTGTTTTTCACCACGTGAAGACGTACGTGGCCGTTCCTAAATCACAGGGGACTAATCAACACCTGTGAACTGCTTCATAAGCCGAATTCAATGGCCACTCTCCATAGATTTAATCTTCACGGCAGCCATAATGCTAGATTTCTGGACGTGGTTGTTCATGTGTCTTTCATCAGCGTAGATTGTAGGAAATGAGTTATGTCATCCTCTGTTATAAATAATGCGTTCTCATACGCATAGTAGTTAGCTTTTGAAATGTAATTTTGCTGAAGGAAAGCCCACTGTGCCGTGACATTATTTCTTTGTTATGACTGCGTTTTGAATATATGAGAAGACTTTGTTCATAAGCATAATTCGTGGTTGATAGTTGTTGCTTGAGAATTGTGCAGAGGGCCCCTGCACATGCCGAGGTTTTTTTCATTACTATATAGTGTCATGCTTTATTTTCTTACGTTTATTATGCCATAGTTATTCACATGTATATATTACATTTCTTATGGTATTAACGTTTTGTTCCTGTTCATAATTTTTCATGCTTTATACTGCTGTTAACTGATCAGTGTCTTTGTTCCAGATTATAGTAGGCAGCCCGGGCATTTTCACAAAGTTTTGCAATGACTAATGACATGGAATCAATGTTGTTCTTCTGCTGATTTATTTTTCTTAGCTTTTAACTCCAGCACTGTTTTATTCCATTTCAGTTTTGTACATTTGCTTTACTAGTTAGATTAGATATTAAATTACTCATGTCATTATCAGTTACCTCCGAAAGCCATAGCGAGACTAATGGTGAGGGATTGAAGTATGAGTGTGTAGTTTGATATTAGATTATTTTTCTGCAACTTAGATATTAAATTTCTCATGTCATTATCAGTTACTTCCGAAAGCCATAGCGAGACTAATGGTGAGGTATTGAAGTATGAGTGTGTAATTTGATATTAGTTTATTTTTCTGCAAATTAGATATCAGATTTCTCAAGTTGTTTATGATTACCTCCGAAAGCCATAGCGAGACTAATGGTGAGGGGTCAGAATATGAGTTGATGTAATTTGATTTTAGCTTTACTTTTCTTGCAATCTTTGGATTTCTTTGAGTATAGTTTCCCTTGTATTTAGACAGCAGCAAGGGTAATGGGTTTCATGATCAATAGTTCATTGTTTGTTTGACTAGTATAGTGGCACATTTTTATTTTCTTTTGGGAATTAATTTTGTCATTGTATGTTTTAAAATCCTTTTGAAGTTTGAAGTTTTAGAAATCATTATAAAGGACATCATTGCCTTGAACATTTATATCCATACTTGTCTTCTATAATTTCCATCTCATATTAGGAAACCAACCAAGATAAAAAAAAAAAAAACCAAAAACGACAAAAAGTAAGAGATAGGTTATCTTGCACATATAGTGCGCCACACTTCGTCAGCTTACGAATCCTGGATTGACAAATTAATGTAGCAATTTAGGACACACTAAATTGACCAAACACATATCAAAAACATTCTTATAATATTTGAAACCAAAGCTATATACAGATTGTGGTAACAGAAACGAAAGGAATGTTGATACCTAGTATTGCAGTCGCTTGAAGTCGCCGCAGACCAACAGCACATACGGGAGGAGCAACACAGAAAAAAATGCGCGAACACACAGACTAGCAGTAGCATAGATAGAAAAATGCATGAACAAACAGATTGGTAAACAAATCAACTTCGCGGGTGATTTATTTATAGCAACTAGTTCGGTCGAACTATTTTAAAAGTAAAAGTTCGGCCGAACTTTTGTTTCCGGTTTTCCCATCTCCGACAAAAATTTTGTTTGCCCACACCATCAATGTGTCGTCAATATAAACGGAATCACGAGTTCGGCCGAACTTTATAAAAGGTTCGGCCGAACTATTGCCGAAAAAAGTTTTCCGCCCCCGATTCTCACAAAAGTGTAACCCATCTTCACATATCCGCCCAGATACTGATACAAGAAACAAAATGTCAATATAAATCGACCATGAGCTATCCATGATGATGATCATGATATAAAATTATGGCATGTGCCACCATACACATAAATCTCCTAAACAAGCCTGGGACACCAGTCACATGTCTCTGAAGCCTTAGAGGTATATCATCTATCCCTGTCTCAGGAACATCAGTAGTCAACATTTATTGGTTGTGCTCTAGCTCTTCTATGATCTTTGATGCATCATTCTATGGTGGGCCTGCTATAGGTTGTGCCTCTTTCCTATAGAAGCGATGAAGCACTGTTGTTCGTGTTGGACCGACATCTACATTTAAAATCTTGTGAGTATTGGACGATAAAAAATCAAATAAAAATTAGATAACATAAAAACTCCAAAATTATTTTCTTACTTGTCGCATCCCGCTATGCCCCTGGTGGAAGAGATGTGTTAGGATCACCTCTAAAATCCATCCCTGCATAAGGAAAATATTCGATCATGAAGATCTGGTTACTAAGCCACATAAAAAACTAAGGAGTAAAGCGAACCACTACACCACCATCGCCACCATGGCGATCCATCAATGCTACCCAACACAACATACATGGTTTCCTAGGTCTTGTGGGATCCACCGGAGACTGTTGAGGTGCAAGGAGTGGGATCCTCTCTAAAGTAAAAGATACGAGAATGGCCCCATACCTGAAGTTTTTCAACTTCCCATTCTTAGCTCTTGTGAGTCGGCCCTTCATGTTAGCTAACACTTATTCACTCCAGTTGAAAATTATTCCCCCAGAACATTCAAATGCATTCTTTGTCTCTTCTTTGGTAGCCACATGTGTATCTACACTCCCACACAACCTAGTAACCATGAAAGCAAAGATCTTCAGGTCTAGTCTCAAAATAGTTTTGATATCAATGCGACCGTCCTTTACTCTCAATCTCGACTACAGTATTGAGCCATGTAAGAAGCAGTGGGAAGACCTCCTGGTCTGGTCCCAAATAAGGAAATGTCTCTCCCACTACAAGGTAATCCAGTGAGGAAATATATGTCCTTCAGCTCGATGAGAAGCTTATGGTCTCCAATAATGAAACATTGATCTCAGACATCCCATGCATTCACTAGACAGGTCATCAGCTCAACCTGTGCTTTCATACCTTGAGCACATTGTTGCCGAATCATCCATGGCTTCATTGTCTACAATTTCATGCTCTCTTTCTCTCCATTCCAAAATGATTGTCAACATGCAAACCATCAATTTAATCATTAGAAATCAGTTTGGAGAATTTTGAGCCATTTTGATGGAGAGGAATATGTTTTTCAAAACCCCACGGCACTTGAGCAGGTGCTATGTTTTCACAGTGTGTTTTTTCACATGTGTTATACAAAAAACCCACAGTAGCCCAATGATTTTTCTATTAAAAAATTATCGGGGTGCACGGTTTTCTCCACGAAAACTCGCGCACCCCCGAGGATGGAATTTAAAACATGTTTTCCCTCTAAAAACTTCCCTAAAAACTTAAAATCAAAAACTAAAAATATGAAAACAAATATAATGATGATGTGGATTACCTAGTGTGGACGGTTCTCGAAATGGTTGGTCGGTTCTCTTGATATCAGCTCCAGAAGATTTTGTGCAAAAACCCTTTCTGATCTACTCCAAAAATCAAAAGGTAAAAATGACGTGTTTAAACTTCATTTTGTAGTTTTGAACAAATAAAATAATATTGTTTTATTTATTATTACTTTAGAAGTCAAATTAAAATGGTTTTCCCTTTTTGAGAGCAGATCTTCGTAATTTTTTTTTCATTTTTGTGTAGGAAACATGATATTTCGTGGAAGAATCATTTTAACATTGAGTAGAATTTTATTAAATTTTTCGAGATCTATAAAAATACCAAAAAGTGAAACCCTGGAGTCCTCTTTTAAATCATTTTCAGACTCTCTAAACATGAAAATATTATCGAGCACTTTACTATTGAACTCGTTAAAACAAATGAAAAGTCATCCATTCAATATAAGTTTACCCCTTTTCCGGAATGAATTGAAATATTTACGAAAAAGGCATATGTTGACTAATCATGGTCAATAGCATTATCTCTTGCATTATTTTATCCTTTTTCGGGCTTAAGGGAGTAAACTTACGAAAAATAACACCATGGAGTTTACATATGTTTTTCTTCTGACTCCCTAAAACTGAAAAACATCGAGTTAATCCTATACTGGACTCGTTAAAATTGAACAGTACAGGACATGTCGATAACAATAGGACCGAACCAATCCTTCTTAGGGTTCACTTTTAACGCTAATATGGACTCATCCAAATGATGAGCTTACACAACAAGAAAATGTTATCCTCCTCAAGCTTGACAAAAATAAAAAGGTACTTGCTAGTAATGGTGGGGCAAAAAGTGAGAAAAAGAATGCATTCATTGTCCTTGTTTAGGAAGCATCATGTCTCTCTTGAACACGACACTTTGTCACACTTGTACCTGGGTTGGGAAATCCTTTGTCTTATAGTTAATCAAACTAGATTGAAAGTCTTCAGGCGGTTTCTGGGTATTATCTTTAGGTCAAATGCTTCCAAGCCATTTACAGTGTCATTATGTGTTCAAGAGAAGGTTCAATTTACCATTCATTGCAAACATTTGTCTCCATTCACGTTGACCATCCCTGAGTCAGTCCTTGCAAAATATTTCTTCAAAATTTGATTGAATGGTTTCGTGTTGTAGGATTTCCTGTGATGGATCACTTTCTATCGACATCAACTCATTATCTAGAATTTTGATTTAGAATCATATCAGTACCTTGGAATCTGCTTGCCCTAAGGGCAGGTTTCTCGCTTTCGATGATAGGATCTCATCATTGACCTTCGATCGAATGATTCTATGAGTGTTTGACTGCATATCATTGATTCACACTTCATAGATTGTGTTGAGTATTTTGAGAGCCATTGTCATTATTGATGGTTTCTCTCACACTTGTTAATGGTTCTCATCATTAACAAGTAATCACATGGTTTCTACCATGTTCAACTTTGACATATTCAATTGCATGGATAGATTCGTACAAGTTTGAGATGTGGAAATCAAGACTCTAGATCTAGTTTCCACCATCCAGGATGCGAGGAGTTTTATATTCATAAAATAGTAGACTTCTTATGACAGATGGTTGCGCCCATACTGTGTCTACTTTTGATGTAATACTTAAATCATATCTATACCAAAACACTTAGTTAGTTTTTCCTTGAGTATGGTAATTTCTACCTCAGCGATGATATATATTTGCATTGAATGTTTTTACAGGTTTTTGACCTGTGTCTCCAATCCAATCCTTAGAATGATAAAGCACTTCACTCTTTAGAAAATATTTCCAAGACTTCTCACTTTAGGGGGAAATCTGTTACACCTCATTTTGTCACCATGAAATTTCATTTTTCATATGGTCTATCACCATCCATATCATGTTCCCTTAGAGGTCAAAAACACTCATGTTCCTGAATCAAATCTTGGATATTGGAGAAATGCTCTATAAAACCCTTAAAATATTACCTACACAGTTTTTATAGCCTTTTCTTGTGCATGCACTGATTCTTCTTACATTAGCCGCGACAATCGTCGCCTGTTCGCCACTAAAACTGACGCACCCCCCTAAAAAGCAAGTAAAAATGAAAATTAACTTCTAGAAGCCTAGTTGGTCGAATATTATCCCAACTAGAAGCGTCTAGAGTCATGCTAGTTTGAGATTTATTCCACCACTCATCGAGCTTATCCCTTGGTCCAAGGAACTCAAATCCATTCATAGGAGGAATCCATCCCTCTCTTAATGGATCTAAAACTACCTCAATATCTCTATAAATTGAGCTCAAGTTTCAGGTTGAAGGGTAGATACCAATGTGAATAGAGACTAATTTGTATAGTTTCTAAGCTGAAGAGAGTTCATAGAGTTCATATTTTATATGCTACTGAGTTGTTGACACATTTCTTATCAGACTGAAGGAAAAAGATTACACAGACACATGGGAGAAATATTTATAACATCAAGGCATCCGGTTGTAAGATTTCTCTTTCTAATTTATGATAATACATATGGATCTCTTTTTCTCATTGTATTGTTTTTTAATTCATGGGAATGATGTCAATACTTAGATTCCTTTATCACTAAGTTGGATTAGTATTTACGATTATTATATACTGCAGGTGCTTTTATCGTTTGTCTTGTATATAATTACAGGTTCTACTTTTCATTAATGAACTACTTTGGAGCGAAAGACAAAGGACTACATCAAACATCTGGATTGAATGGTAGGAGCATGTCCTCTTTATTTCATGGTTGTAATAATCTAAAATACAAATAATCTAGAGGAAGAGATATTCAATGGATATTTGTTTCTAGTTACTCGTTGGAGTAATAGGGATATTTCTCTTTTCCGCAAGAGGGATTAATCCTTTTAACAAAGCCAACTCAGACCCATTGTATCATTTTTAGAGTTTTGTGACCAAGCTAGGGTTTACATTGCACACATGGAAAAATTTCTTCAAAATGAGTTTCTGAAGTAATGGAGATGAATTTTACAAAATTGAAAGTGGTTTTTGTCAATAATAGTCAAAATAACAAAAACCTCGTTCATTTTATCCAAAAGTGTTATTATTTGAATGAAATGCCAAAAATACAGTTGCTCTGGGTAATTTTTTGCACTTTTGAATAGGTTGTCTTCAAGTCAATTTTTTAGGGGTTTACAATGCTTGATGACTCCATGTTGTAGAAGAAACCCTAATATTTCCAACCATACCACTTTCATGGAAAAAATCCTCTTGGAAGGCCTCCAACATCCCTCTCAAAGTGGCACAACGCTTCTACTCGGAGTGTACTTCGTGTCTGCAAATTTTTAGTGATCAACTTAAAACTTGGATTATAAGAAAATGAGAAAGTATTTTGTAAACTGAAGGAGTTTTTTTTCATAATGTACCAAAGAACAAAAAAATCTCTCATTTTTTTAAAATACGTTATGGTTAGAGAGATATTAATCCATCTTTGAGCCACATGTTTACAGAAAAATTCTGGAAAATCTAAAAAAATGGTCATTGTAGAAGCATCATGTAGTGGCACGACGCTTTTTCTCAAAGCATGTATATGAAGGAAATATTATATGGTTTGATTGATTTTATATTCTACATCACATATATGACCTCGGGTTTTCATATCACCCTCCCATTCTGAAGAAAAATGCAAAAAACATCACTTTTTTCATGCTTATGCCTCCTTTTTTAACCTCTACATGACGCTTCTAGAGTGAGGTTGGGAGAATAAATTTTTGAATGCCTTCCAATGGGTATGTTCTCCGTTTTGAGGGTGAAATGGAAAGAAGACACACAGGGCTACCTAGCCTAAATTCCATATTTACAAATGGGCACTTAAAACTTAGTCAAAATCAGCTCCAAAATGGCTTGAGGCTTATGTTGGGAGGCGTGATGCTTCTGCTATAGGCACGACACTTCTGTCATTGGATTCCCTTAGACAGTTATCAAGTCATAAAAACTCTAAAATTCGAGATTTAGTTGTCCCATGAGGTGTATTTTTGGTAGGAGAGTTTTTTTTTGCCTCTCTTTATGGAGGAATGATGTAATTAATCAAGGAGACACACACTCCTAGTTATTAGCTAAATTTGAGGAAATTTTTTCTAACTTCCCTAAAACTAGGAAATGACTCATAGGGTGCATTTATGAAGTGTTTTGGATCAAATTTCGACCCAATGATGTGGCATATTCTATATTTTCTATATTTAATCCAGACACAGCCTTTTAAGAGGTGGGATAGTTATTATTTGCACTGGAGCTGTTGTACACTTTTTTTTTTAATGAAATCAAAGATAGTGTTGCAGACATAGTGTTGAGACTCCAGTGGTATGCCTTTGAGAATTTATTTTCCCTGTAATATTATCAAGTTGAATTTTATCTTATCCTTCTTTCACATATATGCTTTTTTTATGTTAATCTTATAAGTATATAGATATAAATCATGGTTTCCATGCTCTGTTTCAATAAGATTTACATGAACATGCCTCTGCTCTTCCAATGAGTGAATTAATTTTAATGATCATTCTTACTCTCTCTGTATTCACCATATACACAATGAAAAATTAAGCATGTTCCTAAGCTTACCTACCTAGCCTCATCCTTGCCTATGGAATCTAACCTTTGAAGTCTAACCTAAACCCTAGACCTAGTTCCCTAACTGTCATTCCTATCCAGCAAAAGCTCAAAACAACCCCAATTTACTGAACTTTAATACCTAGCCTAAGATCATTATACATCCAATCATCTCACTGATTGCTAAAGTGACATTTAGAGAGCCCTCTCTGGTTTTGGTAGGGCTAGCTACCTAACCTAAATATTGGTTTATGGTTACCTTCGTTCAATTCCATTCTCAGCCTTGGGAATGGGGGCGAGTGATAACAACTTCCATCTCTAACATCTACCCTCCCTTGTCCAATGTCCTCTACTGAAGAAGCATGTCCCATGAGAATATGAGGAGGAACATATGGTTTTATATATGAGAGAGCATATTTTATGGCTACCATCTGACATGAAGCTCCAAAATATATGATTGATGCATCAAGATAAGAATTAAAATAAATTAGCACATGTTAATTCCCTCTTTTTTTAGGTGCTCTTTCTCCTTGCTTCTTCCTGGCAGTCTTTAGAATATAATCACCAACATTGTGTTTCCTAAAGAGTCAGTGTCATGAGATCAATTGTCTTCTTCATGCATGATTATTCTGGATGGTAACCATAGTTGCAATAGTTGTATTTTGGTTTCCTATTCATGCCCTTCTTTTCCTTCGATTTGGTATATTCATCCAGGGGTTTAGGATATCCTCCCTTTTTTGGATTTGGTTCTCTTGCATTTCCTTTTCCTTACGATTATTGATTGGATTTCAATTTGGCCTTATCCCTTTCATCCATAGTGAGTGCATGGGATTTGGAACCTTTGAATGTGCCCATATTTATGAGCTTATCCTACTCATATGTGTGGGACTCAATAAAATCATCGAGTGTGGTTATCCTCTAGGTTGTAATTGTTGCAAGCGTGATTATGTAAAAATTGGAGACAACAATAACATACTCTAGACCCAATTTTGATAATATGGGAAGGATTAATCACATTTCTTTCTTGGATTTGTCGATTCTATGTTATTTCAACTAAAGTAACAAGGCTTTGAGCATTGTGAAGAAACCTTGGATGTTTTCGAAACTACTTGGATTTAATGAGTTGAGCTGATTGTCAAGGATGTGATCTTGCATCTAATTTTGTGTTTCCAAAGTGGTACAAACTTGATTTAGAGTGGTGCATGCTAGCACAGGAGACTGAAGGTCTCATCCATGTGATTAAAAAAATTCTATTTTTCAACTACAAAATTTGGTTCAAGCTTTGTTGCCATATGTATCTGATACAAGCCTCTACTTTTGAGTTGAAGTAGAATATTTGACTTCCATTCAAAATAGTTATATCACGTGATAATTGTGAAAGGTGGAAACTCCAACCTTTCTAATAGCTCCAATCTTCTATACTTGAAGATAAATTGTTTATGTCGCTTCTTCCTAGCTCTCATGGACTCTAGTACCTTGTGAAACTATAGTTGAACCTACACAAATTATATCTAGCTAGAAAACATTAAACAAAAATTGCAAGGTAAGAAGAAAGAAAATTGATAGATAAAAGAATTAATGAATTCTATTTGTACACAAAAAATAGAATTACGAGAGAATACAATTGATGCAATATATTCTACATGGCTGAACTAATATATTAGTGAGACTAGTAGTGAGCATAGAGATATGTGAAATTCACTAAAGAAAATTGTCTTCTAATCCTACTTAATTGGCCATGTAGTCAATAGTTGACACCTTCATGCAAATGGGAATTAGTGAAACTCATGCCTACACTTGTGAAGTTCCCTCTTGGTGATAATAAAGAAGTTGTCATGCCATGGTCCACTCATTAGTCTAACCAAAGTACAATTAAGTATATGTCATCTGCAATATGTGTGACTATGTAATAGAACACATATTAAACACTATACAATAAGTTAATGAATGAGTCACTATCTTTCAATAGTGTGTTTCATGTTGATAGGGAACTCAATAATCAAGCAGTTGGTCTTTCTATGAAAAGTTTGTAATTAGAAGAAACAAAAAAATCATTAACTCTATAAATTTTATCATAGACCATTCATTAATACAACTCATGGGATTGGATAATTCTCTTCTGATTGTAATTATTTAAAAGAATAATATTTGTGTCAGTTTTTGTATGACTATATAGCCTCATATTTAAATATATATGCATAATATAATTTTATATATTAAATAAACTTTCACTTTTTTTATTAGAAAAAAAAACATCTTTCCATCTGGTCTCTTCAATCAATATCAAAATCAATATACAAATAAAAAGAGTAGTAAGGCCAGAAAATGAAAATTAAGCAATATCAAAACCAAGAGAATAGTAAAAACAGAAAATGAAAATAGATCGGGAATAGAAACCCTAGAAATGTGTTTGCTCCCGCGGCACTCACATTTGGAGTTTGGTTCATTAACCCACGTTATATCTCCTGACTCCTTCGCCTCTTCCCTTCATTCACTTATGGAGTTGGTTCATTAACCGACCTTATTTCTCCATGACTCCTTCGCTTGTATATCACATTATTTTTACCCAACAAACTTGGCATCATATGCCTCGGTGTTTCCACCAAGCCCTACACTTACTTCAACGTTCGTTTGGTGAGAAATCATACCAAACTCTTTGGGCTGACCGTGTTAACCCTTATGTGATCCCACACCGGAGTCTCCACTAAAAAATTGCGGTCCGTACTTGAAGGAGTTGGAGGAATCTTTGCATGTGGACCGTGAGGAAAAGCTCTTTTTCTTCTTCAAGAGTAGGAATGCAGCTTGGCAACGGCGTTCATCCCATTTGTTTATCCACTATTGGAAAGAATATTGACAGGTATTGCCGTACTTTTCGTTGATCCTGCCAAATATTTAAGTATCGGCAGGTTATGAAGGACAGCGATGGGCATGTGCCTTACTATATTCTTTGATCATGTTCCCATCTCACCTGTATTTCTCATTGCATAATTCCATGGCTATAGTTCCTCGTTGTCATATTTACTCGGAGTTTTAAAACCTTCCCACGGATATCAGCCATTGCGTGGCTACAAGCTCGTGTAGGTTGTAACTGCAATGTCATTGAAAAATTTATGTTCCTTCGAGCAATTTTTTTTGAATTGAAAATGTACGATCTCCTTCTTGCGCACAAACAATGGTGTATTCTCAGCATGCCATCGAGCTGGTTTCTGTTCAGAATTCCCAATGGAATCTTATGGATCTTTCCATGGATCTGAAAGTACAAGTGTTTTTAAAATTTTGATTTAATTAATAGATAGATGGCAAGATTTCAACAAAATAGTTACGTTTTTTTAAGTGTATTTTTTAAAATTGATTAATTAGAAAATAAAATGTTTTTTTCTTAATTCAAGTTTTTTGTGGTTTATATTTTATATATTAGAATTTATTTTTGGTAAAATTACATTATATTTGTGGATTCTATGAATTTGGAATTATTCCGTGTAATTTATCATCAAAACTAAGATGAATGTTTATTGGAGGCATAAAAATAAATATCAAAATAATGAAAAAATATATTATATATATTGTTATATAAAAAAAACATTTAATATTCCAGGTGGACAACACAAGGAGTGAGGTGGTAGGAGATCGTGCGGGCCACACGGTAAGACCATGTTGACATGTGGTGAGGGATGTGGGTGGTACCACTCACGCCGTATAATGATGGCATTAAATACGGATGGCAGACAACTCATGTTGTCAGACAAGTCTTGGGGAAAGCATCGACACGGGAGGAAGAAAGGACATGTTAAGGTTGGCAAGTTATTTTCTCCGTGGATGTCCGTTGAGCAGGTAGTAGAGCAGAAGGTTAGCGAGCAGATGAAGGATTTGGCAGTAATTGTGTGTCGCCTCCCCGAGTATGTTCTCAGTCTCATTATCAGTATGTCTGTTGTTGTGGTAAAAGAAGGCCTTGGTTCATTGGCTTTACTTTTGTTATCTATGTTTGGAATGGAAGCGATTCTCCATGGTTTACTATGACGTATGTTTCTTGGGTTGGTAGATTAAATTCTACATGGGTTGTTACGGTTGTTAAGCCTTACAAGTCTAGTAGATATGGGTACTGGGTTTTAAGTTTGCATATTAATTATGTCTTCGTCTCTCTCCATGGTTTTCAGTTCACTTGCATCTTCTAGTTGGTTGATGTTCGTCGTGATAATCCCAAAATCTTGGGCATGAAATATGCAGTAGAGGTGGTAGGAGAAAGTGTAGGGGAAACCATGAATTCCGAATTGTCTTGTCTGTTAAATTGTTTGAATTATCCTGCATGTCTTTTAATTTGCTTTGAATGTCATCCTATTAGAGTTGTCTATCGTTTCCTCGAATATTCTTGTCAGTTTCCCATCTTTCTATACCCATTTCATAATCCTAGCAGTCTTATCAAGAGTCATCTATCTCACTTTCAGCGCAAAGACAAAAATTTTTGAAATTTTACTGGTTATGGTCATAGTAATGTAAGACAACCTCTTTGCCCTGTTTGCAACCTCCATAGCTCGGCTCGACAGCTTCATGAAATTTCTTGCGTGGCTTATAATGATACTTTGGCGAGTAGTGTTCGGTCTAGAAACTTGCATGGTGAGATAGAATTCAGGTTATTTTTTGGGGGGTCTAATTCTATTACCATGCACAGGGAGGGTTTCTATCAAGGTTTCATTTGTGAAACTTATCAAGTTTTATGCTCAGGTGGCATGCGTGGAGTGTATCAGCCTTTATTTTGGGGTCACTGTCTACTCATTTTCTGGGTGTTTGTGGTGTATGGAAACATTGTGTTTCTACAAGGCTTGCCCCTGCATGTCATGAATGTAATTCCTTTGAGGAACATAGAGGCGTCTTTACATGGCCCTGTTCTAGGAACTAAAAGCAATGAGAGTTGTATCACACCCTCAGGTCAGCCCAATGATTTGTCTCGACCCGAGCTACCACGACCTGCAAATCCTATAATTCTCAGGGATAAAAGAAGAGGGAAATATGACTCTCAACAAATGATTAAAATTGATGTCACCCTCAATCAGCAGGATATTATCCTCAGTTTTTTCACTGAATTTAATATTGAAATTCTATTGCCTTCCATAGGTTTTCTTAGACCCCCAGTGTGGCCCAGAAAGATAATTCAGTTGCTGGTCAAACATCACCAAGACAAAATTGTGAAAGGGCAACCTGGGAAAAAAGAAGCTAAGGATAAAGGAAAGGCAGATAAAGGAAAGTTAAAAGCAGGCCCAAGCAGGAGGGTAAGAATGTCAAGAAAGGAAATAATGGAAAATATTTTTCAGGCCTACAGGGTAGGTATACCTAGTCATGTGAAATCTCTAACTTCAGGTTCGGACCGAGATCAGAAAACAAAAGAGGAAGAAGACATCTCCGAGGAAGAGATGAAGATGTTGACAGGTTGGGGAATGCTAGGGGCAGACTGTCTTTGTTTAAACAATCCATCCATATCTACTGGACAAAGAAATGGTTATTGGCCAAGGCCATTATTAAATTTCAAGAAATAGGCGGTGATCCGAAAGCAGCCTCTATTCTAGCTAAAATGCGTAGGGACATCCAGGAAATCCATATTTTGCAACACCACCAAAATGTTCGCCTCGACCGAATAAAATGTCAGTTGCAGAGTATGAACCAAGTCGACATGCCCGGGTCAAGTGTTAAGGACCCAACGCCTATCAAATCATGAGATGACTAAGTGTTATCACTCTTTGTTTTTTTGAGATGCATATTACGAATAATATTTACTTTCTGGTTAAGTATTTGGATGTAGTAGATAATAGACATGTTAAGACATATAAAGTCAGATTTAAACTTTATCAATTTTGGTTGGCCTTTAACTCTTTAAGGTTGCCAACATACCTAATTTTCTACAAGAAATTGAAACTTGAGACTATCCAATATATATTATAATTGTAACCTCTTTTTTATCTAATGGAAAAATAAGGAATCACTACCTAACTTAGAAAAAGGAAAAAAAAAAAACAAAAACATTTCATATTTTAACCATAGTTACCAAAACTTGGATTGAACATTAAAAAATTCGCCAAATCATTTCAGTTCCTGGCAAATTCGAATTCAATACACTTAGTAAATTGTTACCCATCTCCTTATGTAGTTAAAACACGTGATCCCAATGTCATCAATTTTGCAACGTATGGCTCGGTAGTAGACACCGACAGAAGTAACCCATCGTTCGTGAAAGATTGTAGAACGATAGTCGATGAAAATATTTTTTCTATTTAAAAAAAATGTCTTTACCTCTTACTCTACTAAGTTGTGTAAGTTGAAGCTGAATAAAAGATAGATTTTTATTTAGGTTAAAGTTTAATCATATGCCTGAAAAATATATATAATATATATATATATATATATATATATATATATATATATATATATATATATATATATATATATATATATATATATATAACTAGCATTTGTCCCTAAGGGTGCAAAGGTACATTGAAGGAGTAGACTTCATATTAACTCTTGTGTCTATCAAGGAGTTTAGCCTGGTCGTGCGTGTTTTGATTGAGATTAACAATTGACATTTCCGAATAGATTAAATGTTAAGAATAATGAAATAATATTTATAGTTTAAATATATAAAGAGTTATTTTATTTTTAATAATTATATTTTTAGAATCTATGCTTCTGTGATCCATATAAAATTGTAAAATCTCTTTCGGTAAATACCTTCACGCTAGTTCGCACCATTTCCCTGCTCAAAAATTAGGTGACCTAAACACCTTGGCCACAAGGGCGTTGAGGATCTCTGATGGTCTCACCTTGAAGGGGAAAAGTCTCATCTGTTAAGTGTCTTTTGTAAAAATGGTTATAGTAGATCGCAAGGCCTTAAAGCTTTTCTTAAAGCAACAAAAGTTCCTCTAACTAAAAAGAATAAAGACCCTAGTCAATGGTCCCGCAGTGTGCATCTTCCGTTCATTCAAGGAACCACTGATAAAATTGCAAGGCTCCTTAGGAAGCATAGGGTGTCTTCATCTTTCAAGCCCCTTAACACGATTCACAGCTCTCTCAAGTCGGTTAAAGACCCGATTGACCCTAGGGATGGGAAAGGTGTCTACATCATTCCTTGTTCCTGTGGGATGCCTTACATTGGTGAAACTGGTCGGTCTATAAATCAAAGAATTTCTGAACATGCTGCTGACATTAAGCATGGAAGATCCCGCTCATCTGCCCTAGCTGAAAATGTAGAAAAGACTAACCATCATATTTGCATTGAAGAGGCGAAGGTCATTCCTAGGATTGACTATTTCCATCATCAGAAGTTAAGAGAGACCTTAGAAATCGAAAAAAGACTCCTTAATCTCAACAGAGATGATGATTGGAACATCAGCAGGTGTTGGATACCTGCCTTATGTTCCTAATTATCTTTTATTTTTGCCCCTTTTTTTATGTTTTATTTTTTTGAAAGTTTGATATTTTATTTTTAGTTTTATATTCATTTATTTATTTATTTATTTTATTTTATTTTATTTTATTTTTATTTTTATTTTATTATTTTTATTTTTATTATTTTTATTTCGCTATTTTTTTTTTATTTTTTTTTATTTTTTATTTTATTTATTTATTTATTTTTATTTTTTTTTATTTCTTATTTTTATTTATTCTTTGGTTATTTTTTACTTAAGCCTCTTGCTTTAATTAATAAATAAAATTGATAAAAAAATAAAAAATAAATAAGAATAAAATAAAATAAAAAATAAATAAATAAATAAATAATAAGTTTATTAATCTATTAACTAAGTGAATAAATTAATTAAATGTTTTAATAGTAGGAAGGAAATAGCCATTACTAATTAAAAACATTATAAATTATTAAAAAGTCAAACTAGCCGTTTTCTAAACAGCTAGTTTAACCATCTCTACATCTTTTTAAGCTTATTGATTTGATCTGATCTCTCACCTAGTCCTGATGATGAACCACACTAGTTGGTTCGAAACGCGTCGACAATTTTCCATTATATGTGATTATTACCAAAAGAGATTTTAGAAATTTAATAATTATATGTTAGTTGATTCAAAAATCATAACATCAATTACCTTATTTTATAAGTAATTTTATTTAAGCTTAAAAAAAATAAAAATAAAAATTAAATAAATATATAAATAAATAAATAAATAAAAATTAAATAAATTAGAAATAAAAAATATAAAACATATAAAATAAAGATATAAATAAAATAAATAAATAAATAGATAAAAATAAAAATAAAAACGAATAAAATGAAAAATATAAAAATAAACGAATAAAAATAAAATCAAATTCAAAATCAAATATATAATCGGTCCATGGAAATGCATTATACAAGCTTATGTTACTCATGTGGAACCATATAACCCTTTTGAACTGAATGCCACATAAGTGACTGTTGTTTGTATTCGGTTCATGGGGACTAAACTTATGTTGCGAATAAGCCTTCACTCTCTTTAGAAGCGACCTATACCTAGAAGAATTGGGTCCATTGTAAGCCACGCACTGAACGAAAGCTTGTGGATCGATTATGGGTGAAGGGAGTATAGTGGTCACCACAGAGCTCAATACAGGTCAAATAGTCCATAGGGGGCTACCATAAGCTGTGTTCTTCAACAACGAATGTAGACTCATGAACTATAACAATTAGTAGGATAATCATTATGAAATGGAGCGTTAATGGCATGACAGAGTCAAACGAAGAAGAGTGGAACGTGTTGTTCTGGTTTGGAGCGGGCAAACAGAGGCTCTGTTGGAGAACAACTCGAAGTCGGGTTTTGTATGTTCAAGGAAGCGGAGTTCATTGGCGTTGAAATTTGAAGTGGATCCTCGAAGCGGAGAAATGGAACCGTGAAGTGTAAGAGTGAATGTGGTTTCGAGTTAATCCGACAGTATATCGCAAGTTAGAAAAGTGGTAAGATGTAATTCAAAATTCGGAGCGATTCCATAGGTTGGGTGACATGTGGAGGAAGCGGTTTCGTGATACCAATCTCATCACTCATTATTGTTCGTGCATATAGCCTATGCGATATGCATTGAACGTTGTCAGATCGGTTCATTGGGCATGAAGAGATGGTGATCGTTGGATGAAAAAAAAAAGGTACGTATGATGTGGTCCAATGTTCTGTTGAAGTCGAGTCGGGGTTATATATATATATGGTAGCAATTTTCAAAGGGTTCAAAAATCTTGACGATCCAGACTGAAATCGAGAGAAGACTTTGTGTTAATGCTCGTGCATATCAAAGGGTGTGGTCTCCATTGATGTAGATGAATGTAGAATATATCATATAGATGAATGTAGAATATATCATATTTTTATTGTTGAACTGATAACTAAACTAGAAACAATTTTTGAGGAGACATAATTGTGATATTCTACCATCTTTTGTAAATTACATATTGGAGATTATGATGAGAAGTTGCTTGGATGGGGGAGAAAAAAAAAACAATTGAGAAACATGCATTTCATAGGGTACTAAAAATCCAAAACGAAATGAATTGGAACCCATGAATATTTTTATCATGTTGTAAATTTGGATGGGCAACAAGTTGATTATATGCTTCCATTTTTGTTTCAAAGTACATGGAAATTTTGAAAACTTGATGCCTATTAAAATTTCAAGGAAAAACACAAATGATATCTTCAACTCCATTGTATTGTTATAATTCATCTCCATCTTAAAAAAAATTAAAGTAAATTAAATAATTACATGCATGTGATAATTAAATATAAAATAAATAAATATATGTAATTCATTTTAAGTTTGGATTTATGAAGCATAGAAAAATGTTACATTTGTTAATACATATTTTTTTTTAATATAAATAATTTAAAACATAATAAACCATTAAATAATATATATGTATATTAAAAAATTTACCTTTTTTCATTTGCATTTTTTTAATGAAGGAAAGCAATCAGCCTCTCTCTAAAATGAGTTTTTGGTACCAAGCCAACCCACATGTATACTCGAGTTCAAAAGACTCAAATTCAATATAACAATATTTAAGACAATATAACTTATCATGTTATTAGCAAGGCTTTGAATATGGGTAGAGAAGATACCAACCATCATATCAACAACTTTTTATAACTCCAATTGACAAATTTAATCTTCTTAATGTCCAATAAATCATATTTAAAATATCTTAAGAATATTAACACACAATTACACTATAGTATTTTTCATATTCATCATTACTGTAGTGAGAATTTTGAATGTTGAGAGAGCCAATATTACCATTAGGTTTTAAATTTTTTTATTGTTCATCCAGATTCCAATAATATTTATCTCATTTAAATTTATTTGGGCTTAAATAAAATTTTGAAAATTTTGAAAAACAACCTTTTGTATTCTTTTATATTTAAAATAATAACAAAGTGAACCAGTTAAGATACAAGACAATTCTCAATAATATTATTAAAAAAAACCGATATATCTAATCGATGTATATACATCAAGGAAGAATCCAGTGTTGCCATTCGATATTTACCAAATATATATTAATAATATAATATTTATTGGGCCATTGGAATTACTCACATACTACGTGAATAGCTTTAGCACGCTGATAAAACTTGGGATTTGAGTTTATGTATGGAATGCACGATGGTTTTAAAGCCACGTAGGTCTCATTGCACACTTGTCAATTTCGACTAATGCCAAAACGTGATCTTTACATGGTGTTCTGGCAGCACACTATCAACAGTCTTGATTCAGCGCAGACATCCAACGATGGATAAGGGTTAAGGTTTCCAAATAAGTGACCCTACCCTACCCTTCGCTCATGCTCATTTTCATTTTCATGGTTGCCATTTGTTCCTCTGGAACTCAGTGTCGAGCCACCTAATATCACTGTGAGGTCTATTTTGGTTCATTTTTTATTCAGTTTCACTCCCTATGTCTCACATAGGCTATTCCAGGTAACATGCCATTCAATTCTTATAATTTTTTTTATTGTTTAAGGTTTTTCACTATATCGATAGTTGCTATCATTTCTTCTCTGGTAAATTACAAGTTAATTATTATTCATGTTTTACAGAGGTGTTGGATCAATCGTCCATGTTTCCTCCACCAATTTTTTCCAATTAAATTTTGGAAATGAGTCGCACTATCTTCGTAATTCCCTCAATACAAACTTCCTGTCTCATTGCAATTTCGGTGTTGGTTAATTTCAGAATGGAAATTTGGAGAATGGTATTCTCTAATTCATTTTATACATTTTCCAGGTACAGGCGTAAGCGTAATCGGTTTAAGAGTAATCATTTTCCTGTAGCCATAATCATTTTCAGCGTAATTGGTTTCCTGTAGCCGTGGTGCTTTGCAAATTTGTTTCTCTGTGAAGAAAAAGGTAAAATATCAAGGGTTAAATCCTTTAGAGGAGGTTAAATAAAAACTATTTCTCAGTTATATTTGCATCTGTTATATTTGTGTGCAAGATATTCCTAGTTATTTAAACTTTTACAATACTCTATTCAGTAACATGAAGTCCTAACCAGGATTTGGCGATATAATCAATAAGGTCACAGAGTCATAGAATCTTCAGTGTTAAGTTCATCATGGATCTCTTTTCCTTCACGCAGAGGGAGTTAACCTCTGTCTAGACTGAAGTGGAGTTTAAAGAGAGAATGGACCGATGGCAATGTGTAAGGATTTCGTATCAAAGTCGTGAGGACACCGTAAGATTCGAAAATTGTCTGAATCATAGACTGAGTAGAAGCCGAATTGTGTGTTGAAGTCTTGGTGGGCAGTGTTCAAACTAGGAAGGAGAATGAAATCGAATACAAGTCTGATGGCGCAGGGAGTTGAATGATTATTGAGTAGATGCGTTGAAGTGGAACATTGAATGGAGTAGAACCCTGAAGGAAATGACGTGGAACCAGGAGAAGAGTGAACGTTGTTCAAAGCTAAAACCGACAGTATATCACGAGGCACAAAGGCGGTAAGTTTCATTTAAGAAATTGGAGTGATTCCATATGTTGGGTGACGCGTGTCCCTGAGCGATTTTGGAAAACCTCCCTCATCGCGAGTTAACGATAGTGCAAGTAACTCGCGCGATATTGATTTCACCCGTCAGATCTTTCGAATTGATCCAACGTCGTTTCGACCGTCGGATGGGTGCACTGATTTCACAAATTAAAGGTCGATTGTACCGGATAATGTTTAAAACAATAAAATCTAGCAAAAAAGCGTACATCAAATCATGACGTAGCATGATACTGTTCAGATTCTGTCAGTAACGACGAATCTCAATAGTGTCGCTATGAAAAATCCCACAATAGATAACACCTTCAGTGTAATTAATTAATTAATCAATATATATGTTTTTTTATTTTTTTGGTAAATTTATATACAATTATTATAATATATATGTTTAGTAAATATTTAAATTAGAAAATAAAATATAGGAAAATTATAGAAAAGAATTTAAAAAAAAAGTTTTTATTAAAAAAAAATGTATATTTTAGAAAGAAAAAAAAATTATAAATCAAATTTAAATTCTAATTTAAATTTGGTAACTATGATTATAAGTGATGATATTGAGTCATAATAATTTTAAAGTGAGAATAAATCTTCATAACCAAACATATTATTATATAGATAATTAATTTAAATTAAAGTTATAATATATAATTTTTATATGTTTTTATTTTTATTTTTATTTTAGAAACTTGAAATATTTCATAATTTTTTTTGTTTTATATTTATTATAAATCCACACCTATCATTTTTAAAAAATTATTTAATTTGTATAAATACATTAATTTTAATAATTTTAATATAAATAATTCAAATGGTTCTTTCTTAAATCTTTATTATTAACATTAAGAGTGTGATGAATTTTTATTATGAACATTTTAATAATGAAGGTTTCTATAAAGGTTTTTTTTAAGTAATAATATATTGGTTACGAGTAGGTTCGAGCATTGAAAACTTGAAGGAGAAGTATATTTTATGTTATAAAATAAAATTTAAATGATGGTAGGTTTATGTGTTATATATGGATGTGCGTACTTATGATTATTGATTACTGCGAGTTAGACTTTGTTTACGAATAGAAGTTTATATTTGCTTTTTAAGTTGTAAGTTCCGTCCTTTTTTTGGTTGATATACCAATGATTTTCCGATTAATTGGCTTTAATTATTTGTCTTTTAAGTTGTAAGTTCCGTCCCTTTTTTGGATGATATACCAACAATTTTTCAAATTAATTGGCTTTAATTTTGATATACGATTGAAATAATTTTTTTTAAAGGTTATTAATTTATAAAAATGTATATACTAAATTTTATTTATATTTAATAATAAATTATATAAACAAGCTTTTTGTATGTACCAGTAATATTTATTTTTTAAACAAAATATCTATAATGGTTATTAATTTAATAATATAAATTTTAAAATAAATAATTAATACAATTAAGTATTTACTATTATATACTATTTAATGTTATTAATTTAATATAAATATTCCGATATTATTGAATTTTATTATTATTTTAGAGATAATATGGGATAGGGAAAATATATAATTTTTATAAGATATATTTTTTTAAAATCAATAGATTATATTAATTTATGAAAAGTTTATATTGTAGTAAGTATTTCATCAAAACACACTTGATCTCATTTCTACAAGACTTGTGTAGGTGATATTGATAAGAATGTATTGACAAAAACATAACAAAGCTAAACGACTATACACAGATTGCCCACAAAGACCAAAACTAATCAAGGATCAAAATACAACCCACTACCATAATTAACAACCAAGATTACCTGTAACCGGGTTATGGATATGAGCCTCCATATGTGTTATCCTTCCTTCAAAACTATTCATGCATATAAACTTCCATATGTGTTATCCTTCCTTCAAATCTATTTAACCTTACCTAGAGTCGCTTGCCCCATAGAAACCAACTTGTCCATCATGTGTCATTGATTGTGGCACAAATCATTCATGAAAGCTATTATCTTGCTACAGTCGTCATGTTTGCTAGAAGCAAATTACTCCACCATTGTCCTCAACTATCGAATCTGAGCTTCAGGAATATCAAAGGGAAGTGACATGTCAACATGTCCCAACGCATTTCCCTACTCCTGTTTAATTTCCTCTCCATCATCCACTAGCCTGACTCGGTGACTATCCTCTTCACCTCGTGAACCAACACCACAATGTGCCCTCCCTCTTTGTTGCATCATCCTGCCCTTACCAACATGTTGGAAGTGCCTATGCAAACTGTCTAGACCAATTCCCTTTCTTCTGAGGTTGTGATTCCACCTTGATTCCCAACACACCCACAATCTCCTCCTTGCTGGACTGTCTATACTCCACACTACGAACAAGTTGTGTCCTTCATATTTTTTACCACTGTCACCACCTATCAACTTTGAATCAAATTCAATCCAACATCCCCTAACTGCATGTCTGACCCCTGTACACAGTTTCCACCCCGCCACTCTTCTGCGAGCTCGACTTATCCACGGGAAACTTCCAACAACCTCCTCCGATGAATAAAACCCCCATGGTCCTGCTAGCCACCTATAAAATTTGTTATATCAAAAGGTGGCTAAATAATTTTTGGAGCCTTCAAGAAACAAGTTTTATTGCCAAAAGTGTTATCTCTTGAAGACTCATGGAGACATCATGCCCTTTGTTCAATCTTCACTGTTGTTTCCCTTTTCAAACTCGAAATTCTGCTGATTCCATAGGAAAAAGACAGTTGCAAAAGTCATTTTTCCCTTCCTCCACTCAAAACTAACCTTCATTTTTACCCCTTTGATTCCCCACCACATTCCTCCATTTTCCATGTATTTCCATTTTCCCTTTATAAAATCCACTTTACAAAGTTTAAAACTCCTTTTTAAACTTTGCCGAAACCCCCAAATCCATCAAAAACTGTGAAAATTTTCATAAAAAATAAGTTTCTAAACTACAGGCTTAAGCCCCTTTGGGCCAAGTCCTAAACCACTTCCCCACATATGCCCTGGCGCTAGAACCAAGCGCTAAGTCCATTTGGCGCTTATCGCATCAGAAAAATTGGAGCGCACAAGTTTATTTCTTATGGTAAAGCCTCCGATGCGATTAAAGCCCTTTGTTTATAAACCCCCGATCTTATTATTATTTCATATAACCATATAGCCCACATTCAGCACTAAGCACTTTTCAAAACCCATCTCCGATGCATATTTCCCTTTGTAAATTCAATAAACCCACTTTCCTAAGTTTCGGTCGAAACCCGCTGGAGTAATGTTTTTAATGTAAATGGGTAGATTGAAAAGCCCCGCATCAAAGTTCCGATGTGATTATGCCCCATTTGTATAAAATCCTGCTCTCCACTTCTCTCCATATAAACTTACGCCTAGGACCAAGAGTCAAAGTCCCGAAGCGCTAATCACATCGGAGAATTAAAATGGGTAGATTGAAAGACCATCACCGAAGTTTCGATGTGATTAGCCGTTATACATATAAGCCCTGGGCCTATCGCATTTCATATAAACGAGTGGCCCCGCAGACGAGTGCCAACCCTTATATATAACCCACCCTGAGCCGCCAAAACCTTTGCATTTCGTTAAATTTTGGTTTTCGTAAGTGTTAAAGGGTTTCCGTCAGTGCAAGTCTTGAAACAATATCCATCGTTGATCTAAAGCCAATCAACGATTAGCACAACATCACATTGGAAAATTTCAAAGGGCGCATTTCATGTTGTATTTACCTCTCCCCGATTGGCCATCCCCCGATCAATCATGAGCCATTGATCTCCTCCCCGCCTTCCCATATCTAATGACCCTCATTTGCTCCAATCATAAGCCTTTCCTCCACCTATTGAACCCCTCTGATTCATTCCCCACTGTCGATCTGATCCTCAGATCGACGGACAACACTAAACTACATCGGCGCCATTCAAAAAAAAATTCCCCACCGATCGCATGCCCCCGATTGAATCTGGGTCGTCCACGTGTCCAGATCGGACGGTCCAGATCAATCCTTCTGACTTTGGTTATATTTTATGCGGCCCTACTCTATAATGTTTTCTGACCAACCTCAACGATTGATCTCTGTAAGATCAATGACCCATATTAACCCCGACAAGTCTGCCTCCTATGGGACCTGCCTTCCTCCAGTTCTGATCTCCGCCATCCAAATATTTGATCCTACGGCCCAGATTGAAACCGCCCATCTTCCTTCTACCCATGCATCTTACCTGTATCACGATCACTCCCCTACCTTTAGATCTGAGGCCCCAGATCTAACGGCCTACGTTCTATATCGCGTAACTTTCAGCGTGAAGGCTAATTTCCTGAGGGCTGCGCGATATAGGTGGTTTTAAGAAGCCACATGTTGGGCGGGGATGCATATCGCATTCCAAAAGGTGACACCATCTTCCCACCCTTCTGCAGTGCGAAACCCGTGGTTTTCTTTGCCAAAACCACTCTTCCCCATTTACACTACGATCTATCACGTTCTTCCTCCGCCATTGATCTCTGCAAATCAACAGCTCGTGTTTAATCTCTCATTACACTATCGCCCTCCACCTTCACCAAAGGATTTCAACAAGCAATCTCCGTCATCGATCTCATGGGCCGATCTCATCCGACGACCCACGATCATCCCGAACCCCCAACTTTATTTTTAACCATTTTTCCTCCGCCAAAGGGTTTTAAACCCCATTTCTTTGCATTTTCTTCTAAAAATCCAAATAATGTGACTCCTTCACATTGTTAGTCCACCGCTGATCTCGAATGTTGATCTCGTTGATCAGTCATGGATCAACAGTTCTGACTTAAAAAGCTCCCTCTGCTCTCTCTTTGACCTCTGCTAACAGATCTCCACTATTGGATGTTTCCATCCAATGGCCACGCTCCAAGCCAAGCCTCCTAAGCAGTCTCACCAAAATAACACAGGATTTCTTAACGTTTTCGTGTGATTTGCAGGTTTCATGGATTTCCATTATTTTAAATAGAAATTGAGGACCAGGGATGACGATACCTCGACCCTTTGTTCATATAATGATTTCCATATGGGGGTTTTCCAATCCACGTTTCATCAATGAGTCATGGGCGCTGATGTCATAAGAGCCCCAGTCGCACCTGCACATCAAAAAGACACACAGAATGGAAATTAACAAAGAATATCAATGTTGAAGACTTAAACACAACGGAAATAGAGGATTGCAGACCGTTTTCACAGTTTTGGAGGATTACGGCTAAGATCGAAAATCAAAAGCCTAATCCACCAAATTAAAACATAAATAAAGACAAATCAAACATTTATCAGTCAAAAAGGGCCTCCATCACCACATAAGAGGCAAATTCATTCCTCTCAACTGCCCAATGCCATCTGTAGCTTCAAAGCATTCAACAGAGGCCGAGTTATGATTAGAAAGGAAGATATTTTCCTTAACGCAGCCAAATAGTTAATTCTGCCAAAGGAACTTAATGCAAAAATATTAGCAGAGTTATTACAACATAAATTAGAGCCTTAAAGTCAACAAAAGCTCTCACCAAGCTTAATTCTTAAATGTAAAACAATTAATACAGACAGAACATTTTTAAACTTCTCCATCGAGCCCATCAAAGGCTGAGAAGTATTAAAGTACGTATTAATTGACCCAGGAGATATTTTATCAAATCACACCTCCTCATTTCTTCTATAAATACTCCTATACAAGATGAGAAAATGTTGGTTGTTGAACTTTGAAATATACTTGAGCTTGAAAATTCTACTTGTAAATAGTGTTCACAGGCTCTTGAATCTTTGTTTGTGGCTTGATAAGTTATTCTGGGAAGTGTAGATGATTGTTGAACTGAAACATTGGACTTTAAGCTGTAACTGGTTTGAAGCATCAATACAGGCTGATTTATGGGTTCCTGGTCTATGTCGACGATGATGTTATTTCTTATTGTAAATTGTTATTTTATTTTATTTTTTCACTTTTTCCATCTTCTCTGATGAAGAACAACAAGCATAGATTTAGGATTTACTTATATCAGTACCCTTCTCTGACTAATAAGCTTTATCTAAATGTTTTCTTCTAAATTGTGTTGTTTAGGAATGATTTAATTCAATTTAAGCAATTAGGAATGTTGGTGTTACCTCGTCCTACTGTCTCAGCTTAATGTTGTTCTTGAACGTTATTTTCAGTTTATGTTAAGTAGATATGAGCTAAGGAAGTAATGGTGAGCCCTGTCCTTTAGTTTTATCCCAAAAAACTATCTGAAAGTTTCCTAAGAGTGTGTTGAAAGCAAGCTATGTTAAAAGTCCTTACCTGATCTTAGGCCATTCTTTGTTATCTTATGTGTTTTCCCTTATGTTTAAAAATGTTTTCTATTGAAAGTGCATCAAAATCTGGCTAGTTTCAAAGTACTTACCAGATCTTAGATTTCTTTTATGTCTTTCTTAAGTGTATGCCAAAAGCAGGATAGTTTCAAAGTACTTACCTGATCGTAGGTTGCTCTTTGTTCTTCATTTGTTTATTTCCCCTTCTTGTTGTATCATTTTATTCCATAAAATCAACTTTAAAGAGATCCTTATACATAGATGACTTGCCCCATGGACCACTCTTGAACCTTGTTGTTCCAATTAAACCCTATTATGACGAGTCCATAGCCCAATGGACTAAAACCAATGTTATATCTATCTTTTTAGCCAAAGCTTGTTCTGATTGCTTGCAACTTCACACCTTTGAAGCTCTTTCCATTTAGAACTTTCCACCCAAATAATAATCATGCTCAACCACCCAAAAACAAAACAAAACCCTCGGACTTTATAACTAGCCTAATATCATTACCCAAAATCTTTTAAAGATAAACCCATCTTTGCGCTTATTGGAGAGATCCCTCTCCGGATTCAGGAGGGCTAGATCCTAGAATCCCAAAGTGGTTGAAATAGTGTTCTCCCTGTAGTTGGACTTTTCCAATCTTGCTAATTACAGGGAGCTAACATCTTCTAGCGACTCCACTGGGGATTTCTGAGTGAATTTCATTTTAAGGTAAACATACGATATTAGAGATTTTTTTCAAGGAACATTTGCTATATTTACCAGCTGAGCCACCACGAGAAACATCTTCTGGTGACTCCGCTGGGGAAATTTGAGTTATTTCCTTGTTGGATACTTTAAATATCTCAGAAACCCCTTTACTCACTAAACATTTTGTATATTAACCAGCTGAGCCACCAACAACCTAATATCTTCTGGCGACTCCACTAGGGAACTGAATCAAAAATTAATCTTAGGTTCCCTTAAACACTTCATAAAACCCTGTCAGTAAAAGCAGCCCTTTTCAAGCACTACCAAGTAAATGTTAATTATGATAAAACTTGTTTGAATCAGTGACAAACTAGGCAAACCCTAGGATTCTCATAAGACCTTATCAAACCTTGAAGGATCAGCTGGCTAATCCATAAGAGTAGACTTTTTTTGTCTCATAAACGTAGCTAAGTTGTGAAACAGATTTAGGACACTCTTAAAATCCAATAAGACTGAAAAATAACTCAGAAAACCCAAAAATATTTCAGATTGGTATTCAATAAACATGTTGGTGGACCATAAAACCTTTTACCTCCAAAAGAGCTAAAAAACTTCCACTTGGCGACTCCACAATCTTGAACAGACCTTAAGACTCCATTGGGAAGAAAAATTACCATTATAACATCATTCAAAATCAGTTAGAGGATTGTAGGATTAAAATTTGTGTGAAACAGATCAGCTAACCTCTTACAGACTGTCATATCTGGTTGAACTTTTCCTGTTTACTTGGGTATAAAAAACACAGCATAGTGGCTCCTAGAAATATTCATACTAGAGCCTATCCTGACCCTAACCCACCTGAGACAGTAGATAACCTAGAAAGTATCCTTAGGAAGTCTCCTAAGATAAAATTATCAACTGTTTTCAGATCACTGTTGAGAGCTAATTCAGTTCCTGAAAATCTCTTGGCTCTACAACAATCACAAGCTAACTTAGTAAATCCATTTAGAACTATGTCATTTGATGATATAATTCAGCTAGACTCTAAGTCTTCACTTTCTTCCCTGGAAACAAGTCAACATCCTGGTAATAGAGAAACAACACCACCTGATTTACACTTCCTTCACAATTTAGGTGTCTCTCATCCAAGATCAACTCAGCAATCTATTGTTGTTCCATCCACATCTGTTCACCAAACATCCACTATCCAAACCACTCCACTTCAACCCACTTTCCCTCTTGTTAATCCACCTCTTGTAAATCCACCCCAACCACATATCATGGCAGTATGGTATGCTCCCTTAGTCCTTCTTGTTCCCTTAGTCAACCTTCCACAAGACTATCAGTCCAAAATACCATTGTATGATGCCAGTAATACTACAACTGCATCACAACATGTGGATAATATGAATGACTACTTTGATAGAAATGAAATTGATGATGATTCTGTCAAACTTAGACTGTTTTCTCAGAGTTTGGGGGGAGAAGTAAGAAAATGGTTTAAAGGCTTAACCCCAAAAAATATAAATGATCTCCAAGCCTTCCATCAATCATTCTTAAACAAATGGGAAGTGAAGAAGAATCCTCTCCAAATACTTTCTGATTACAAGAACCTCCACAGAAACACTGGGGAAAGTGTACAAGCTTACTGCACTAGAGTTAATAGTGTGTATAATGCACTTCCCCCAGATTTAAAGCCTCCACAAGGCTCAACTCTAAACAAGTTTCCTAAAGGGTTTGACCCTAAGATGGCCTATCAGCTGAGAGAAAGAGACCCTTTAACTCTTGAAGATATGCAAAAAGGGGCTCTTGCTGTGGAAGTTAACTTAATGGAGAAAAGAGCAAGAATGAAGAATGAGAAGAGAGTATCCTTTAGAGAGGAATCCATACCTTCTACTTCCATCTCAAAGATGGAAAGAATGATGGAGGAGATGATGAAGAAAATGAGCATTCTTGAGAGAGCACAAGAAATTCAAAACCAAACTGCTCCTCAAAATAGAAACCAGAACTAGAATCAGAATTTTAGAAGAAATCAACCTCCAATTATACCTAGGGAAGATTATCAATAGATCACTCCTCCCTTTCATAACAATTATGTAAGTGAGGTTGAGGAAATAGATGAGAAAATAGAGGAAGATGATATCAACATGCCGGGATTAGATAATGATGACTTTGAGATTCATTATGATAGAAAACAAGGTCTTTACACACCCTATGATGACAAAAGAGATGATGATGAAAGCTATTATCAATACATGGAAAATGTTATCATAGAGTCTCAAAGAGAATATGACCTTAGAAGTAAAACTAATCAAGAAACTCCCAACACCAAAACCTCTGACAACACTTCAGCTAGTACTCCTGTTAAAACCATTTTGTCAAATGTAAATAGACCAAATCAGCAAACTGAATTTGCTGATAAGGTGGCAGTTAACAAGGCTAAGACCAACATTTCAAAGCATCAAATTCCTTTTAGCCCAGAGCAGGAAATTTCCAAAATTAAATCTCTATTCCTCTTACCGAGTTAGATGCCCAAAATGTATATAGAACCCAAATTTTGAAGCCTTTAAACATAGAAGAGAATAATGACACAGTCAATCTTAACGATGACCAACTAGAGCTCATTTTTGGTCCAAAGATTGAAGGAAGATATCAAGAGGGACCTGTTCCTCCTTTTTATGTAAGTTTAAATGTTCATGACAATATTTTGCACAACGTTATGCACGACTCAGGGGCTTCTCATAATTTAGTGCCTAAAGCAGTGATGGAGAGCCTGGGTCTAGAAATCACCTTACCTTATAAAGACCTTTACTCCTTTGACTGAAGCAGAGTAAAATGTTTAGGATTAATCAAAGACCTCTGTGTTAACTTAGCACAGATTCCAACGAAATTTTTGGTTATGGATATTGTTGTGGCTGACATGCCCCCAAAGTATGGAATGTTGTTATCAAGGTCTTGGGGGGCTAAGTTACAAGGGACTATGCAGATGGACATGACCTACACGACCATCTCTGTTTTCAATTAGCCAAGAATACTTTACAAGGAGTCCCATATGCAGTACATGGTCACTAGTCAAGACAGAACTCAAAACTCTCCTCTGTATTCTGTAAATACAGGCCTTAATTATTTTATTTTGTTTAACGATGAATCGTTTAGTTAACAAGTCACTTTAACAGAGTTAATGGCCGATAGAGAGGAGGAGGTAAACACCAAAAGGATGTCAAAACAGTTTGTTGAACCTGTAAACTATAGCAAAAAACACACGGGTTTTGAGTTACAAGTCATGCGTCCAATGCTTTTTAACCTTGACATTGAAGAAATTATTCCTCAATTTAACAAAAAACCTGAGGAACTAAAACAAATACAACAGAGTGTTGATCTTCAAAAGCAAACCGAAAGCACTCTTGTTGAAGATAATAGTAATTCAAGGAAAGAACTTGAAACTAGTCCTCTGTGGAGTATGTACTTTGATGGGTCTTGCACTAGGAGCAACGCTGGTGCAGGTGTCTAGATACACAACACTGAGAACAACCACACAGAGAGCCTTTCCTGTAGATTAAACTTTCGGTGTTTGAATAACATAGCAGAGTATGAATCCCTTCTTTTAGGCTTACATTTGTTGAAAAAATTAGGAGCCAAAAGAATTAGAGTGCATGGTGATTCAGAACTAATCATTAGGCAAGTCAATGGGGAATACAATGCTAATCACCCCAGACTTAGGGCCTATCGAAATGATTTCGTGGACCTTTTAAAGACTTTTGAGGAGTCCCAGTTAATTTTTTTCCCAAGAAAAAGAAATATCATGGCCCACAACTTAGCTTTTGCGGCTAGAACATGCTTAATGCCATACGAAACCAAAAAATGCACAACTCAGATTAAATTCAGACCAGCCGTTCCTGATAACGAAAAATATTAGCAAGTGTTTGACAGAGACAAAAAAATAGAAGAATTCATGCAGTTCATAAATGAATTTGAACTTCAAAATTTGGATTCAGATTATCAGACAAACTACCCTAGTGAAGAAAATTTTCTTGGAGAAGAAGAACCGTCTCGTGAGCTTGCCGATGTAAATCTATTGTCTAGAAAACTTGAAAATAAAACAGAGACAAGTGCAGAGTTAGAAACATAGGAGTTAGAAACCTTGCACTCTAAAGATCAGAGTTTTCCAAAGGGTTTAGCCCCTTTAGAAGAGTTGTTTGATTTTAACGATGTAGCCAAGAAGCCAAAACTGGAAAAAGTAGAGACTGAAGTTGAGGAGTGCAATATAGGTAGTGAACTAAAACCTATGATGATTAAACTATCTAAGACTTTACCAGCTCACATTAAACTCAAATACATAGAGTTGTTTAAGGATTTTTCTAATGTTTTTGCATGGAGTTACGAAGATATTAAATCCTATAACACTGAAATAATTCAGCACAAAATTCCTCTCAAGGAGAACCAAAATCCATTCAAACATAAGCTGAACAAAATAAACCATGTTCAGCTGCCTTTGGTTGAGAAGGAAATCAAGAAAATGTATGATGCTGGTATTATTGTCCCTATTAGATATTCTGAGTGGATGTGTAATATGGTGTCAGTTAGGAAGAAAATAGGAGAGATTAAGCTTTGTATAGACTTTAGAGACTTAAACAAAGCTTCACTAAAAGACAACTACCCTTTACCAAAGATGGACCATATTTTACAAAGGGTAGTTGGGTCCAAAAGAATTTCTTTGCTGGATGGCTACTCAAGGTACAATCAGATCTTAGTCCACCCTGATGATCAACTAAAGACAACATTTACTACACCTTGGGGCACTTTCATGTATGTGAAAATTCCATTTGGTCTAATTAACGCTGGAGCAACTTTTCAGAGAGCCATGGACAT
The DNA here is from genome assembly GCA_034641835.2 of Pinus albicaulis. NCBI lineage: Eukaryota > Viridiplantae > Streptophyta > Pinopsida > Pinales > Pinaceae > Pinus > Pinus albicaulis. The sequence continues at coordinate 581,875 of MU968406.1, forward strand.
AGAATTCTCGGAAGAATTGGGCTACTTCATCATTATATAACTTGATGATGTTACTGTGTTTTAAAAGACAAATGAAGATCACTTAGAAAATTTAAGAAAAGTTTTCGAGAAATGCAGAAATTTTGGGACATCTTTAAACCCTAAGAAGACACTATTTAGTCTCCAAGAAGGTAAACTTCTTAGGCACATTATTTCTGAGGAGGGTATAAAGATAGACCCAAAAAGGATTGAGGCCATATTGCAAATCTCTCATCCTTGAAACATCAAGGAGTTACAATATTTCATTGGAAAGATTAACTTTTTGAGAAGGTTCATACCCAACTTGGCTAACCTCCTTAGGAATATAACAAACATGTTGAAGAAGGAGCAAGGGGTAAAATGGACCTTGGAAGCAAAGAAGTCCTTTGAGCTAGTGAAACATGTGTTAACCAAAACACCTGTTCTAATCAGTCCTGATTTTTCAAAAGATTTTTTTATTTTTTCATTTGCATCAGAACATACAATAGCTGTTGTCCTTTTATAGAAAAATCCACAAGGAAAAGAGCAGCCTATTGCATTCTTTAGCAAAGCATTGAGAGATGCTCCTTTGAAGTATAACATTATGGAAAAGCAAGATTTTGCTTTGGTTAAAGCTTTGAAAGACTTCATAGTATACATCCTTCACTCACACATCATTATATTTGTCCCAAATTTAGTTGTGAAAGACATTCTAATGCAGGACCCAGATGGTAAGAGAGGTAAGTGGATTGCGGTTATTCTTGAATATGATTTAGAAATAAAGCCCACTAAACTCATCAAAGGCCAAGGTCTGTCTAGATTAATGGCTGAATCAAATTTTGAAGTTCTTGACATTAATATGATTAACGCTTTTGATGAAAAAGAGGAAATCTCAACTCCCATTGTTGAAGACCGTTTTATGAATTTCTTTTAGTATGCTGATATTCTTTTTGTTTTGCTTAATTTGAATACACCTCCTGGTTTAACAAAAACAAAGGCAAGGTTTCTAAAGTTAAAAGATGTAAACTATTGCATTATAGATAAATGTCTTTATTGGAAAAATGCAAGTGGTGTATTGCTTAAATTTTTGCCTGAGTATGATGCAGAGAAGGTTAAGCACGATTTCCATGAGGGAGAATGTCGAGGCCACCTCTATTGGAAGACAACAGCCAACAAAATCTTAAGGGCCAGTTACTATTGGCCTACTCTCTTTCTTGATGTACATAAGATGATAATTTCCTGTCATAAATGTCAACTTTTTGAAGGCAAAAGGAAGCTGCTACCCTTACCTTTGCATCCAATCACTGTTGAAGCCCCTTTTCAACAGTGGGGACTTGGCTTCATAGGAGAAATCCATCCACCATCCTCTACCCAGCATATATGGATTCTCACTGCCACAGACTACCTCACCAAATGGATAGAAGCCATCCCTTGTAGGCAAGCCAATGATTCTATCATTATGAAATTCATGGAGACTAATATTCTCTCTAGATTTGGCTGTCCTACCAAGATCATCACTGATAATGCAGCAGCATTTGGATCAAAGAAGATGGTTGAATTCTGTCACAAGTATTAGATAAAATTGGGGCATTCCATGACCTATTACCCTCAAGGTAATGAACTTGCAAAATCCTCAAACAAGAGTTTAGTGAACATAATCAAGAAGCTGTTGGAGGACAACAAGAAGTCTTGGCACATAAAGCTTGTGTATCCACCATGGGCTGACAGACTAACATTGAAGAAATATATTGGCATTTCACCCTACCAACTTGTGTATGGTGCAGATGCAATTTTTCCTACCAGCCTCGGTGTACCAGTTATGAAGTTTATTCAAGAGGTTCGGTATAAAGAAAATGACATGATCAGAAGGATAAATCAGACCATTCACCTTCAGCAAACCAGAGAGGAGGTTTATAACAAAGCATTACAAAAGCAAGACAGCATTAAAAAGATTTTTGACAGAAGAACAGAGGCAAACAATTTCAATGTTGGGGAGAAAGTTTTAAAGTGGGACTCAAGGAGAGAAGACAAGGGCAAGCACGGGAAATTTGACAACTTATGGCTTGGCCCTTATCTCATTCATTCTACTGCTGGTAATAGTGCTTATTTTTTGCAGGAGTTGAATGGAGCAGAGTTTTTTGGGGGTCATGTGAATGGCAGGATGCTTAAGCATTACTTCTCTTGACCCTATCATGTTCTGAAAGCCTTTTTATCTTTTTTCTCATTATAAAATTTTCACCCATCATTGCATTCAAAGTTAGAAAAATCAAAAATACAAAAACAGCAAAAGAAAGAAAAGAGGGCAGATTGCAAAAACAATAAAGGTACAGCCCCATACCAAAAAGAGAAACAAATCTGAAATTGTGCAAGCTTAAATGCCACTCCTGAAGAAAACACTTCTAATTAGTCATACAGCCTAATCTTGACTAATTAGTTTTCAATTGACTACTGATAGGATTAGTGAATTCGATTTGCCAAAACAGTTTAATGTTGGCTTATCAGTAGGTAGATTAGGTTAGAAATTAAAGGTTCAAACATGCTCAAAATTTGAACCTAAGTTTCTAAAGAGAGATGACTCAAATATGTTTAATTCTTGAGTAAAAAACGGAGGTAAATCTAGTTCTAATCAGCTCAAAATCCGAACCAGATTTTAAGGAAAGAACAACTAAAACAGAAGCAAAAAAAGAGCTATAGAAAAGGAGAAGGCTGTGCTTAACTTTCAGGTCTTAAGCCTTCCATTTTGTTTCTATTTTCTGCAAAATAATATCTATGTGAAACTTGCTTTTTATGCCATAAATCAGCATCAAGTTAGGTTGTTCAATCTTGACCTGTATGCTTTTAAATTTCTGTTTTAGAAATTAGAGAATAAAATTCTGTTGGACTGTCTAACACTAACATATTGGTAGATCAGGTAGAGAAGCATGTGGACTCAACTATTTAATCTGAGTCCATGGAGAAATAAGGAGTAGAATTAGATTAGTTTTATGCTTTCAAAATAATAAAATGTTGTAAAAAGAGTTTTCCAATCCAAGTGCACTCTAAAGAAAAAAAAATGTTAGATCAGTTGGATTGGGTAGGTAGAAATTTTGTATTGATGAAGATCCATTGTCTTTTTCATGGTTGCTAACATTTTCCAAAGAAAAAGAAGAACATACAAGTAAATAAATTTGTTTCCCAATGGATAAGGCACTGATTAGCCTCTCAGAGAATGCAAGTCTGAAGTTCTTGATGCCTTCAAGAAGGCACCATCCCTAAGTGGAGCAACTGTTAGCCACCTATAAAATTTGTTATATAAAAAGGTGGCTAAATCATTTTTGGAGCCTTCAAGAAATAGGTTTTATTGCTAAAGGTGTTATCTCTTGAACACTCATGGAGACTTCATGCTTTTTGTTCAATCTGCACTGCTGTTTCCCTTTTCGAACTCAAAATTATGTTGATTCCATAGGAAAAAGACTGCTGCAAAAGCCATTTTTCCCTTCCTCCACTCAAAAATAACCTTCATTTTTACCCCTTTAATTCCCCACCACATTCCTCCATTTTCCATGTATTTCCATTTTCCCTTCATAAAATCCACTTTACAAAGTTTAAAACTCCTTTTTAAACTTTGCTAAAACCCCCAAATCCATCAAAAACTGTGAAAAATTTCATAAAAAATAAGTTTCTAAATTGCACGCTTAAGCCCTTTTGGGCCAAGTCCTAAACCACTTCCCCACATATTCCCTGGCGCTAGAGCCAAGCGCTAAGTCCATTTGGCGCTTATCCCATCAGAAAAATTGGAGCGCGCAAGTTTATTTCTTATGGTAAAGCCTCCGATGCGATTAAAGCCCTTTGTTTATAAACCCCCGACCTTATTATTATTTCATATAACCATATAGCCTGCATTCGGTGCTAATAATTGTTTAAAACCCATCTCCGATGCATATTTCCATTTGTAAATTCAATAAACCCACTTTCCTAACTTTCGGTCTAAACCCGCCGAAGCAATGTTTTTAATGTAAATGGGTAGATTGAAAAGCCCCGCATCAAAGTTCCGATGCGATTAAGCCCCATTTGTATAAACTCCCGCTCTCCACTCCTCTCCATATAAACTTACACACGGGACCAAGAGTCAAAGTCCCGAAGCACTAATGGCATCGGAGAATTAAAATGGGTAGATTGAAAGACCAACACTGAAGTTCTGATGTGATTGGCCCTTATACATATAAGCCCTAGGCCTATCACATTTCATATAAACCAGTGGCCCCACAGACAGGTGCCAACACTTATATATAACCCACCCTGAGCCAACAAAACATTTGCATTTCATTAAATTTTGGTTTTCATAAGTATTAAAGGGTTTTCGTAAGTGCAAGTTTTGAAACAATATCCACCGTTGATCTAAAGCCGATCAATGATCAGCGCAACATCGCATCGGAAAATTTCAAAAGGTGCATGTTTTATTTACCTCTCCCTGATTGGCCATCCCCTGATCAATCATGAGTCGTTGATCTCCTCCTCGTCTTCCCATATCTAATAGTCATCATTTGCTCCGATCATAAGCCTTTCCTCTACCTATTGAACCCCTCTGATTCACTCCCCACCATCGATTTGATCCTCAGATCGACGGCCAGTGCTAAATCGCATCGGCGCCATTCAAAAAAAAATTCCCCGCCGATCACATGCCCCCGATTGAATCTGGGCCACCCACCTGTCCAGATCGAACGATCCAGATCAATCCTTCCAACTTTGGTTATATTTTATGCGGCCCTGCTCTATAATTTTTTCCAACCAACCTCAGCCATTGATCTCTATAAGATCAACGACCCATATTAACCCCAACAGGTCTGCCTCCTGTGGGACCTTCCTTCCTCCATTTCTGATCTTCGCCGTCCAAATCTTTGATCCTATGGCCCAGATTGAAACTGCCCATCTTCCTTCCGCCCGCGCATCTTTCCTGTATCACTCTCCCTTCCCCATTGTTAGATCTGAGGCCCCAGGTATAACGGCCTACGTTCTATATCATGTAACTTTCAGCGCAACGGCTAATTTCTTGAGGGTTGCGCGATATAGGTGGTTTTAAGAAGCCACGTGTCGGACGGCGACGCATATCATGTTCCAAAAGGTAAAACCATCTTCCCACCCTTCCGCAGCGCGAAACCCGTGGTTTTCTTTTCCGAAACCACTCTTCCCCATTTACACTACGATCTATCACGTTCTTCCTCCACCGTTGATCTCTATAGATCAACGGCTCATGTTTAATCTCTCATTACACTATCGCCCTCCACCTTCACCAAAGGATTTCAACAAGCAATCTTTGTCGTCGATCTTGTGGGCCGATCTCATCCGATGGCCCACGATCATCCCGAATCCCCAACTTTATTTTTAACCATTTTTCCTCCGCCAAAGGGTTTAAACCCCATTACTTCGCATTTTCTTCTAAAAATCCAAATAATGTGACTCCTTCACATTATTATTCCATCGCTGATCTCGACCGTTGATCTCGTTGATCAGTCATGGATCAACGGTTCTGACTTAAAAATCTCCCTCTGCTCTCTCTTTGACCTCCGCTAGTAGATCTCCACCATTGGATGTTGCCATCCAATGGCCACACTCCAAGCCAAGCCTCCTAAGTAGTCTCACCAAAATAACGCAGGATTTCATAACGTTTTCATGTGTTTTGTAGGTTTCATGGATTTTCATTATTTTAAAGAGAAATTGACGACAAGGGATGACGATCCCTCGGCCCTTTGTTCATATAATGATGTCCATATGGTGGATTTCCACTCCACATTTCATCAACACGTCATGGGCGCTGATGCCATAAGAGCCCCAGTCGCACATGCACATCAACAAGACACACAGAATGGAAATTAACAAAGAGTATCAGTGTTGAAGACTTAAACATAGCAGAAACAGAGGATTGAAGACAATTTTCACATTTTTGGAGGATTACAACTAAGATCGAAAATCAAAAGCCTAATCCACCGAATTAAAACGTAATTAAAGACAAATCAAACATTTATCAGTCAGAAAGGACCTCCACCACCACAAAAGAGGAAAATTGATTCCTCTAAGCTACCCAATTCCACCTGTAGCTTCAAAGAATTCAACAGAGGCCAAGTTATGATCAGAAAGGAAGATATTTTCCTTAACGCAGCCAAATAGTTAATTTTTCCAAAGGAGCTTAATGCAAAAATATCAGCAGAGTTATTACAACATAAATCAGAGCCTTAAAGTCAACAAAAGCTTTCACTGAGCTTAATTCTTAAATGTAAAACAATCAATACAGACAGAACATCTGTAAACTTCTCCATCGAGCCCATCAAAGGTTGAGAAGTATTAAAGTCTGTATTAATTGACCCAGGAGATCTTTTATCAAATCCCACCTCCTCATTTCTTCTATAAATACTCCTGTAGAAGATGAGAAAATTTTGGTTGCTGAACTTTGAAATATACTTGAGCTTGAAACTTCTACTTGTAAATAGTGTTCACAGGATCTTGAAGCTCTATTTGTGGTTTCATAAGTTAGTCTGGGAAGTGTAGATGATTGCTAAACTGAAACATTGGACTTAAAGCTGTAACTGGTTTGAAGCATCAATACAAGCTGATTTATGGTCTTAGTCTATGTCGACGGTGATTTTATTTCTTATTGTAAATTATTATTTTATTTCTGTTTTCACTTTGTCCATATTCTTTGATAAATAATAGCAAGCATAGATTTAGGATTTACTGTATATCAACACCCTTCTCTAACTGATAAGCTTTATCTAAATGTTTTCTTCTAAATTGTGTTGTTTAGGAACGATTTAATTCAATTTAAGCAGTTAAGAATGTTGGCGTTCCCTCATCTTACTGTCTCAACTGAATGTTTTTCTTGAACGTTATTTTCAGTTTATGTTAAGTAGAAATGAACTAAGGAAGTAATGGTGAGCCCTGTCCTTTATTTTTATCCCAAAAAACTATCTGAAAGTTTCCCTAAGAGTGTGTTGAAAGCAGGCTAGGTTAAAAGTCCTTACCTGATCTTAGGCCATTCTTTGTTATCTTATGTGCTTTCCCTTATGTTTAAAAATGTTTTCTATTGAAAGTGCATCAAAAGTTGGCTAGTTTCAAAGTACTTACCAGATCTTAGATTTCTTTTATGTCCTTCTTAAGTGTATGCCAAACGCAGGATAGTTTCAAAGTACTTACCTGATCTTAGGTTGCTCTTTGTTCTTCATTTGTTTTATTTCCCCTTCTTGTTGTATCATTTCATTCCATAAAATCAACTTTAAAGATATCCTTAGACATAGATGACTTGCCCCATGGACCACTCTTGAACCTTGTTGTTCCAATTAAACCCTATTATGGCTCCATAGCCCAATGGACTAAAACCAGCATTATATCTATCTTTTTAGCCAAAGTTTGTTATGAATGCTTGAAACTTCACACCTTTGAAACTCTTTCCATTGAGAACTTTCCACCCAAATAATAATCATGCTCAACCACCCAAAAACAAAACAAAACTGTCGGACTTCATAACTAGCCTAATATCATTACCCAAAATCTTTTAAAGATAAACCCATCTTTGCACTTATTGGAGAGATCCCTCTCCGGATTTAGGAGGGCTAGATCCTAGAATCCCAAAGTGTTTGAAATAGTGTTCTCCCTGCACTTGGACTTTACCAATCTTGCTAATTACAGGGAGCTAACATCTTCTGGAGATTCCACTGGGGATTTCTGAGTGAATTTCATTTTAAGGTAAACATACGATATCAGAGATTTGTTTCAAGGAACATTTGCTATATTTACCAGCTGAGCCACCAGGAGCAACATCTTCTGGTGACTCCGCTGGGGAAATTTGAGTTATTTCCTTGTTGGATACTTTAAATATCTCAGAAACCCCTTTACTCACTAAACATTTGGTATATTAACCAGCTGAGCCACCAGCAACGTAACATCTTCTGGCGACTCCGCTAGGGAACTGAGTCAAAAATTCATCTTAGGTTCACTTAAACACTTCATAAAACCTCGTGAGTAAAAGCAGCCCTTTTCAAGCGCTACCAGGTAAATGGTAATTATGATAAAACTTGTTTGAATCAGTGACAAACTAGGCAAACCCTAGGATTCTCATAAGACCTTATCAAACCTTGAAGGATCAACTAGCTTAGCCATAAGAGTAGACTATTTTTGTCTCATAACCGTATATAAGTTGTGAAACAGATTTAGGACACTCTTAACAACCAATAGGACTGAAAAATAACTCAGAAAACCCAAAAATATTTCATATTGGTATTCAATAAACATGGTGGTGGACCATAAAACCTTTTACCTCCAAAAGAGCTAAAAAAATTCCACTTGGTGACTCCACAATCCTGAAAAGACCTTAAAGCTCCGCTGGGAAGAACCATTACCATTATAACATCATTCAAAATCAGTTAGACGACTGTAGGATTAAAATTTGTGTGAAACAGATCAGTTAACCTCTTACAGACTGTCATATCTGGTTGAAATTTTCATGTTTACTTGGGTCTGAAAAACACTGCATAGTGGCTCCTAGAAATATTCATACTAGAGCCTATCTTAACCCTAACCCACCTGAGACAGTAGATAACCCAAAAAGTATCCTTAGGAAGTCTCCTAAGATAAAATTATTAACTATTTTCAGATCACCGTTGAGAGCTAATTCAGTTCCTGAAAATCTCTCGGCTTGACAACTATCACAGGCTGACTTAGTGAATCCATTTAGAACTAGGTCATTTGATGATATAATTCAGCTAGACTCTGAGTCTTCACTTTCTTCCCCGGAAACAAGTGAACATCCTGGTAATAGAGAAACAACACCACCTGATTTACACTTCCTTCACAATTTAGGTGTCTCTCATCCAATATCAACTCAGTAATCTATTGTTGTTCCATCCACATCTGTTCACCAAACATCCACTGTCCAAACAACTCCACTTCAACCCACTTTCCCTCTTGTTAGTCCTCCTCTTGTAAATCCACCCCCACCACATATCATGGCAGCATGGTATGCTCCCTTAGTCCTTCATGTTCCCTTAGTCAACCTTCCACAGGACTATCAGTCAAAAATACCATTGTATGATGCCAATAATACTACAACTGCATCACAACATGTGGATAATATGAATGACGACTTTGATAGAAATGAAACTGATGATGATTCTATCAAACTTAGACTATTTGCTCAGAGTTTGGGGGGAGAAGTAAGAAAATGGTTTAAAGGCTTAACCCCCCACAGTATAACTGATCTCCAAGCCTTCCATCAATCATTCTTAAACAAATGGGAAGTGAAGAAGAATCCTCTCCAAATACTTTCAGATTACAAGAACCTCCACAGAAACACTAGGGAAAGTGTACAAGCTTACTGCACTAGATTTAATAGTGTGTATAATGCACTTCCCCCATATTTAAAGCCTCCACAAGGCTCAGCTCTAAACAAGTTTCCTAAAGGGTTTGACCCTGAGATGGCCTATCAGCTGAGAGAAAGAGACCCTTTAACTCTTGAAGATATGCAAAAAGGGGCTCTTGCTGTGGAAGCTAACTTAATGGAGAAAAGAGAAAGAATGAAGAATGAGAAGAGAGTATCCTTCAGAGAGGAATCTAGACCTTCTACTTCCAGCTCAAAGATGGAAAGAATGATTGAGGAGATGATGAAGAAAATGAGCATTCTTGAGAGAGCACAAGCAATTCAAAACCAAACTGCTCCTCAAAATAGAAACCAGAACTAGAATCAGAATTTTAGAAGAAATCAACCTCCAAATAGACCTAGGGAAGATAATCAATAGATCACTCCTCCCTTTCATCAAAATTATGTAAGTGAGGTTGAGGAAACAGATGAGAAAATAGAGGAAGATGATATCAACATGCTGGGAGTAGATAATGATGACATTGAGATTCATTATGAAAGAAAACAAGGTCTTTACACACCCTATGATGAAAAAAGAGATGATGATGAAAGCTATTATCAAGACATTGAAAATGTTATCATAGAGTCTCAAAGAGAATATGACCTTAGAAGTAAAAATAATCAAGAAACTCCCAACACCAAAACCTTTGACAACACTTCAGCTAGTACTCCTGTTAAAACCATTTTGTCAAATGTAAATAGACCAAATCAACAAACTGAATTTGTTGATAAGGCGGCAGTTAACAAGCCTAAGACCAACACTTAAAAGCATCAAATTCCTTTTAGCCTGGAGCAGGAAATTTCCAAAATTAAAATCTCTATTCCTCTTACCGAGTTAGCTACCCAAAATGTGTATAGAACCCAAATTTTGAAGGCTTTAAACATAGAAAATAATAATGACACAGTCAATCTTAACGATGACCAACCAGAGCTCATTTTTGGTCGAAATATTGAAGGTAGATATCAAGAGGGACCTGTTCCTCCTTTCTATGTAAGTTTAAATGTTCATGACAAGATTTTGCACAACGCTATGCATGACTCAGGGGCTTCTCATAGTTTAATTCCTAAAGCAGTGATGGAGAGCCTGGGTCTAGAAATGACCCGACCTTATAAAAACCTTTAATCCTTTGACTCAACTAGAGTAAAATGTTTAGGATTAATCAAAGACCTCTGCGTTAACTTAGCACAGATTCCAGAAATTTTTTTGGTTATGGATATTGTTGTGCCTGGCGTGCCCCCAAAGTATGGAATGTTGTTATCAAGGTCTTTGGGGGCTAAGTTACAAGGGACTATGCAAATGGACATGAACTACACGACCATCCATGTTTTCAATCAGACAATAAGACTTTACAGGGAGTCCCATATGCAGTACATGATCACTAGTCAAGATAAACCTCAAAACTCTCCTTTGTATTCTGTAAATACAGGCCTTGATTCTTTTATTTTGTTTAACGATGAATCGTTTAGTGAACAAGTCACTTTAACATAGTTAATGGCCAATAGAGAGGAGGAGGTAAACACCACAAAGATGTCGAAACATTTTGCTGAACCTGTAAACTACAGCAAAAAACACATGGGTTTTGAGTTACAAGTCATGCGTCCAATGCTTTTTAACCTTGACATTTAAGAAAGCATTCCTCAACTTAACAAAAAACTTGAGGAACTAAAACAAATACAACAAAGTTTTGATCTTCAAGAGCAAACTGAAAGCACTCTTGTTGAGGAGAAAGGGGTAAAATGGACCTTGGCAGCAAAGAAGTCCTTTGAGCTGGTGAAACATGCATTAACCAAAACACCAATTCTAATCAATCCTAATTTTTCAAAAGATTTTTTTATTTTTTCATTTGCATCAAAACATAGAATACCTACTATCCCTTTACAGAAAAATCCACAAGGACAAGAGCAGCCTATTTCATTCTTTAGCAAGGCATTTAGAGATGATCCTTTGAATTATAACATTATGGAAAAGCAAGCTTTTGCTTTCGTTAAAGCTTTGAAAGACTTCAGAGTATACATCCCTCACTCACACATCATTGCCTTTGTCCCAAATTCAGTTGTGAAAGACATTCTAATACAGGACCCAGATGGTAAGAGAGGTAAGTGGATTTCAGTTATTCTTGAATATGATTTCGAAGTAAAGCCCACTAAAATCATCAAAGGCAAAGGTTTGGCTAGATTAATGGCTGAATCAAATTTTGAAGTTCTTGATATTAATATGATTAACGCTTTTTATGAACAAGAGGAAATATCAACTCCCATTGTTGAATACCATTTTATGAATTCCTTTTGGTATGCTAATATTCTTTTTTTTTTCTTAATTTGAATACACCTCATGGTTTGACAAAAACAAAGGCAAGGTTTCTAAAGTTAAAATTTGTAAACTATTGCATTATAGATAAATGTCTTTATTGGAAAAATGCAAGTGGTGTATTGCTTAAATGTTTGCCTGAGTATGATGCAGAGAAGGTTAAGCAAGAGTTCCATGAGGGAGAATGTAGAGGCCACCTCTACTAGAAGACAACAACCAACAAAATCTTAAGGGTCGTTTACTATTAAGCTACTCTCTTTCTTGATGTACATAAGATGATAATTGCCTGTCATAAATGTAAAATTTTTGAAGGCAAAAGGAGTCTGATACCCTTACCTCTACATCCAATCACTATTGAAGCCCCTTTCCAATAGTGGGGAATTGAATTCATAGGAGAAATCCATACACTATCCTCTGCCCAGCATAGATGGATTCTCACTACCACAGACTACCTCATCAAATGGACAGAAGCCATCTCTTGTAGGAAGGCCAATGATTCTGTCATTATAAAATTCTTGGAGACTAATATTCTTTCTAGATTTGGTTGTCCTACCAATATCATCACTGATAATGCAACAACATTTGGATCAAAGAAGATGGTTGAATTCTATCACAAGTATCAGATAACATTGGGGGATTCCACGGCCTATTACCCTTAAGGTAATGGACTTGCAAAATACTCAAACAAGATTTTAGTGAACATAATCAAGAAGTTGTTGGAGGACAACAATAAGTCTTGGCACACAAAGCTTGTGTATCCACTATGGGCTGACAGACTAACATTGAATAAATCTATTGGCATGTCACCTTACTAGCTTATGTATGGTGCAGATGCAATTTTTCCTGCCAGCCTCAGTGTACCAGTTATGAAGTTGATTCAAGAGGTTCAGTCTAAAGAAAATGACATGATCAGAAGGATAAATTAGACCATTCACCTTCAGCAAACCAGAGAGGAGGTTTATAACAAAGCATTACAAAAGCATGAAAGAATTAAAAAGATTTTTGACAGAAGAACAAAGGCCAACAATTTCAATGTTGGGGACAAAGTTTTAAAGTGGGAGTCAAGGAGAGAAGATAAGGGCAAGCACGGGAAATTTGACAACTTATGGCTTGGCCCTTATCTCATTCATTCTTTTGGTGGTAATAATTCTTATTTTTTGCAGGAGTTGAATGGATCAGAGCTGTTTGAGGGTCCTGTCAATGGCAGGATGCTTAAGCATTACTTATCTTGACCCTATAATGTTTTGAAAGCCTTTTTATCTTTTTTCTCATTATAAAATTTTCACCCATCATTGCATTCAAAGTTAAAAAAATCAAAAATACAAAAACAGAAAAAGAAAGAAAAGAGGGAAGATTGTAAAAACAATAAAGGTACAACCCCATACCAAAAAAAGAAACAAATTTGAAAGTGTGCAAGCTTAAATGCCACTCTTGAAGAACACACTTCTAATTATTCATACAGCCTAATATTGACTAATTAGTTTTCAATTGACTGCTGATAGGATTAGTGAATTCGATTTTCCAAAACAGTTTAATCTTGGCTTATCAGTAGGTAGATTAGGTTAGAAATTAAAGGTTCAAACATGCTCAAAATCTAAACCTAAGTTTCCAAAGAGAGATGACTCAAATCTATCTATTGCTTGAGTAAAAAACAGAGGTAGATCTGGTTCTAATCAACTCAAAATCTGAACTATATTTTAAGGAAAGAACAGCTCAAACATAAGCAAAAATAGAGATGTAGAAAAGGAGAAGGTCGTGCTTAAATTTCAGGTCTTAAGCCTTCCCTTTTGTTTCTATTTTCTGCAAAATAATATCCATGTGCAGCTTGTTTTTTATGCCATAGATCAGCATCAAGTTAGACTGTTCAATCCTGACTTGTATGCTTTTAAATTTCTGTTTTAGAAATTAGAGAATAAAAATCTGTTGGACTGTTTAACACTAACAGATTGGTAGATTAGGTTGAGAAGCATGTGGACTCAACTATTTAATCTGAGTCCATGGAGAAATAAGGAGTAGAATTAGATTAGTTTTATGCTTTCAAAAGAATAAAATGTTGTAAAAAGATAATGCCAATCCAAGTGCACTCTAAAGAAGAAAAAATGTTAGATCAGTAGGATAGGGTAGGTAGAAAGTTTGTATTGATGAAGATCCATTGTCTTTTTCATGGCTGCTAACATTTTCTAGAGCAAAAGAAGAACATCCAAGTAAATAAAGTTGTTGCCCAATGGATAAGGCACTGATCAGCCTCCCAGAGAATGCAAGTCTGAATTTCTTGATGCCTTCAAGAAGGCACCATCCCCAAGTGGAGCCACTGTTAGCCACCTATAAAATTTGTTATATCAAAAGGTGGCTAAATCATTTTTGGAGCCTTCAAGAAATAGGTTTTATTGATAAAATTGTTATCTCTTGAAGACTCATGGAGACATCATGCCCTTTGTTCAATCTGCACTGCTGTTTCCCTTTTCAAACTGAGAATTCTGTTGATTCCATAGGAAAAAGACTGCTGCAAAAGCCATTTTTCCCTTCCTCCACTCAAAACTAACCTTCATTTTTACCCTTTTGATTCCCCACCACATTCCTCCATTTTCCATGTATTTCCATTTTCCATTCATAAAATCCACTTTAAGAATTTTAAAACTCCTTTTTAAACTTTGTCGAAACCCCCAAATCCATCAAAAAATGTGAAACTTTTCATAAAAAATAAGTTTCTAAACTGCAGGCTTAAGCCCCTTTGGGCCAAGTCCTAAACCACTTTCCCACATATGCCCTAGTGCTAGAACGAAGCACTAAGTCCATTTGGCGCTTATCGCATCAGAAAAATTGGAGCGCGTAAGTTTATTTCTTATGGTAAAGCCTCCAATGCAATTAAAGCCCTTTGTTTATAAACCCCCGATCTTATTATTATTTCATATAACCATATAGCCCGCATTCGGTGCTAAGCATTGTTTAAAACCCATCTCCGATGCATATTTCCCTTTGTAAATTCAATTAACCCACTTTCCTAAGTTTCGGTCTAAACCCGCCGGAGCAATGTTTTTAATGTAAATGGGTAGATTGAAAAGCCCCGCATCAAAGTTCTGATGCGATTAAGCGCCATTTGTATAAACTCCCGCTCTCCACTTCTCTCCATATAAACTTACGGCTGGGACCAAGAGTTAAAGTCTCGAAGCGCTAATCGCATCGGAGAATTAAAATGGGTAGATTGAAAGACCAGCAACGAATTTCTGATGCGATTGGCCCTTATACATATAAGCCCTGGGCCTATCACATTTAATATAAACCAGTGGCCCCGCAGATGAGTGCCAACCCTTATATATAACCCACCCCAAGCCACCAAAACCTTTGCATTTTGTTAAATTTTGGTTTTCATAAGTATTAAAGGGTTTTTGCCAGTGCAAGTTTTGAAACAATATCCACTGTTATTCTAAAGCCGATCAACTATCAGCGCAACCTCGCATCGGAAAATTTCAAAGGGAGCATTTCATGTTGTATTTACCTCTCCCCGATTGGCCATCCCCCGATCAATCATGAGCCGTTGATCTCCTCCCCGCCTTCCCATATCTAATAGCGGTCATTTGTCTGATCATAAGCCTTTCCTCTACCTATTGAACCCCTTTGATTCACTCCCCACCATCGATCTGATCCTCAAATCAACGGCCAGCGCTAAATCACATCGACTCCATTCAAAAAGTTTTTCCCTACCGATCGCATGCCCCCGATTGAATCTGGGTCATCCATGTGTCCATATCGGACGGTCCAGATCAATCCTTCCGACTTTGGTTATATTTTATGCGGCCCTGCTCTATAATGTTTTCTTACCAACCTCAGCCATTGATCTCTGTAAGATCAACGGCCCATATTAACCCCGACAGGTCTGCCTCCCGTGGGACGTGCCTTCCTCCAGTTCCGATCTTCGTCGTCCAAATATTTGATCCTACGGCCCAGATTGAAACCACCCATCTTCCTTCCACTCGTGCATCTTGCCTATATTGCGCTCGCTCCCCCACCATTAGATCTGAGGAACTAGATCTAACGGCCTACGTTCTATATCGTGTAACTTTCAGCGCGAAGGCTAATTTCCTGAGGGCTGCATGATATAGGTGGTTTTAAGAAGCCACATGTCGGGTGGGGATGCATATCACGTTCCAAAAGGTAAAACCATCTTCCCACCCTTCCACAATGTGAAACCCGTGGTTTTCTTTGCCGAAACCACTCTTCCCCATTTACACCGCGATCTATCGCACTCTTCCTCCACCGTTGATCTCTGCAAATCAACGACTCGTGTTTAATCTCTCATTATACTATCACCCTCCACCTTCACCAAAGGATTTCAACAAGCAATCTTTGCCGTCGATCTCGTGGGCCGATCTCATCCGACGGCCCATGATCATCACGATCCCCCAAATTTATTTTTATCCATTTTTCCTCCGCCAAAGGGTTTTAAACCCCATTTCTTCGCATTTTCTTCTAAAAATCCAAATAATGTGACTCCTTCACATTATTAGTCCACCGCTGATCTCGACCGTTGATCTCGTTGATCAGTCATGGATCAACAATTTTGACTTAAAAAGCTCCCTCTTCTCTCTCTTTGACCTCCGCTAACAGATCTCCACCATTGGATGTTTCCATCCAACGGCCACGCTCCAAGCCAAGCCTCCTAAGTAGTCTCACCAAAATAATGCAGGATTTCTTAACGTTTTTGTGTGTTTTGCAAGTTTCATGGATTTCCATTATTTTAAAGAGAAATTGAGGACCATGGATGACAATCCCTCGGCCCTTTGTTCATACAATGATGTCCATATGGGGGCTTTCCACTCCACGTTTCATCAACGCGTCATGGGCGTTGATGCCATAAGAGCCCCAGTCGCACCTGCACATCAACAAGACACACAGAATGGAAATTAACAAAGAGTATCACTGTTGAAGACTTAAACATAGCAGAAACAGAGGATTGAAGACCGTTTTGACAGTTTTGGAGGATTACGGCTAAGATCGAAAATCAAAAGCCTAATCCGCCGAATTAAAACATAATTAAAGACAAATCAAACATTTATCAGTCAGAGAGGGCATCCACCACCACATAAGAGGCAAATTGATTCCTCTCAGCTACCCAATGCCACCTGTAGCTTCAAAGCATTCAACATAGGCTGAGTTATGATCAAAAAGGAAGATATTTGCCTTAACACAACCGAATAGTTAATTTTTCCAAAGGAACTTAATGCAAAAATGTCAGCAGAGTTATTACAACATAAATCAGAGCCTTAAAGTCAACAAAAGCTCTCACCGAGCTTAATTATTCAATGTAAAACAATTAATACAGACAGAACATCTGTAAAATTCTCCATCGAGCCCATCAAAGGCTGAGAAGTATTAAAGTTTGTATTAATTGACCCAGGAGATTGTTGGGAAGGTAAATCCCCTCTGCGGACAGAGGCGATCCCTACTAGCCCAGCAGGGGTCTAGCAACAAACAAACAATGCTATGACGCAGTCTCCTAGTTACGAATGAAAGATTTGGGATAAGAACCTGGATTCCGGCCCGCTCGATGCGAAAAGTGCCCCGGGTCCTTCGGTCCTGGCGGGCGACAATCCTTCCACGATCTCCGTGGATGAACACACACACACGAAAGAAACAAACGAGATACAAACGCAGGAACCGACGCACCGTAACTAAACATCGGTTACATCGGTCGGGGGAAAGACAAGACTCGCATTAACATAATGGAAAAAGGAGTGGAACCATAATCATAGTCATCTATTAAAGTGGTAAACGAATAGAAGTTACAACCAAGTTCTGACGCTGAAGCATCATTCGCGCGGGTCTCCGGTCGTCAACGTCTCGCAAAGCTCGCCGGGGTAAAGGGAAAGCTCTCCAGAGTCTCGTGACAATGGTCTCCTTGCTCGAATGGGCCTTAGGGGAAAGGAAGGATTCTTTTCAGCACAAAGGCACTTGTGAATAGGAGATGCAAAGCTTCAGGACTTCAAGACTAGCTTGCCATGGATTGAGCAGGCTTTTATAGATGGGGAAGGAGGGAGTTGGGATCCCTATTATTGTGGGATTGGCCCTATCAACAAGGAAGGTTCCATGGGAGGTGGCAAAACTACTTCCTTTCCATAGAACTTCCGCAGCCAAACCTCCCAACTCAAGATAGGCAATGGTTTCTGAGTTTGTTGGAACTCAACTTCCACCATCTTTATTTAAAAAAGAGTCCTTAAATTGGGTGGCGCTACTACTGCTCTGTGACGGAGCGCCAGTTGGCGCAACCTCTTTGCAGGATTTTCCCCATTGGCGCGAGTACTGAACTGTCTGCCCGCACCAATGCAAAAAGGGATGTTTTTCATGATTTTTGAAAGGAGATGTCTTTAGGGAAAATGAAGCTCATGCTTAGAGGAATGCATTGATGATGTTTTCAAGGCATGAAAATGTTCACAGGTCACAAAATGGGTCCTCCATTGTGCGGGACGGGGAATGGTAGGGACGGTGACAGATTACTGTGTAACAGATGCCCCCTAAAGTATGAGGCCCGAGAGAGAGAGGGGTGAAATTCTTTATGAGAACATGTTCAACTGAAGGCCCGCCGTCGGAAAACTTTTTGCACGGACGGTGCTTGATATCTCAAGTACATGATGTATATATATGGTATGGACGCAGCCATCCCGGAGACGAGTATGCTATAATCCGGATCTGGGGTATGGGCGCGATATCCAACTAAGATCAAATAAATAGACGCTCGGTATGGTCGCAGCCATCCAATTATTGAGTCATGACAATAATCCACAATCGCAGCCTGGATTACAACAGACACAATCCAGGGTCTTGCGCTCCATCTCGACCCAAATAAGTACAAGTTCTAGCACGCGAATATGTGAGCCGATGTCGAACATGCAAGAACATCGCCTGATTACCAGCCAATGATGAAAGCCGTTAACAGACGCGAGAGGAACCACCAATAATGACAATGGTCCTCAAGGTACTACAGGTACAATCCACGGCGTGTGAATAAATGAGCCGACGTCGAATACCCGCAGAATCATCCGATCGGAGGTCAATAATGAAAACCTCTCGTCGAATGCGACGAACCTGCCATTAAGGCATGCAGGCCCCAAGGTACCATCAGGAGTCTCTAGACCAACTTCCTGGATAATAAGTTGAAGTCGACAGGAAGTGATCTTGATCGAAGGTGGGCCATAATGATTCCCACATCATCGACACGAGACAGAGGAACATAATGTTTTGTTGTGAATTAGGATCATATGAGAAACAAAGGAAGGTTGATATTCGCAGAGGCCAACTTCTCTTGAACATATAAACGGCACGGAAATGGACTTGGCAGTATTTGACATCAACAGATCAAAGGTCATGGCGACGAGGCAGTGAACAGATGAGAGGTCAAAAGAGATTACCCAAACCCATGGAAGCAAAGTGAAACAACGAGATGAGATGTCCTCAACCCGACACGAATGCAGACAAGTGCCATGTTCAAGAGCGACATACTGCCGACGATAACGACGATGGTTCCATTTTTCCCCCACCATTTCTGGCGAGTACCCCAATTATTTTTGATGACAAGCTTGAAGGGGATAGCATATGCTTGTGATATAAGTCCGCCCTTCGGGCGAATCCATCCTAGTGCATTTAACGAGTCCTAGGAAGGAGAAACTCGGAGAACGTCATTTCGACGGAATCCAATGTCATCAGGGTTTAACGAGTCCGACAAAGGAAGAACTCGGCGTCTTTTCATGTTCAGAGAGTTTGAAAAGACAGCGGAAAAGAAAACTCCACAGGTCCCTTTTCGTAAATAGTTTCCCAGATCCGAAAAGGTAGAAAACAATATCCGGGAAAACCTCCTAGTCGCGATAGGCTAGGGTATTCCTTTTCGTAATCGATCCAGCCCAGCCCGAAAAAGGGTTAAACTTATACTGGGTGAATGTCGATTCGTGTCCATTTTAACGAGATCGAAACGACAAGGGCCTCGGCGATCTTTTCATATTTAGAGAGTCAGAAAAGAGCTGAAAGATGACTCCAGAGTGACTTTTTCGTATATTTACCGAGTCCGAAAAAGTATAAAATACAACTCGTTTCCACCTTTTAAGTCGCAAAAACCTGTCACTGCACATACCCAACAAGCGTAAAATCCATTTTTGACATAACACATGCAAATATTTGACAAGAAATAACTTTTAAAACACATTTTAACGTTGAAAAGTTATAAATACGTCCAATGGTAAAAAATGAAATTACTTTTTTACTATTTACCTTGTGGAGAGTAGCAGTGGTTCATTTGGAGCAGAAAAGATGTTTACACACCACACCATGTACACAAATGACAATCACAACCTATGTACACACAAGACGGGCATGCCCCCGGCATGATGTCTCAATTCGAGGCGCATGCCCCCCAAGCTTCAGTCTTATGGAAAATAGAGTGAAGTTTGAAAAAAGAGATTTCGAACTAAATCTATCAAAACTCGAATTGGACGTGCTCATGTTTCATTGTTTTAACGAGGTTGACACACTTAAAGGAACTGTCCTCGTTGCATCGTGCTTCATAATTCGAACAGCTCGGTGCAGACTTGAATCTCCCTAGGAGAACAGGTCACACCTACATGAATATCCTCAACAATCCCTGGTTTACCAGAGATGTTGATAGGAATCGTTTGAGGAATGTTACTCAGATTGCCCTCTGAAAAGACCTCATGTGTCAAAATCGGTGTTTGAAGAGGCGGGGAAGGAACCTGAGTAGCAAAACGCTCGAGACAATCCGTCATTGCCCCCAAGCTAGGCATAAACGAGGAACGATGATGCCCATCGCCCCAAGGTAGCTCCTCCAGAGACATAGTTTCAATTATAGCCTCATCTGAGGGAAAAGTCTCTTTAAGAGGATCAGGCGAATCAGCCTGACCAAGCCAGGGGGATTGTGAGTAGACGTCAAGAGCCATGCTCATCGGAGCATGCTAAGGAGGAGGAGGGTCCGATGCAGCAACAATCTCACAGTAGCTGATCTCTACTGGCGTTAAAGGCATGGACTCTCCAAACTCATATACCTGCTCAGGTGTAGGAATCAGCCAGGGGTCATCAGTCCTGGACAACATGTTGACTTGAGCGGTATTCGGTGGCGGCGCAGGGAAAATACCCATGAGGACCGGGTCTTTGAAAAGACCAGGTCCTATACTGTCTGGTGGATTCGGAATTTGATCCACATACGGCACATTGTTCTCGGAGCTCGAGGTAAAAAATGACAACTGGTCTACTGTCACAATCTTGCCCTCGTGAGGGAACTTGATGAATCGAAAGACAGTAGACGGCACGCAGAGCATGGCATGGGTCCAGCTGCGGCCAAGAAGTATGTTGTAGTTGAGTTTAGCGTCAACTACTTCTACTTCCACGTTGACGGTTTTTCCCCGTAATGTAATCGCCAGACTCTCGAGAACTCCCAGGGGTTTAGATTCCCGGCCATCAAATGCCTCAAGGGCATTGGGAGATGACGATAAAGTTGGGGAACCGATGGCTCTCCAACAAGCGGAGGACATAACACAAGTAGATGCAGCCTCATCTACGACGGCTCTATGAACGTCCAGGCCGTTAATCCTGACTTGAATAATCAAAGCGATTTGATGTGGAAGCCGGGGAGTAAAATTCTCCAGATCAAAGGTGAGAAGGCTCGAATCGGCGGGGTCAATACCACCGATGGCAGACAGCAAAGCCTTCCGTTGTGAAGGACAACTTTGAAGAACCTCAAGTGCGGACATGGCACATGGCGCCTGGGCCAGATCCTCAACAATACTGTAATGTTGGGCGGCACGGGCGTTTGGATTATAAGAGGATCTCCGAAGAACACCCTTGGGAGGTGGTTTCACAACGGGTTCGAGAGTCGGCTTCTCAATTTCCAATGAACCAGAAGCAGATGCGGGAGGCGGTCCATCCGCCGCAGCCTTCCCGGGTGCCTGCTGCTGATTATTGTAATCCTTGGACCTCGTAGCGATAGTGATAGGTGCATTAGTCTTCATCATGAAAACTTGAGACCCAAACGGTACAGATGATGAACCTTGTTCGACCATCTGGGTCTGCTGAGATGGAAATGGCTCTTTTAAAACAGCCGGAGTTCCCTTTGAGCCTTTAAGAAGTTGATTGACTTCGGATCGTCTTGGACAATCTTTAGTGTAATGGTCACCTTCACAGATGAGGCAAGGAAATTTCGGCTTACGTTGTGAGCCATCCTCAAACTTGGATTTAGATTCCGGTTTTGGGGCATCGGATCTGGATTTGCCTTTGCCCTTTTTCTTCCCCTTGGAGGATTTGTCCGCAGGATTGGCCTGAACGGCATTTACCTCCGAGGTTTTACCAGAATCGGATGAGGCGGGTTTGGCAGAGGGATCGTTGGAAGAATTAGCCTTCTGCTTCCCATTCGAAGACTTCTTTGAATTTTGAGAAACGGAACCAATGACACCATCCACGGAAGGGGTGGGTTGGGTCTTTTTGGCTCCGGGCCGTGGTGCATCAGGCAGGATGTCATAAAGCGTGCCCGATTGTGAATAAACAAGATCCAAGTACTGGGCACGCGCGATAGCTTGTTCCTCCGTCACACACGCTCCCATTGCGATATCCTGAGCGATTTTGTTCACAAAGGAGGTGGTGAACCAGTGAGTCAAAATCTGATCAGGTATGTGAAACTTGATCAGTCGACGACGGCGCCGCCACTCATGGATGTGATCCGAGATGTGAGTGGCCAAGTCCTGCTTCAAGGAAGACAGGAGGTGCGTCCCAGTCTCATACCGGACTGGTAACTGGAAATGCGTGAGGAAAGCCATAGCTAACGAGTTGAAATCCCGAAAAATACCACGGGACAGCTCTATGTACCACTTAGCAGCAGCTCCTGTTAACGTACGCTGGAAAAGACGCAAACGAACTGAATCGTCTGTCCAAGAGTTAGACGAACACCAGAGGTGATACGTCATCACATGCGCCTGGGGGTCTTCTCCGGATTTGCCCTCAAACTTGGGACAATCTCCTGGTATCTTGGTTGGAACCGGAGGCCAATGTGGATTGTGAGAAATCGGATCATTGGTCAACTTTGAAACGTCCGGCAAGTCCAAGGTAGCCAGGAACGGCAATGGAGGGTTAATTCCCGTGCCAATCCCAGAATAAGGTCCGGTACCCATGCTCCACGATGGTTGTGAATATCCTTGCCCCCAGGGGTTCTGTCCCGTAGGATTCTGACCGTGAGGGGCATAATTCGTATAGCCAGACTGATTTGATTGCTGGTAACCATTGTGTGGGGCCTGATAACCAGGGTTCGAGCCCTGACTAGGCGTTTGCCCTGTATAAGCAGCATTTGGATTTGGCTGCTGAGCATAGTTAGAACCGTGAGGAGGAGGATACTGAGAGCCCCCAGAGTGGTTATAGTTCGGTTGAGATTGACCATGAGGATAATAACTGCTCTGAGGATGAGTAGACTGCTGATAAGCGGAACCCTGCGGAGCCTGGTACGTAGGGCGCAGCTGTTGATTTGGCTGCGGCAGTGAGTGAGCAGGCTGGTGAGCAGAGTGAACGAAATGAGGGGGCTGGCCTGAATGAACAGGTTGACCCGAATGAGGGGGTGCTCCTGAATGAACACTGTGCTGACCAATGAGGTGGCGCCTCGCTGCGCAGGGCCACCTGCCAGGGTGGAGCCCCAGGTTGCACCGAATAAGCCGGTTGGCCTGGAGGCGGGACACCAGGTTGTACCGGATGACCCGGTTGGCCCAATGGTGGAACAGGACCAGGTGCTTGCTGGAAACCAGTTTGACCCGAAGCAGAACCATAAAGAGGTCCTTGCTGATATGCAACGTTAGAGACAACAGGATACTGCGGTTGCATCGGTAAGGAAGGCTGGATTTGCCCCCCAGGTCCATAGGTCGGTTCCTGTTGATACCCCGGCTGAGGCTGAGCAGGTTGACCAGCAGGGTTATAATATGGTCCTTGCGGATTATAGAATGGCCCTCGCTGGCCCGCAGAGTAGCCTTGATTGGGCTGTCCCTGTGGGTCGTACTGATAGCCAGGTTGGCCTGCAGGTTGACCTTGGAAAGGTTGTGCCTGCAAGTTCTGAGCCTGGTTGTACGGTAAACCTTGAACATAAAGATAGGCCTCAGGAGCAGGGAGACGCAAAATGTCCCCATGCTCGTCAAGCTGACCCGGAAAACCATACACGGGGGTGCCGTCTTGTGCATAATGCGAAAAGAAAGACCGATAAGGATCTGGGGGGAGTTGTCCAGCTCCGGCGTTCGGCTGCTGCAAAAACAACCGATACTCCTCCGGAGAGATATTCTCCGGTATAGCAGTAGCTAGATAAATGTCCTCTGGAGTTGGCCCAGATCTAGAAGCAGATGCTGAGACAACAGCAGAAGAGGCGGCCACACAAACAGTGGGTCGCACGGGAACAGAAGTGACGGGCGTCGAAGGAGACACCCCGGGTGTAGTAGCAGCTGGCCTCGAAGCAGGAGATGATATTCCCATAGAGGCAGCAGCCGAAATAATCTGACCCAGAGATCTGTATCCCCGTGGCAAAGAAGGACCAGCTGACGATGTGGTAGCCAGCTCAGACTCATCTCCCTCAAACAATCTACGAGGGATGCGCTGGTAGTCATCAGACCCGGGAATTTCCTCACCAGAATCACTCATGGTTGATCCTGCCGTTAAATCACGCAGAAGACGGCGAGGACTAGGAGGAAAAAACAGCAGCAAAAAACGGTGAACCCGATGTAAGAGAAAGGAAATCAGCTCCCAATCTCAATTCAGAGAGAGGGTCCGAAAAGGGCCAGTGGAAGTCAACTGGCTCTCCAAAGGGTTGCTCGGCGAGGACCGGTCCCCCGTCAGGGAACTCGGAAACAACAGGCTGCTGTGGTTCAACAGAAGGCTCAGAAGCCTCTGAAGAATCGTCCGTGTAAGGACTGCCAGTAGACGAAACCGAGGGTTCCGCCACCGTGACAAAAGACTAGAAGAAGAGAGCACACACACACACGGGCTGAAAATGAATTAAGACACACGATCAAACAGTCACAAGCAATATCTACCTGGGTGTGTAATCGTGGGAGATTGATTTTACGACATTGGAAAATAAACAAATCCTACCGTTTCATGTTTTAAGAGTCAAGAAACGATAAAAAGATGACTCTATCTCTTTCAGAGTTGACACAAGCGTGAAAGGACAAGCGCTTGACGGTCTTTTCAAGTTTAGGGAGTCAGAAAAGACCAAATGACTGCTCAGGAAAAACTAGGCACAAAGGGTGTACCAGATAGCCGTGAACCGCAATATACACCTTGGTTTCAAAATGAAACAGAAATCGACCAAGGACTTTCCGTACGTGCAGGTAGTCTCCCCGAATGCTGTGTTCGGTGTATCACGGGTAAAAGGCGGCAGACTCGGCTTCCTGTGGATAAAGGATTGCAAACCTATAGGGGTCTCCTTTTATATACTCGACGGTACGGGGAGCGCAAGTCCGTACTAGTGCTGTCTAAAGCCAATAGGCGAACGACAGCTGCTAGGTTTAACGACGCCGGAACACGTCTCTAGCCTAGACCTTCTAAATATGTCGCGTTAAGTTCCAATGTTGCCTTAGGTTAATTGAATGAATTTTACAGTTAATCTTCAATTAAGTTTCAATTTCCAGGCCTTATCGTATGTAGTGTCTCCTAAATGCAAGCTATATGCCACGATGCAACATTTCGTTCGATGAAAACTAGTTGAATGAGAGTTGAGAGCTTTAATACAAACGAAATGAACGGAATACAAACAAGAATATCTCTAATGCAACTAATGCAATTGCACATTTTTCATTCAAACACTAATCACTAGTGATACGGAAAAGATGACAATTTGCACTAATTAAAAAAACAAAAGAGATTATATTTTTTTTTAAAAATTTTCAATGTCTAATGGTTAATGTGCACTGAAAACAAAAGGAACAATTAGAGAAATGATAACTAAGAGAGCAAAGCAAACAACATTCACTCACCAAGCAAGCAACCAAATCTCTAAATCGACCCAAAGTCTCTCAAATCGAAGAAAGACTCAAAAACACCCCAATGGACCGTGTGATCTGGGTCCAAAGCAAGGGCAAACGAATCCTGAATGAAAGAACGAACAAACACCCAAAAGACGCAACAAAACAATCAAAGACTGCTAAGAGGGCATGGAGGGTTAAGCAACAAGTCGACCGGACAATCAAGACACCAAAGCTCCCAAGGAGGGCTCGATTCACTATGCCACTAGATGCCCTAGGGCTCAAATCGTGAAACCGATAGATAGAGGCAAACAACCAAAGGATAGCGGTGAATTCCAGTCAAACCAGGCTCCAATGCACTCAAACAATCAGAAAATCAAGAAGAAAAGTATTGGTCAAGCTCAGAAAGCCAAAAATTGAAGAAATTCAAAAAAGTCACAGGGGTGGCGCGACTGTGGCCTTGAAACTAGCGCCAGAGGCCGAGTGGCGCGAGACAGACAAATGCAACACGCGCCAAGTGGCGCGACTGTCAGGTAAAAACCCGCGCCAGTCGAATTCTTCAATGAAAACTAAAACACAAGCTAATCTGAGAAAAAGACCAACACAAGCTAAGCAAACCACAAGGCTAAAATAATGAAAGAACCCAACCCAGAAGGTTCATCAAGCAAGGAGAAACAATCAAAGCGAACCGATCATAAACGAGACAAGGAAAACCGGACGGCTCCCCCGCGGAGTCGCCAATTTGTTGGGAAGGTAAATCCCCTCTGCGGACAGAGGCGATCCCTACTAGCCCAGCAGGGGTCTAGCAACAAACAAACAATGCTATGACGCAGGCTCCTAGTTACCAATGAAAGATTTGGGATAAGAACCTACCTGGATTCCAGCGCTCGATCTGAAAAAGAGATGCCCCCGTCCTTCAGTCCTGGCAGATCACAATCCTTCCACGATCTCCGTGGATGAACACCTGCACACAGAAAGAACAAACAGATACAAGCATAGGAACCAGCATACGTAACTAAACATCGGTCAGAAAAGACATTACTCGCATTAACGTGATGGAAAAAGGAGTGGAACCATAATCATAGTCATCTATTAAAGTGGTAAACGAATGTAGTTACAACCAAGTTTCGATTGGCACTTCCTTCTGTTGTCTCCTGCTTGGCCCGACGTCTCGCAAAGTCACGGGAAAGGGAAACCTTCGCAGTCTCAGACAATGGTCTCCTGTTCTAATGGGCCTTAAGGGAAAGGAAGGATCTTTTTCAGCACAAAGGCACTAGAATAGGGAGGTGCAAACTTGGAGATTTCAAGACTAGCTTGCCATGGATCCGAGCAAGCTTATATAGATGGGGAAGGAGGGAGTTGGGATCCCTATTATTATGGGATTGGCCCTATCAACAAGGAAGGTTCCATAGAAGGTGGCAAAACTACTTCCTTTCCATAGAACTCCCGTAGCCAAACCTCCCAACTCAAGATAGGCAATGGTTGTGAGTTTGTTTGAACTCAACTTCCGCCATCCATATATAAAAAACAGTCCCTAAAATGGGTGGCGCGATTGCTGCTCTAGGACAGAGCGCCAAGTGGCGCGACCTCTTTACAGGATTTCCCTGAGTGGCGCGAGTACTGAACTGTCTACCCGCGCCAATGCAAAAAGAGCTGTTTTTCATGGATTTTGCAAGGAGATGTCTCAAGGGGAAATGAAGCTCATACTTAGAGGGATGCAATGATGATGTTTTCAGTGCATGACAGTGTTCACAGGTCACGTTATGGGTCCTCCATTGTGCGGGACGGGGAATGGTAGGGACGGTGACAAATTACTGTGTAACAGAGATCTTTTATCAGATCCCACCTCCAAATTTCTTCTATAAAGACTCCTATAGAAGATGAGAAAACGTTGGTTGCTGAACTTTGAAATATACTTGAGCTTGAAACTTCTACTTGTAAATAGTGTTCATAGGCTCTTGAAGCTCTATTTGTGGTTTGATAAGTTAGTCTGAGAAGTGTAGATGATTGTTGAACTGAAACATTGGACTTAAAGTTGTAACTGGTTTGAAGCATCAATACAAGCTGATTTATGGGATCCTGGTCTATGTCGACGGTGATGTTATTTATTTTTGTAAATTGTTATTTTATTTTTGTTTTCACTTTTTCCATCTTCTATAATAAAGAACATCAAGCATAGAGTTAGGATTTACTGTATATCAACACCCTTCTCTGACTGATAAGCTTTATCTAAATGTTTTCTTCTAAATTGTGTTGTTTAGGACCGATTTAATTCAATTTAAGCAGTTAGGAATGTTGGCGTTCCCTCGTCCCACTGTCTGAGCTGAATGTTGTTCTTGAATGTTATTTTCAGTTTATGTTAAGTAGAGATGAACTAAGGAAGTAATGGTGAGCCCTGTCCTTTAGTTTTATCCCAAAAAACTATCTAAAAGTTTCCCTAAGAGTGTGTTGAAAGCAGGCTAGGTTAAACGTCCTTACCTGATCTTATGCCATTCTTTGTTATCTTATGTGTTTTCCCTTATGTTTAAAAATGTTTTCTATTGAAAGTGCATCAAAAGCTGGCTAGTTTCAAATTACTTACCAGATCTTAGATTTCTTTTATGTCTTTGTTAAGTGTATGCCAAATGCAGGATAGTTTCAAAGTACTTACCTGATCTTAGGTTGCCCTTTGTTCTTCATTTGTTTATTTCCCCTTCTTGTTGTATCATTTCATTCCATAAAATCAACTTTAAAGAGATCCTTAGACATAGATTACTTGCCCCATGGACCACTCTTGAACCTTGTTGTTCCAATTAAACCCTATTATGACTCCATAGCCCAATGGACTAAAACCAGCGTTATATCTATCTTTTTAGCCAAAGCTTGTTCTGATTGCTTGCAAATTCACACCTTTGAAACTCTTTCCATTTAGAACTTTCCACCCAAATAATAATCATGCTCAACAATCCAAAAAAAATAAAACCCTCAGACTTCATAACTAGCCTAATATCATTACCCAAAAGCTTTTAAAGATAAACCCATCTTTTCACTTATTGGAGAGATCCCTCTCAGGATTCAGGAGGGCTAGATCCTAGAATCCCAAAGTGTTTGAAATAGTGTTCTCCCTACAGTTGGACTTTTCTAATCTTGCTAAGTACAGGGAGCTAACAGGTCCCAGCACCTCTCAACTCGGAACTCTAAAAAAAGAGTGCAACGAGAGGGGAAATAAAAAAGACACCAAGAGGTTCTCTACCTTCTAATTTATTTATTTCTCCACCCCAAGAGGCCACAAAATCTATCACATATACCCAATTGAGCAATATCCAGTTGAAAGGGAAAAATTTACCAAAACTAGGTACCTTCACTTCCAGGTGAAACGACCAATTTCACATTTCACAGTTGTCGAGCGTCATAAGGGGATTACGAACACCCTTTCTGTTGATACCCATCCCACCCCATTTTTAATGTAGAACATAAGACCAAGCGTTTTCAAACCCTCCAACCAAAGGCTGCAAGGCTTTCAACCAGTACAAGGAGCACATAGGAGCTCCAAGAATCACACATTGTAAGTGAATGCCACATAAAATTGCTAAATTCCATGCCCCTGGGTCCTAAATGTCAATCCCTTTCTCTAGCCAAGGAGGAAAAAAGGAATTAGTAATATAACCAGTAAAACAATATAACACATTCCAACAACTTAAAGCGAGGAATGGCCTGGATTGGAAGCCACCCAAATCATATATAGAATTTGTATTCCCATCACTCATAACCCTAATCTTCCAAGTCCCACAAACCTTCTCGTCTGCCACACTTGTGGTATTAAATCGTTTAAGATTCTCAAGAAAAATCCTATCACTCATAACCCTAAGTTTCCTAGTCCCACAAACCTTCTCGTCTACCACACTTGTGCGATTAAATCATTTGAGGTTCTCGAGAAAATTCACTAACAAAGAACCAAGTGATACATCCTCTATACACTCGCTTAACCTTATTTCCACATGAGAAGGGAGATGTTGACCATTTCGCAAGACACCAAACCATTATCTATCATCCCCGTCAAAAAAGGATATCTCATTTTTATAATACTAGTT
The DNA here is from genome assembly GCA_034641835.2 of Pinus albicaulis. Taxonomy (NCBI): domain Eukaryota; kingdom Viridiplantae; phylum Streptophyta; class Pinopsida; order Pinales; family Pinaceae; genus Pinus; species Pinus albicaulis. The sequence continues at coordinate 611,614 of MU968406.1, forward strand.
TAATATTTTATTAGATGAAAGATATTGTTATTAACCATTTTTTAACACATTCCCAATGTAAAATGGTTTTTGTCAGATCATTTTAAGGGAAAGTATCATAAACGATTAGATTCTTTTATACAGAAGTCTTATGAGAAGTTTTAAAATGAATTTTTAATTTTCTTAAAAGGAATAGGATAGAGGAGGGATGATGTAGAGGAAAAAACCTAACTATGGCAGTGGGTGTAGGGTTTGGTGGCTCTGAAGGACTTGTAGGGCCCATCAGGTCATCCCTGCCCCACATGACAATAGGCCCAGAGTGTCAGGCCCATACAAACACACAGATATCACCAAGCAAGCCATGCTACAGTCAGTATTGGATGGATCGGGGTAAAACAAAGTGGGTTTAGGATGGCTATAAACCAAAAAAAAACCCTAATGTTTCTATCTGTCGGTGGTATAAACACATAGGGGTGTCGCTGTTGGGGTTTCGGTGGTTTCGAGCTGGTAGTTTAAGCACTAATATGTTGGGAAACCATGGGATTTGAACAGGACTCTGTAGACTACGAACCAAATCCGGAAGATTTTCTCGCTGCATGGGGTCAAGAGGTTTCGGCGAAGAATCTGGAACTATACTTTCCGGCTTTGGGTGATATGGGGAAGTTCGAAAAGGCTTCGACAGGGATGTGGTCTCTTTAAAATGGTGCGGCTCTGTTCAAAGAAAGCCTGCAAAGTTGGTTCAACTGTGTGCAAAAGGAGGAGATTGGTATCAGTGTGACACAACTTGTGGCAAACTCGACTCAACTTGGGGGCATCTAGCACCATATCAAATCACACTCGCAAGCATATTTGAACCTAGGTAACCCGAATACCCCTTTTCGCAATGGCGGGTTAGAAGATGTAGTTGCAATTTGTGGTTTATTTTTTTCTTCGGGTTTCAAAGATTTCTTGGGAGGAATCCATAGAGAGGTTGTGTGGGGCAGGGGACCCCCTTGTGAAGCCATCCAGGAGCTTCAACGACCTGCTCAGTGGCAAGGCACCACCTCCTTAGAAAAATTTCTTCTCTCGCAAGGAAGTGAGGCGGTGAGCTCGGGGACGGTTGTGGCTAAGGGTTGTAGTAGAAACCTTAGGGGGCTGCAGTGGTCAGGACTGAGGTTGCAGGAGGGTTCCCAAAATCCCCCTGAAAGGATCCTTGGAGGGGATGAAACCACTGGACTAGAAGACAGCCAGAAGGAGGGTGTTGGGTCTCTAGGGCCTTTTGAGGGTTCTAAGGACCTGGGAGGTGTGAGTGGAAAGGATTCAAGAAATTCAGAGGAAGGGCAACCAAGGTCACCAAACCCTCAGATCCCAGATGTGCCTGAAGGGACGTTGGAAGGTGTGGAAGGTGGAAGAGGTAGGGTTTCAGGAATGAAAAGGAAAAAATCAAAGTCGATCAGAAGGTTGGAGGAGTTCCCCTGCTGCGTTCTTGGGGTGGATATTCATATAGAAGAGATAATGGAGGCTCCAAAAACTATTCTGGTGGGAAGAGTAAGGGGTAGGAAATACTCTAAAAACTATATCTCGGATTGGACGGCCTCAGAATGGTTTGAGGCTTGGGTTCAACCTATAGCGATACAAATCCTAGAAAAGGGATGGTTTATGTTAAAGTTCGAAAGGGGTGAACATTTAGCATGGGTGGTGGAAAAGAATTGGCATTTTTGGAAGCGACGAGTACTTTTCAGGAAATGGACTCCCTTGTTTAATTCACAGAGAGAGAAAGTTGAAGATTCATCGGTTTCGGTCAAATTACCAGGCCTTCCCATCCCTTTTTGGATGGAGTCTGCTTTCCGCTCTATCGAGAACACCTTGGGTCAATTTCTGGAAGCTGATATGTCTTTTCAGCAGAAAAGAGATTGTAGTGCAGCAAGGATACTGGTTAATTTGAAACCCCGAGCTGGGCTAGCGGAGGAAATGTTGCTAACATACAAGGATTATGAATACTCTCAGATCCTAGAATATGAACACCTACCGTTTCGGTCCCACTGATGCCATAAGTATGGACATTTGGTAAAGGACTGTCCACTGGGGCACCGTAGACGTCGACAACAAAAAAGGAGGTACAAAGGTCCAATGGTTTCCTCAGGGATGGAAGATCTCAATCCTTTAGATGGTGAACCGATGGAAGGGAAGGAGGGTCTAGGAGCAACTGAAAACTCTTTTCCTGCAGAGCCACCATAGGACACACAAACGGACGTAGAGGTTCATCCCCCTTTCCATGATCCGCCAACTGAGGAACTTACTTCGACAACTCCAGAACCGGTTGATGTCCCACAGGAGGGTATGCATCTATTCTCTACCCCCTCTATTTTATCCTCTTTATGCTCTGTTTATTTTCCTGTTTCAGTGCCTGGTCCTTCCAGGCCTCAACATTTGGAATGTTTGCACATGCATGATGTCATTGAGTCACTGGATAACATTATCACTTCAATCCCACCCTCTTTATCTGACCCTCAAGATAATTCTGCACTGTATCAGACCTCTCCCCTTCCCCCTCTCCCTGATCAACCCCCTATAATCTTCGTTCTCTGATGAAAAATCCGTGGTCGAGTGTACCCATAGGAGGTCTAGAGTCTAATCCCATTCCAATAGGCCCTAGAAAGATGAGAGGCAAGAAGTCTAATCTATCCAAGGCATAGGTGAAAGCTAAGCTAGACATTTCTAATGGGAAGTAGCTTTCCCTTTCTGGGGTACTTAGAGCAGCGCAATCCCTATCTCACGTTCCTTTATGATTATTCTCTCTCTTAATTGTAGGGGTTTTTCTAGTTAACCCAAAAAACTAGCTCTGAAGGAACTGATGAAATCCTATTCACCAGATGTCTTAATGCTTCAGGAAAATCTGGGTCCTTGTTTGAGGTGGTAGCTTCTCTTTCAAGGATGTTCCTAGGGTGGGGCTTTCAGGCTTTGGATTCCCATGGAAGATTGGGAGGATTGGCTTTGGGGATAAAGACTGGGCACTTGAAGGAAACTTCCTCTTGGGGGTTTGACAATGCACTGGTGGTGGAAGCTTATTTGAATGAACTATGCCATACAATCCTCCTACTGAATTTTTATGGCCCATGTCAAGAGAGGGTGTAGTAATGGAACTCACTTTTTACGAAGGCATTCCTTCAACATTATCATCTTATATTTGGAGGAGATCTTAACTTCTCTCTTGGATTGTCGGAATCATGGGGGTCATCAGCTCGTCTTGACCCTCTCGCAGATTTATTTACAAACCTTCTGGCATCCACACATCTGGTGGATGCAATCTTGTTAAAGCCTCAACCGATGTGGAGGAACAGACAGGTGGGGGAAGACAGGATAACAAAAAATTTGGACCGAATCCTTCTCCATGCGGAGCCTATGGTGAGGTGTTGTACCTTTAGGCATTGGGTCAGTGAAGGAGGGCTCTCTGATCATATGCCCATAATCCTTGAAATTAAAGGTCCCAAAATGAAGCCTAAGGCCCCTTTCAAGTTCAATTCCTTGTAGCTTAAAGAGGAATCCTTTTCCTCTCTATTCCATGCTACTTGGAGAAAGGATGAGTCAAGGGAACTTGGATCACAAGGTAGGGATTTTATAGAGAATCTCAAAGAAATGAAGAGGGCTTCTATAGAATGGGCTAAGGCAAAGGCTCTCAAAGAGGAAGAAGACCTCCATAGGATCAATGAGGAACTTGATTTTCTTGAAATCCCAGAGGGGGCAAGTTATGTCTCTATGGAAGCTAGGAATCACATTAATCACCTGGAATATTCTAGGAAAAAAACCCTCCTGGTTCGAGAGGAAGGCTAGCGTCTAAAGAGTAGAGTTTTCTGGCTCCAAGCTGGTGATGAAAACACTAAATTTTTCCATAATTATGCAAAAGGGAGAAAAAACATTAACACTATCTGGAGTATGAGGACAGAAGAAGGATAGGAGGCTTGATCCTTTGAAGCACTGTCTGACTTAGGAGTAAATCATTTCAAATCTCTTTTTAGGGCTCCTGGGGATGCGTCCATTGCTGAGGTCATTAGGGTGGCACAATTGTTTCCCAGATACATAGATGACGAAGGAAATGATAGTATCATGGAACCTGTCTCGAAGGAAGAGCTGGAAGACATTCTTAACGCAATGCAGAACGACAAGAGCCCATGACCTGATGGATGGACGGTGGAATTTTTTCAGCATTTTTTCGAGTTCTTGGGGGATGACTTATTGTGGGCAGTGGAGGAATCGATAAGATTGGGTCTCATCTATCCTCCTTTAAACTCCACCTTTCTGGCCCTAATTCCCAAAAAGGATCTCCTAGAGTCATTTGATGACTTCAGGCCTATCTCCCTAGGCACCTGCATTTATAAAATCATTTCCAAAGTAATTTCAAATCATCTCAAGCCAATCCTTTCCAGAAATATCTCATTGGAGTAGTTTGGCTTTCTGGATGGAAGGCAAATACATGAGGCAGTGGGGGTCGCTCAAGAAACTCTTCAAGCATAAAATTGAAAAAGAAGAAAGGTGTTATCATTAAAATTGATCTCTCTAAATCCTATGACAAAATCAGTTGGATGTATATCCGGCTCCTCCTCACTCACTTGGGTTTTCGAATTGACTTCATTGACTGGGTCATGGGTTTTATCAACTCCTCTAATATTGTAGTTTTGATCAATGGCACAACTTCAAATTTTTTCAATGTCCAAAGAGGTCTTCAACAGGGACGTCCCGTATCCCCCTTTATTTTTCTCCTAGCTACGGAAGGTCTCAGCTTGATTATTCATGAGGAAAAGAATAGGGGAACTCTTAAAGGGATTGAAGATTCAATAAATCAAAATGTAACACACCTCCTCTTTGTTGATGACATTATTCTTTTTAGCAATGGCAACCTGGAAGATATCAAATGTATCCAAGACATCCTCGACCTTTTCGTGAAGGCTACTAGACTAAGCATAAATCGTCAGAAATCTACAGTCACAACTACTGGATTATCTAATACTGAAGTAGTTAGAGTTTTAAAGATTATGCAGTTTGAATCTAAAACCTTGAATGATCCCTTTAAGTATTTGGGCATTTTCCTAAAACCGGACTCCTATCGAGTTAGGGATTGGCACTGGCTAATTGCTAAGATAGAGACTTTAATGAAACATTGGAGCTACAAATGGATGTCTAAAGTTGGGAGGTTGATGCTGATAAAATATGTTGCCTTGGACATTCATGTTTATTTGGTTGCCTTCCCATGGGTCCCTAAAAGCACTCTGTCTACTATTAACAAAATATGCAATCGCTTCCTATGGGAAGGCTCAAAGGAGGAAAAGGTGATGCCTTGGGTGGCTTTGGATAATATTTCTTGTCCAAAATCATGGGGAGGATGGGGCATCAAGGCACTCCCTTCTTTGTCGGCCTCTCTAGCTGCTAAGTTAGGATGGCGTCTCATTAATAAGGAAAATCTCTGGACATTTGTCATTAGGCGCAAATATATTGATCCTATGCCACTTCTGGAATGGATGTGCAAGCCGAATAAAAATTCAAAGGACACATCCATTGTCTGGAAAACTTTGGTAATGTCGAATAAAATAATTGAACAGGTTCTGGCATGGCACATAGGGGATGGATCTCAGGTTTGGATTGGTCGTGACCCCTGGGTAGGATGCTCAGAGAGATTCGCACTCACTCCTGAACTCATTGACTATCTGAATCACCGTGGGATCAACACCTTAAATCATGTCCCAAATCAGGGTCAATCTACGATATGGAGGCAAGAGTGGCTTTCTGGGGAAGCAATTCAGTTTGAGGATAGATGGCAGGAGGAGTGGCAGGGGTTCATAAATGATCTCCAACATTCTAACGTCAAGCTCCATGATAGACAGGATGAATTTAAGTGGGTCCATGCTCTGTCGGGTTGTTTCTCCCAAAATTTTGGTTATAAGTGGCTAATGGCTCGAAAAGGCTCAGGAGAACCTAGATGGTGGTATAAGCCCTTATGGCTTCTAAAGGACCCGGCAAAAATAAAGCTTTTATTTTGGTGTATCCTTCAGAAAAAGGTTCCCACTTGGGATTTTCTTCAGCGTAGGGGGAAGATAGGGCTAGGCTGGAGCACTATATGTAAATCTAGCCTAGATTCATTGCATCACCTCTTCCTCTCTTTCCCTTTTAACAATAATCTCTGGTCATAGACTCTGAGGCTCCTTAATATGTCATAGCGGTGGGAGGGTGCTGATGTCGGAACCACTTGGGAGCTGTGGTGGCAAGCCTCTCTAGATGATAGAGTTAGAAATCTACCTCTCCTTGTTGCCTAGGGGACTTGGATTGAAATAAATAGAAGTATCTTCCAAGACTCCCTATTCCTTATCTCCCGCCTTGCAGTAGAGACCGCATCCATTTTTTATTTCATACCCCTGCCGGCTACCCCATCACAAGCCAGATTTATTGTTTAGTAGAACATTAGAGGGGACATTCCATGGGCCTATTTCGATGGGGCTTCTGACCCAAAGAATAGGTGTGGAGCAAGCCTAGTCATTCATAACCCCTCTGGGAAAATCGTAAAAGCATCTATAGGGCTGGGCCAAGGGACTAATAACTTTGCTGACTTAAAAGATTTTCATCATTTGCTATGATGGCTCTCTTTTCTAGGGATAAGAGATGTCCAAATATTTGGGGACTCTATGAACATCATCAAATGGTTTAATGGAACACAAAGATGTCAAAATTTCTTTTTATCTACTTTACTTGAGGAGGTTTTCACTATGAAGGTTTCATTTAACCAAGTAATTGCTTGTCACATCTACAGGGAATGAAATCGTGCAATAGACATCTTATCTAAGGAAGGTGCTAGACAAGATTTGGGGCAATGGGTTGTTGTAGTGGTCGAGGGTGGGCAAGTCCGAGGGATTGATCCACCTCCTTTTGGCCGCTAAGAACTACTACCTTCTTTCTCACGTGCTACTCTATTTTATTTTTAGTTGTTGCTTCTTTATTTCAGGATTGATACATAAGGTTCTAAAACTTGGGCCTCTATTTCAGATTGTTTTCCTTAATGAGGAGATCCAGGAGGCCGGTGCCATTTAAAATATATATATATACTGATAAAAAAACAGTCAACTTGGGAATGGTTTCTACCACTCAGTTACAATCATGATCAAATTCATGATGATGATATCTGACAATGTCTGTTTTCAGCTCTATTTCAATTTTCCACATCAAATTCGCAGATTAGGGGGCTGAAAGTAGATGATACGAAAATGAAATTTTTGTTGTTTTTTTTTTTTTGGGGACAAAGCTAGGAGGGTTGATAGAATATCTCCCTTCCTAGTGGCAACTACATAGTTTTTCCTTCATAAAAAAAAGGAAAATGTAGCTCTCTTGAATACTTTTGCATATACTATGTAACCTTCTATAAAATCAATAAATGGATTCGATTTTTTCTTTGGAAAAAAAAGGAATAAGATAGTATATAAGACAACCAAAATTTAAGTGATGAGAGGTTGGCTAAAAGAAATTTTTTTGAGGATATAAAATATAATAGTAACATATATGTATATTATAAAATTAAATTAATTTGAAAATAATGGAGAAACAAATAGTTTTCTGGTTGGTTGTTGTAATTAAGAATTAGTTCCTAATTTTTGGGAATTAGTTCTAACTATCCTAGTCTTATGCATCTTTATAAATTTGTAATTGATTTTTGTTAATTTAATGAATGTATCATAACGTCGTGGACAACCTCAAAGACTCCTCACCTTAGGAATACCTATTTCATTCATTTTTTTCCTTCCATTCTTTCTATTTGGTATCAGAACAAAGTCGATGAACAAAGGCCTCAGTGTCATTAAGTGAGAGCTATCCATTGATTAACATAAAGGCCTAGTAGTGTAAACATCTATTATGTGTTGATTTTTTTGTAAATATCTATTGTGTGTGAATAGTCCACTCTAATTATCTAACATATCTTGAACGATTGCAGTGACCATATGTTACTTAGATGTACCTCCACATTCCACCTTAAAAAACATGGTTGTAAATTTGAAAAGGAAACCAATGATCCTTTCCTCAGGTGATGCAAATCCGATGCAATGGAACGAATCAGTTCTAGGTGCAACAATGAAGAACAGTGACGTAAATTATGTTTGACCACCAAATCCTCTTGTTTGTAGACCACATCCTCTCCCAAGGACTAAGTTGTGTTGACAGAAGGGGAACTTACGAAACAATTTTTTTGTTGTGCAATGCCCTAATCCTCCTTCGAAGACAGTGTTGCACTGGTCAAAGGAGGGTGATAAGCTATAATATGTATACAAAGCATGTGGTGGATTTTCACCCACCATGGGGCCCTTCATTGGATAGTGGCACTCCATTTCAAGGCCCATTTTTCCAAAATAAAATAAAAAATAAAAATCATATTTTTTTAAAGGGAGAGAATCAAAGATTGTATTATTCTTTGGTAAAGAGGGGTTTTCATATATTTTTTTAAGGAAAAAAAAACGGTTCTTATATATTTTAAATAGAGGACATTATTTTTAAGTGGTTGAATCTTCATATTTTTAGCCTCCATTTAAATTTATTTGATTTCAACCGGTAAGAGAAGCACACAGGAGCTCCAAGTGTCACACATTGTAAGTGAATTCCATATAAAATTGCTAAATTCCATGCCCCTAGGTCCTAAATGTCAATTCCTTTCTCTGGCCAAGGAGGCCAGAAGGAATTAGTAATCTCACCAGTGAAACAAAATAACACATTCCAACAACTCAAAGCGAGGAGTGGCCTAGATTGGAAGCCACCCAACTCATATATAGAATTCGTATTCCCATCCCTCATAACCCTAATCTGCCAAGTCGCACAAACCTTCTCCTCTGCCACACTTGTGGTATTAAATCGTTTGATATTCTCGAGAAAATTCACTAGCAAAGGACCAAGTGAGCCATCCTCTAGGCACTCGATTAACCTTATTTCTATGTGAAAAGGGAGATTTTTACCACTTCCCAAGACATCAAACCATTATCTATCATCCCCATCAAGAAAGGATATCTAATTTTTATAATACTAGTTTACTATTTTATTAGATGAAAGATATTGTTATTAACCATTTTTTGACACATGCCCAGTGTAAAAATCATTTTAAGAGAAAGTATCATAAACAATTATATTATTTTATACATAAGTCTTATGAGAAGTTTTAAAATGATTTTTTTTATTTTCTTAAAAGGAATAAGATAGAATAGATAACAACCAAAATTTAAGTGATTAGAGGTTTGCTAAAAATAAATTGTTTTGAGGATAGTGTTGTCACTCAGTAATTTCTCAAGGTTAAAGAAAGAACTCATCAAGGTAACCACAGGCCAACTTTTAAACTCTAGGATATAGCCTTCCTAGGGTTCAGAGAGGGCTCTCTCTTTAAGATTTAACTTTGTTTATATTATAAGATATTATGCTAGTTATGATTGTGGAAATTGGTTTTGATTTTGTTTGGTTTGGTGGTAAAAATCACTTAATGAGATGGATAGTGGGAGATATGATTGTCCATTGGGCTAAGGAGTCAAAAGTCAAGAAGACAGAACTAGGATCAAGGTCAAAAAGTCAAATTTTTTCAGGGCAAGATAGATAAGTCTTTGAAGATCTTGGAAGGTTGTTTGGTGAAGTGCTTTGATTGGGATAAAGAGAAATGAAGGGTTCTTTGATCCGGAAAAAGGAAGTAGTAGGCAGAGGTCAAATGAAAGAGGGAGAAATTAAGGGCTCCCTACTCTAGAAATCAGCAGAAAACATAGAAATGATAAACATTAAATACAGGGTGCTTTTAGCAAATCGTGAAATAATTATCCTATTTATTCATTCAAATTTAGAACACATAATGGATGCATTAAACAAAGAAGATAAACAGTGACGAGTAGAAAGTACTTAACTTCAATGGCTCATCACATGAATCCTAAAATATGATGCTAGTTGATCTGATCCAGTCCACTAATCGAAATTTGCAACACAAAAGCCTTCAATTCCAACAAAAATGACTATAGAAATCTTCAGCAATTTATTCCACAATAATACTTCAAAGAGTGAAGTATTTATAGAAATTCTAAACTAGAATATCTTGAAAAAATATCAAGATTGGTTTACAAATATCTCAAATTGTTTTACATAAATAGAACTTAAAAAAAGGACACTCAAAACTAATGAATCTATTTGGAACTATACTTATTGATTGATGGTGAAAATTAAGAGAATTTTAATTTGATATCAACTCTTAGTTGATGATGAGGCATCCAAGTCAGTAACTGTCTCCTTTTTTATGCATTTTGCTCCAGAAATTCTGCAAAATTTGGGTCCAATGACACCTTTTTATTTATCCATCTGAAATATATATGATCAAAGTGAAAGAGGTTTTGTATATAAATATGTTACTAAGATAAACCTCTCTCCATTTCCCAAAATTCAATTCCAGCTGTTAAAAAAGTCCTCTATAAAAATATGTGTAAAACAGAGTTTTGCACAATCTAAAAATTATCTTGTGAAGATGTGCATGTATCTCTCATTATTTAATACCCGTGAATAAAGTGAGATATATTTTTGTAGCTTATAATCTTAGGAACATAAACCCCGTCCGGTTTTTCAAAATTCATCTTGGATTGACCACAATAGTTTTTGTAAAACTATGACTTAAACAGGAATTTTCTGAAAAATTGTCCCTTCATGCTCTGTTTTCATCTTTTAAACTTTTTGTTCTTTTAACTATTTTGAATTTTACTTTGGATAAAATTCATTGTTGTTGGTGAAAGTGTTTTAATCTCTATTTAACATTTACTTCCTTGGTATTTACTTTTACTATTTTACATTGACTGCTTTGTTACTCTGTTTTAACTTTCACTCTGACTTTCATCTGATACACTTTAACTCTGATTGTCTTTCACTGTACTATTTTCACTGTCACTATGAATTCTTACTTTAATTTTACCATTCACTATGTAATTCCATCATTTTGATCTCTCTCTAACTTTTATTTAATCCTTTGTTTATATACAAATTGTTTGTTCAATGAAGCTTTTGAATTAAAATCTGAGAATTTGGAGCAAACAATTTTGTCAACTAGTATTGAAATTGTTGGCCCAATTTCATATTTTGATAATAATCTGTAACAATAAAACAATTTGTTAATAAAACCCTGGTATGAAGGGAAGCCAATAATTACTTTAGGGAATAGGGAATATAGTGAAAGGAGTTCTAGCCATATCAGGGGTTTTCTCATAATTTTGACCTTCAGATCTTAGGAACTCTTGTTTTTAGGTTTTTTGTACACTTCTGTAAGCTTAGAATGTTTACAGAAGATATTTATGGTATGAAAGAGGTCTATTGAATAGTAATAGGCACAAACTGGATTTATTTTTTGTTTAAACCTTCAAATTTAGCTCTAAAACTAATCTTCAAACTCTTCACAGATTCAGTAAAAGATAGAATTAGGGTTTTCCACTCTTCTTGAATAAACTGGACTAAAATGGATTAATTCAGACACATAAGGATCATGAATATTTGCAAGGGTTTCTCTAGTCAATCAAAGGGTCTTTAAAGTCTATAAAAGGTTAAAATTACTTCAATTTTGATTTAAATATAGATTGCAGTATCAAAATCGTAATTTTATCAGGGTTTAGTAGCAAATTTGTTCTTTTGGGGGTAGATACAGGTCTTTCTGTGGGCAAAATATGCTTTACAAGGCTCAATTTCTCAGAAAATTTGTTTCTTTCAAATGAAGGGAATGTTACTTTTCTTTGAAGAATACATGTTTGTGTAGCCATTTGGTCTTTTAATGGCTTATTAGGCATAAAATAGGCTTATGATGGCTTTGAAGGTTTCTGGAAGTCGAACTGTAGCTTCCAGCAATCTTTGACAACAACTATGGTGGCTTTTGCAGGTTCTCTGGGTGCCAAACAATATATCAGATTCTTTTTCTTCAGTCGGGAGGATGAATACATAAAAATAATGCAGAAAAAGTGTTTAGTGGGCACAATATGAGGTTTATATAATGTTTTAGGTCAAAACAAGTTTTCATTGAATGCATATTATGTCGAAACAAAGGGCGGTTTTGGTCTTCAAAGGCAGAAAACTTGAGGCAGTTATCGCATGAGAAATGGGTGGTAAGTTTTTTTGGTTAGATCAAATGCGATCTAATGAGTTGGTGCCACGTGGAGGAGAGAGATGAATGGAAAAAAACCCATTTCAAAAATTTTGAAATGGGTTATCATCACGTAGTTTAAAATGCGATATGGATTTGTGCACGTTGGATCTGGGGATCAAGATGCGAATGGCTGCGATTTAGTTTTGGAGTTGCTTGACAGTGGGATGTGGGGCCCGGGTCTTTTATATTGCGAGATAAATTTTAAACCTTATAAATATGCATTTATAACGTAAAAACTTTATATTTTATTGGAGGGGGGTAATTCTATATGTGTTAAATTAAAACATTAACAAATGGTTTAATCAATGGCGCGGGTATATATTTATGATAATTAAACCTTTTGATAAGTGTTTTAATAACATAGGGGTGGGGTATTTTTATATTCGATATGTTTAAACCTATGGGAATAAAGGGAGGGGATATTTTCGGCACATGGAATATATAACATAGGTTCAAAATCTAAATAAATGGGCTTTTGAGGTATTTTAACTAAAATGAGTTAATAAATATATGGGAAGGGGTAGTCTAAGGGAATTAATACCTTATGTTAAAAATTAATATGGAATGAATATGTAATGAATTAAAATACATAGTTTAAAACTAAGTAAAGTGTAAAAATAGGCAATAAAGCATATTTTGATTTTTACACATGAACTTAGGATAAATGTATTTTGTAGGTTTTTTAGTGTTTTTTGAAAGAAAATGAAATTAGTCAAGGGGGGGTTTTACTTTTCTAAGTAAAAAAAAAGGTGTTTTAATTAGGAAAAGGGATTGTATTTCTTGGAAAAGGGTGAATATGTTGATGAAATGGGTTTTCATGTGGGGAATCCAATATTTTTAATCAATCAGTTATCAAGCCTTGGGCCCGGTCCCAACAGAAGTCAGAGAAATGCTCTGAGCCTCTTTAACTGAAGGTTTTGAATACTGGATCATTGTGGAGGAGGGAAAATTAGTAATCTTTCTCAATGATGCTTTATTACATGCCTTTCACAACTTCTTTCTACTTACCCATCATTATTCTAACATTTTTTACTTCATTTACATGGGTGCATTTAAGCTTGCAACCCTAAATCCATTTTTATTTCAAAGCATAGATATATCTAAGTATAACCTTATTTCATCTGAGGGCTTAGATTAAACTATTGAGCTCCTAATTTATTCTCTAAATATCTACTGATTTGTCAAGTTTAAACTATTTGACATATCTTTATTCTCTATCTAAAACATGAAATTCAAAGCATGAAAATTTAAGATTAAACTATTTAAATGATCATGGATTATGGCATTTTCAACAATCTGCACATAATCATTATTCTTGCAGTAAAAGTAAATAGCAGTGGCATTTTGACTCGCTCACTTTCAGGCCTTATTTTTATCTCTTTTTTCTTTTGGGGTCTATTTTTTCTTAGTCCTTTGATATTTCTTTTAGGAATTTTAACCTCTTTTCATTTTTTTTATTATTTTCAAATATGGGAAAACAACTTGGAGAAATCAAGGTATGTACATATTTACAAGACTATCAAAGTCAATTCAAAAATTATGAATCCTATTATTATAGGACCCTAATAGTGGCTCCACATGGGGATGGCATCTCCTTGTGAGATTTCAAGAACACCATTGACTAGTAGCTTGATCCATTGGGCCAATCCCAAACATGCATATGCTGTGACTGAAAAATCTTGAACTGAATTTACACCTTTTTCTGCAAAGTGGAATCTGATCTGAGACTAAAAAGTGGTGCTACTTTCAAACCAAACTACTACATCATCAATATTTTAGGGCCTTTTCCTTGGCTTTCAAATCTTAATGAATTATTTCAAACTAGTTGAAAACTGAAAATTGAAATAAGCTGAAATCCTACCTACTTACTCTAATCAGCTATCCAACTGCTGGTTAGGTAAAATGAAACAGCCAATACAACTATTCAAGCATTATGTACTTTGATAGATTTTGTTGCATTTGTTTGTTGATTATCAAAACTGTAATTCTACAACCTATTAGGAATTTGTCAACAAATGAGAGAATAAGGAAATACTTGATTTCCTTTGTTGACTCTAGAAATTGTACAACAGGATCTTCTGAGGTATATGTATAAATTTTCAACTGATCCAAGGAATTTTACCTCTGCTTTGAATGGCCTCCATGCCATAAGACTAAATTGTCATTTTTAACTTTATTTCCTTGCAAAATCAAACTATGATTGTTCTGAGATAATTTCAGATTTTCAGACAAGCTTTGTGATGATATTTCTATTGATGGACATCCATGTCTTCTGAAACTTTTATCATCTTGATACTGTAGCTTATATTTAGTTAATATAGAAATATTTTGATTGCCTTTATCATTCATCACATCAACTATTTGATCATGAAAAACTTTGAAAGATTGCTGCAATTTATATATGGGTTCTAATGGAACTTTATAGATTTCTAGGGGTTGTTCATCCTTTAAAAACTGAAATGCTTTAGAGCATAATGGTATAGAAATTTCTTTAAAAATTTCTGAACTTTCTTCTTCACTCCCATATTTGATGTGTATTTTCTGATCACTATATTTGAGCTACTGAAACTGAACTCCCTCATCCCACAAAATAGCTAGTGATTTCTCTGTGAAGTTAGCTTGAATTTGGAGAAAATAATTATCATCATATTTATCATACTTAGGAAAATCTTCAATGGAAGGAATGTCATCAATCATACACATTAGATCATCAAATTTCTTTTCCATCAATTCTGATATATCTTGATTAGATTGGTTGCATTATATTTGAAGGTCATCATTTTGCTCAATAGGAGTAATATCAGGCCCTGGGCCTTTTTGGGAAGGTATAACAACATGATCATCAAATTTCTTTTCCATCAATTCTGATATATCTTGATTAGATTGGTTGCATTATATTTGAAGGTCATCATTTTGCTCAATAGGAGTAATATCAGGCCCTGGGCCTTTTTGGGAAGGTATAACAACATGAGCATCAACCTATTCTTCTGTCTCTTCATGGATAAAAGATTTAGTACATACCTCAACATTAGAATAATTAGAAATAATTTCTTCATTATGTAAATATTTTGAGGATTGTTGCATGTTTAAAAGCAAATTGATTTCTTCTTCAGTGGGGGATGGGCATCTTTGAATTCTTAGATTTGAATAACAATTTTTTTTTCTCTCATGTAAAAACTGATCATGAGGTTGACTATTTTATTTAAATTCATTCAAAACATTATATGAAACATCATTTGTTACTACAGAGGGGCTTTGTGGATCTTGATTCATCTCCTGATCTATTTCATCTTTGATTAACTCCTCTTGATTATCATGACACTTAACTTGAGAATGAAAGTTATGGACTGTTACTAATAAATATTCAGGATGTCAATTTCCTAAATCTTCATTAATATTTTTAAGGTAATGTATGAGATCTTCAGCTTGATCACAATAATTTTCATCTAATGATAAATATGGAAAATCGTCTTTGTAATGCTCATAAAATACCTTGTGAAAGTCCTTTAAGGAAAATAACCTAGCAGGTTTGAGAGCTTCATACCATTCCCTTGCTTGTCCT
Organism: Pinus albicaulis; assembly: GCA_034641835.2. Taxonomy (NCBI): domain Eukaryota; kingdom Viridiplantae; phylum Streptophyta; class Pinopsida; order Pinales; family Pinaceae; genus Pinus; species Pinus albicaulis. Next base: position 627,297 of record MU968406.1, read on the forward strand.
TCTAAGGTTGCCATGAATAGATTCATGAGGCAATCCTCATGCCAATCACCCTTCAATCTCCATGAGTGTATATGAAATTTAATGAGATGTAACAAAGGATCATCAATATTCTCATCTTGAAACATAGGAAGATTTTTATCTGAGTTTACCTTTGGTAGTTTGTGTGGAAATCCAAGTATGTGATATTTGCTCATGGGAGCATACCTACATTGTATTCTTGGGTTCATATTGTAAATTATTCATAAATAAGGGCCACTGTATGTATAAAACCAAGCTAGATCCTTCTACCAATGAAGTCTTAGATTTGATTTTTAAAATTTATTTGGTGTCGCCAGGTGGATGATTTTAACCTTTTTGTGTCTGATCAATGTCTACCATCATAGATCAGATCTGATCCTTGTATAATCCTTATGAATAATATGTTCTTCCCCAGCGGAGTCGCCATTATGTTATCACTCAGTAATTTCTCAAGGTTAAAGAAATAAGTCACCGAGGTAACCATAGAACAACTTTTCAACTCTAGGATCTAGCCTTCCTCAAGTTCAAAGAGGGCTCTCTCTTTAAGGTTTAACTATGTTTAGATTATAATATATTAGGCTAGTTATGATTGTGCAAATTGGTTTTGATTTGGTTTGGTTTGGTGGGAAAAATCACTTAATGAAATGGATAGTGGGAAATCTGATTGTCCATTAGGCTAAGGAGTCAAAAATCAAGCAGACAGAACTAGGATCAAGGTCAAAAAGTCAATTTTTTTTCAAGGCAAGATAGATAAGTTTTTGAAGATCTTGGAAGGATTTTTGGTGAAGTGGTTTAATAGAGATAAAGAGCAATGAAGGGTTCTTTGATTTGGAAAAAAGAAGTAGTAGGCAGAGGTCAAACGAAAGAGGGAGCAATTAAGGGTTCCCTACTCTGGAAATCAGCAGAAAACATATAAATGATAAAAATTAAAGACAGGGTGATTTTAAAAAATCCTGAAATAATACTCCTATTTATTCATTCAAATTTATAACACATAATCAATGCATGAAACAAAGAATATAAACAATGACAAGTAGAAAGTACTTCACTTCAATCGCTCATCACATGAATCCTGAAATATGATGCTTGTTGATCTGAACCAGTCTACTACTCGAAATTTGCAACACAAAAGCTTAAAGTAAAAAAAAAATGAATATATAAATATTCAACAATTTATTCCACAATAATACTTCAAATATTGAAGTATTTATACAAATTCTAAACTAGAATATCTTGAAACAATATCAAGATTAGTTTACAAATATCTCAAACTGTTTTACATAAATAGAAATTAAATAAAGGACACTCAAAACTAATGAATATATTTGGCACTATACTTATGGATTTATGGTGAAAAAGAAGATAATTGGAATTTGATATCAACTCTTAGTTGATGATGAGGCATCCAAGTTACTAATTGTCTCCTTCCTTTCTGCATTTTGCTCTAGAAATTATTCAAACTTGAGGTCCAATGACACCTTTTTATTTCTCAATCTGAAATATATATGTAAAACATGAACAAGGTTTTTGTATATACTTATGTTACTAAGATAAACCTCTCTCCGTTTCCCAAAATTAAATTCCATCTGTTCGCAACTGGCTCTATAAAAAGATGTGTAAAACATAAGTTTTCACAATTTGAACATTAGCCTGTGAAGATGTGCATGTATCTCTAATTATGTAATACATGTCCATAAAGTAAGATAGGTTTTTGTAGCTTAGCATCATAGGAACATAAACCTACTCTGTTTTTTCAAAATTCATCTTTTATTGACCATAATATTTTCTACAAAACTATGACTTAAACAGGAAATTTCTGAAAAAATGTCACTTCATGCTCTGTTTTCATCTTTTAACCTTTTTGTTCTTTTAACTGTTTTGACTTTTACTTTGGATAAACTTCATTGTTTTTGGTGAAAGTGTTTTCATCTCTATTTACCATTTACTGCCTCCATATTTAATTTTACTATTTTACATTGACTGCTCTGTTACTCTGTTTTAACTTTCACTCTCACTTTCATCTGATATACTTTAACTCTGATGCTCTTTGATTGTATTGCTTTCACTGTCACTGTGAATTATTACTTCACTTTTACCATTCACTATGTAATTTCATCATTATGATCTCTCTCTGACTTTTATTTAATCCTTTCTTTATATACAAACTGTTTGTTCAATGAAGCTTTTGAATTAAAATCTTAGAATTTGGAGCAAACAATTTTGTCAACTAGTATTGAAACTGTTGGCCCAATTTCATATTTTGATAATAATCTGTAACAATAAAACAATTTTTTAATAAAACCCTGCTCTGAAGGGAAGAAAATAATTACTTTAGGGAACAGGGAATATAGTGAAAGGAGTTCTGGCCATAGCAGGGGTTTTCTCATAATTTTGACCTTCAGATCTTAGGAACTCTTGTTTTTAGGTTTTTTTTACACTTTTGTAAGCTTAGACTGTTTACAAAAGGTATTTCTGGTATGAAAGAGGTCTATTGAATAGTAATAGGCACAAATTGGCTTTCTTTTGTGTTTAAACCTTCAAATTTAGCTCTAAAACTGATCTTCAAACTCTTCACAGATTCAGGAAAAGGTAGAATCAGGGTTTTCTGCTCTTCTTGAATAAATTGGACTAAAATGGTTTAATTCAGACACATAAGGATATTGAATATTTGCAATGGTTTCTCTAGTCAATCAAAGGGTCTTTAAAGTCTATAAAAGGTTAAAATTACTTCAATTTTGATTTAAATACATATTGCAGTACCAAAATCGTAATTTTATCAGGGTTTAGCAATGAATCTGTTCTTTTGGGGGTAGATACAAGTCTTTCTGTGGGAAAAATAGGCTTACAAGGCTCAGTTTATCAGAAGATTGGTTCTTTCAAATGAAGGGAATGTTATTTTCCTTCGAATAATACCTGTTTGTGCAGGTATTTAGTCTTTTAATGGTTTATTAGGTGTAAAACATGCTTCTGATGGCTTTGAACATTTCTGGCAGTCGATCTGTAGCTTCCAGCAGTCTTTGACAACAACTATCACTACAAGAAAAAAGCACATTGGTGAGGGGCGAAAATGGTCACCAAAAGCTCATTGGTGAGGGTCAAAAGAGCCTTCGTCACCAAAAACTGAACGTCACCAAAGGTGGCGTCACCGAAAGTATAGGTGTTGTGGTGACATTCAAGGTCCGTCACCAATAATAATTTATGGTGACGGATAGTGACCGTCACCATTTCATATGAGCAATGGTGACGGACAATAGCCTCCGTCACCAAAAAATTGAACGTCACCAAAGGTGGCGTCGCCGAAAGTATAGGTGTTGTGGTGAAATTCACGGTCCGTCACCAATAATGATTTATAGTGACGGATAGCGACCGTCACCATTTCATATGAGCAATGGTGACGGACAATAGCCTCCGTCACCAAAAAACTGAACGTCACCAAAGGTGGCATCGCCGAAAGTATGTGTTGTGGTGACATTCAAGGTCCGTCACGAATATTAATTACAATGACGGATAATGACCGTCACCATTTCATATGAACAGCAACGATTTTTTGTGATGGACCTTTCATGGCCGTCACTATTGGTGCATATATATGGCGACGTTCATTGACCGTCACCATAAACGCATTGATGACATCAAGGTCCGTCACGAATAATGACTATAATGACAAACAGTGACCCTCACCATTTCATATAAACAACAACGACTTATGGTGATGGACCTTTAATGGTTGTCACTATTGATGCATATATATGGTGGCGTTCATTGACCGTCACCATTTCATATTTTGGTGAGGGTCGAAAAGTCTCACCATAAACTCATTGGTGATGGTCAAAAGAGCATCCGTCACCAAAAACTGATCTTCGTCATTCCCTATATATGAATATCAGGGCACGATGGAATCGAACCACCAACCTCCTGCTTGTAAAGCGGGTGCTCTTCCATTGAGCTAGCACCCTTTAAAGAATTAGACTTTAAACTAGCAATTGCCCCTAAAGTTGCAAAGATACACCAAAGGAATAAGAACCAGGAAAACCGAAAGAACTCAGTGTCCTTGCTCCTATTTTTATTCTACGACACTCTACAAAGTACGATCTTGATCTATGACGTATTTGTGCCGAGTGTTTCTAATTTAATAGTAAATGTTATATTAGATAAAACAAATGAATAACTGAGAGGCCTTACAAGCTAATTTTTAATCCTTACACCAAAATCTCTTAATATTCAAGTCTATGGAACAACTCGTTCAAAGTTCAAACTGAAGTAGATTTTAAATGGAAAGCCTAAAACCGGCTAAGTAGTTTACAAATTAACATTTTGGATATAAATTCTGTTCAATTTATATGACAAGTTATGCCATAACCTTGAAACTAGTTTCTTAGCTAAAAGACTTTCTTAAGTTAACAATGACAAAGAAACTTAGTCATGGCAAGCAAAATTCTCTTGTTTTTTCGAAAGAGGGTGCATGTAACTTGATAAAGGTTGTATGAGAGTATCAAACCATAAGCAGTTTCACTAAAACATGGAAATGACAAAGTCTTGTTAAGCAAGAAAGGTTTAGTTAAATATATGGAAAGCATCGAGCTAAATGATATAATTAAACTAAAAGTAACTGTAAAAAAATTAAATTGCCATCATATACATCGCACCAGCGTATGAATTTGCATCAATGTACTGAATTAATATGACTTCAAATTTTGAAATTTTCCTGCAAGATAACATTTATCATTAAAAAAAATCTGATCAAACATGAAGTAATCTCATGAATCTTTCATATTTATATTGCAATATCCATCTCAGATCAATAGATCCAGAATCTTAAATATTCTTATAACTAGCAATTGCACCAAGAGGTGCAAAGAAACGTCGGAACATGGATAAGAAAAGTGGGGAGATTGTATAAAGAAATAATCAAGCGAAATATACTAAAAATGAAATACAACCCATGTGAGGCTAATTTAAATTCAATTGTTGTGAATTTTCAAGTGAAAGAAAGTTTGTAACTGGTGTCCGGCAAGCAGGACTCACAAAAATTGTTATAGAGAAAAACTTAGAAGTGAAATTGAGGTTTGAGGTTTGATGATGTTTATGAAGCACATATTCTACTTGGTGAAAGTGGCCACTGCAAGGATTATTGGGGTTCATGCTTCTATAGGCAGGATAATACTTTTGAGCTTGAAACAACTTTGCACAATATAGCTTTCAGTTCAAATGGGTGCAAATACATATAAATCAAGCAATTTGAGACCTTTAAATGTATGGTCAGAAGCAACAACTCCAGAATCTGTGCAAATGCTTCTAAACTATATTTGAAAAGAGGAAATTAGTTTGATCCTTGAAGGAAACTTGTTTGGACCAAACATTGGTGAGTTGATAAGCAGCTCAAACAATTGGGCAGAGATTATTATGTGGTGTATTTTAAAAGGGCTCAAAGAGTCATTACCTTCTAAATGGCTATATATTTTGGGAGATGGGTTTGAAAATACAGGTAAGAAGAATCAGCCAACGTCTGAATAGTCGGGTGAATTTGAGAAAAAACACCAAAGATCTACCAATTTTGTTGAATGCCTCTGAGCAATGTGGTTTATTGTTTGCTGTCAATTCCTCCTCAGTCATGGATTACAGGCCAGCACAAAATAAGAATATTCTTATGATTGGTCTCTGTTCTGAAGTGAATAATTTAAAACAATATACTCGTAACCTAGCACAAAATACAGATTCAACAGAAGTAAATACAGAAAACAAGAATAGTGGAAATGATAATTTTGGATTTCAAACTAAAGGAGCATATAAGGGCGAGGATGAAGTGCTTTTGAAATTTCAGTGGGCAGAGGAGACAGAAAGGATGGACTGCAGCAAGTTTTTGGAGTCTCGGGATAGAAGAGAAGGGAAAAGAGGCAAACTTCAAGTTCAAAGCACGGAGTAATGACCCCTGGAAGGAGAGATTTTGATTCTCTTGTTCAATCTCAGCAGGAAGTAAGCAATGCCTTTGGTCAAGTCGACATTCAATTGTCGGATTCTCTATAGGATGTAGGTGATGGCATTAGCCAAGAGAAGCAGCTGGACAGGGTTTCACATGAATATATCCTTTCTTCATGAATGCAATGATTATCGGAATTATGTTCAAATAAAAGAGATGTGTGTGCAAGAGGCTTTATAATGTTTGATATGCAAAGAATAGAATATTCAAAATAGTACATCATATGAGGAGGAGACCTTTAAATCAAGCAATTGAGACCTTTAAATGGGTGCAAATACATATAAATCAAGCAATTTGAGACCTTTAAATGGATGCAAATACATATAAATCAAGCAATTTGAGACCTTTAAATGTATGGTCAGAAGCAACAACTCCAGAATCTGTTCAAATGCTTCTAAACTCTATTTGAAAAGAGAAAATTAATTTGATCCTTGAAGGAAACTTGTTTGGACCAGACATTGGTGAGTTGATAAGCAGCTCAAACAATTGGGCAGAGATTATTATGTGGTGTATTTTCAAAGGGCTCAAAGAGTCATTACCTTCTAGATGGCTATATATTTTGGGAGATGCGTTTGAACATACGGGTAAGAAGAATCAACCAACGTCTGAACAGTCGGGTGAATTTGAGAAAAAACACCAAAGATCTGCCAATTTTGTTGAATGCCTCTGAGCAATGTGGTTTATTGTTTGCTGTCAATTCCTCCTCAGTCATGGATTGCAGGCCTGCACAAAATAAGAATATTCTTATGATTGGTCTCTGTTCTGAAGTGAATAATTTAAAACAATATGTTCTGAAGTGAATAATTTAGGTGCTACCTCCTCCTTAGCAGATTTGTAATCTGCTAGGTAGTAAATTGCCAGGTTGCTGGGTTCAAGGAAATTTGAACACGAGTTTTCTCCAATTGACTGTCTATGCAGAATTTGTAGCCATGTTATTTCCCATTAAATAATTCCATGCAGAAATTGTAGCTCAGAGAACCTCCCTAGAAAGCATCATTCTCATAGATAAAAGGGCATCCATTCAAGACACCGTAATTGAAAGGACCACGTCAATTGAAGACATTATTATTAAGGAGAATGAGATGGTGAATGTACAAGACATCATTATTGCAACTGATAAAACAACCATACAAGGTGTCATAAGTGCAGCAATTAATATTTGTCAAAACCATCATAATTTTAACAAGAGAGCATCTGTACAGGAAGTCTCATTTACAGGCTACACCAATGCCAAGAAGGGCATCAATACAGGAGGGCACTTATACTGAAGAAAATCACCTAAGACATTAACTGTGACATCATTCTCAGCTACATAACTAGTACATTTCATGTCGACGACAGCATCTCCGACATTATCCATTGTCACATAGAAGTTAGAACATCCATTTTTCTACCAATATAATTTAATTTCACAAGTTGCCCATTCCATGAAACTAGCCTCATCTAAATCAACTTCTTCTGCAGTGTACATCTGTATTACAGTGACCTGTAATATGCATGATTTTTTCTCCTAATGGAATTTGCGAATTTGTGATAGCACCGAAGAAGGATACCTCAGTGAAGTTTCTCATCAATGTGACCAGTCACCAAACTAGGTATTAACTATTAAATAATTTATTTGAGGTACCAAAAATCTCCCAAAGGTTGTAGATCCAATCAATAAAACTAAAAGAAAACCACAATCAGGACCCAGAAGATGAGGCAGTTGACTGGGATTAAACGGTACAATGCAGAAAGTATGAGACACTCGTGGAGAACCTTAGGAACTCATGGCGAACTGTGGAGATTCCTATCATCTGTGACATCATCTAACACTATCTGCTATTAAACAAATACTAGCAGGAAATATTAACAGAAATTGACAAACAATAGTTGGGACCTGGAAAATCAGAACTGCAAATGGTTGAATGGATGGCATTCATTAAAGCATGTAGACAATGGCAACCTAAAAGGAAATTTCTAGAAAAAATGCAAATCCCTTGCATCAGCAAAAAACATAAAGTTAGGCAGCAAAGTACAAGAATACTTCAAAGTCAAGACTTCATACTTTTGTATATAAATCCTTAGCAAAAACACCAGACCGGGTGTTTGGCAAGATACCTATTTCCTAATCTCTTATTCCTTTGTAAACAGACATGTGTTGACATAGGTAGGGCTGCTGAGGGGTGGAACTGAAAGTGAATATTGAAAACCGACGAATAGGACAAATTTGCATGACTTAAATTTAAATTTGGTAGATAGAAATAGCCAATGTATGAATCAAGAAAAGGGGCTTACGATTGTGAAAATTAGACAATGACCATACTGACAACCATCCCATTCTTAGATGCTTCACCTACAACCATCTAAGAAAGTGATATACAGTGTTTCTCATAACAAATTCCAGGTCTAGCAAGCAACCTAAAGAGGACAAACTACAGGACCTTTAACCTTTTGATTTATACAACAGTCCTACTAGATTCCCTTCTGAAATCACCAATGCAAGAACTCATGAAGTTTCACTCTAGAAACCCTTGTTACAAGTCCCATGGGCTGGACAGACTACCTGACAGTAATAAAGTTCAAATCAGTCCATTTCCCATCTAATCTCAAATGTGCTAATCCTTCAATTTTTATTTTTATTTATTCTTTTTAATGCAGATTTATTGTGATATTTCAGATAGGAACTAATAGCTAATATCAATTCCATGTGTCAATCTCCATGCTGAGGTGTGAAAACAATGAGAATGGCACATCAAGGTTTTTGAAGACTCCTGGCAGATAACAAATCCAGGGTATTTAGAAAACACGGATGCTGGAACCCTTAACTCTAAACTTCATAATTTTTACTAAAACAACAAATACCGAGACCACAGTGAAACCTTGGTTGATAAGGGCAGAAAAACAATAAAAATGAACAATAACAAGATTAAAAATAGATCGGTCAGAAACAGTGACGAAGTGAATCAATTTAAATCCTAAAAAAACTCAGTACCAGAACGACAAAAAAACATAAAAAATCAAAGTGGCAACAATAACAATAAATGAGAAGGATATTGCATCTGAATACTTCAAAAGCGGAATGGCTGTTTTGAAATGATAGAATTTAGCCATCTTCCCCAGCTCTTATTTTTCATTCTATGTTATTGTTTTGAAGATGGGCTAGATCAATTTCCTCAAGAGATGCATCAAGAACTCCCTTCTTCGGTGTACCTCATAAATACTATGTTGTCGTGAGTACCAATTTTTGTGATAACATTAATAGATTCCAATTTCAATCTTGAATTTTCTTCATATTTTCAGATTAAAAGAATTTTGAATGGTAAAATGTATTTCATTTGTTTATTGTTCTATTTCTTCTTTTTGTATTCCAACAGCGTATATTTTTTACTGGTGTGTACATGCATGCAAAATAGAACTGAACACCTTGAGGCATAGATGAAAGAAAATTATAATTTGTATTTCAAAGTTAGCTGAAGCAAAGGACATACCTGAACATTACTTTCTTCCATGAGAATCTCCTTGGCCTTTTCACACAATCCTTTTACCTGCAACCATGAGAAAAACATTCTTAAAAAAATATATATTTTCTTCAATACAGAATTTAATCCATTATCTTTTTTTTCACCAAAATAATTGATGCTTGGTAGGGTTCTAAATACAGTTTTACAACTAAGCGTTCCAGAGAGAATAGATAAAGTGACATACAAGTTGACAACACAACTGTGCTACCGTAAGCACTTTAAAAACCAAACTGATTGATCCTTGTAACTGACATGCACTGCTTCAACATTGAACTTCTTAACAGGAAAATTAGCATGCATAGAGCTGCAAATTGTAGCTTTTAGCATAAAAGCTGGTAAAATCTACATCTTATTGGCCTCAAAGGGGATGGCAAGAAATGTCCCAGGCATCCGCAAAGCACTCTCCCAGGGAATGCATATGCCTCAGCGTCCATTATAAAATAGCCAGGTCTACTTCCTTATCATAATTCAGGAAGGCAACCTAGCAATTAAAAATCAGAGAAAAATTCCAATGGTATGGTTGCTGGAGGTACCATTGTTGATACACACTTGAACTTATGTTGGCCATATTTCTCACGAATTGCAGGTAGGCCACACCCCTGTCTGTTGCATTGAAGATCATGCAGTTCTTTTACACAAATTTGGAGCTCTGATGGTTGATATCTGGTGTAGTGTTTGAGAGTAGGCGTCCATGGCCTTTTAGTTGGATCCAGAGTAAATTTTGCTAGAAAAATAGCAGATGCAGCTACTAAAGATGGCAGATAGCCAATAAAACTATACTCTGGAAGGGTCAACTCTGCAAGATAATTTTCCAGAAACTCCAGCTGCAGGTATTCAACCTGATGACAAACTTGAGCTGCTCGAATAAACCGTCTGAGAAAACTTTTTATAGTTGGAGACGAAAGCTCGAAATGAAGATGCTGTAGAACATGTGATTCCATTTGCAATACCTCATTGTGAAAATAGGTATTGTCAGTTATATAGCAGAATTCAACCTGGGGAGCACATATCTCCTCGTATTTCGTTGCAATCAACATGCAGGTGACGCCCAGCAATTGCAAGCGTTGTCTATTTACTACATTGTTGGAAAGGTACCGGTCAATATAGGAGACTGTCAAATACAATGTATATGGAACAAGTTTGTATTCCTCGGCAACCTCCACAAGCCAGTCAATTAGAATCCCTCGCATGTTGGCATTTATATCTTCTTGGACCTCTTCCATATAGTTAGCTGCTGCCCTTCTCTTCACCTGCTCTGCATCACGGATATGCTGATCTATATCACGCGCATATACTGTGCACATCCGAGGATCCATGTGATCAGTATCAACATCAACAATATGCAATTCCTTTGGCTTTGCCTCTATTGGGGAGCTTCCCTGAAACGGATGGTCTTGTCCTGACTTTGAGTTTGAATGCTTTGAAATGTACAGATTCTGCAAGGTTTTCTTCTCTAGAGAAGCAACATCTGCGGGATTATCATTATCCATATATTCAACCTCTCGACTTTCCGTAGAATCGCTAGTTGACATGCTTTCATCCATAGACTCTGATTCTCCATCTGACCTGCAACTTGTAGGATAAAATGATACAAGAGTATTGCAAGTTTCATTGTTCCTCGATGAATTCTGATTGATGGGTACTTGCATTCTGGGTTGTTTGGGAACAGAAATTTCCCCAACATTCTGCTGCCGATCATTAGCAATTCTTGAGTTGAGAGTTGTTATCTTCACCTTTGAAGTTGTGGTTTCAACGAGACCCTGCGATTTTAGCAGGGAAGAAACAGAGGTCTCTGCAGACTTCAAATTAGCAGCAATATTGTGCTGATTAGATAAACTGGCGAGGGCATTTTGTTTCTTAGCTTGTTGTAAGGCAGAAACAGTAGGTAATTTAGCTCCATTTTCTAAGGCGAGCCGTTTGGCAGAGGACTTTGAACATCGAGGATTCTCCACATTTACAACCTCGCGGCTTCCGCGACGCTGACTTTTCCCTTCTCCTTCGAATCCCGCCATGTTTATTTTCTTCGTAAAGCAACACTGAACGAGCCTTCAAATAATTCCTTGGACCCTTAAATTAAAATCCCAAACGACAATCCTATAAATGGCCCCTGGGGAAAATGGAAGCCAAAAAAGCCCCAAAATCTCGCCCTTCCACGCTTGTTGTTGGATTCATGGCTAAAATAAGCAGACAGTGTTTTGATTTCAGCCAAACTATTCCAAAATGCTCTGTTTAAGGAACATCCTGAACCTCATTTAAAGCCGACTGAGGCTGCTAGATGTGACTTGTCCCCGACAGCTTTGACGTTCTCATGGCAGCCAAAGCCAGCAAAGAAAAACGTTCAAATAACTCTAGGCAGAGCTTACGATTCTGAAGAAGCTTCCACATCCTCCATTATTGCAAGGTGAGAACTTCAATATACACTATTAGTGTAGAAAATGGGTTTTGGAATACGCCATGACTGTACAGATATTTAAGATGAAGCTCGGCATGAGAAGTCCCCATACCATTCCCATATCGATCAGTGTTAGTGTTAATGTCTAATTTAATTTAATCCATTATCATAACCTACTATATATCATCTTTATGATTTCTGCACCTAAACCCAAACAATCTCAATGGTATGTTTTACTACAGAATCGAGGAGTTATACCAGACGTCTACACAGACAACTGAATTGTTTCATAACACTGTAAAATTATATCTCAGGCAATTTATTATCTGAGCATATCAATGATCTCATGGATTAATCATTAATTCATAGAATTCAATCTCATGAGAGGCTCTGACAAATGTTTCAAAAAGGATATATCATTGGAATTGTCATCCCAATCACATTCCCAAATATCATAGATAACTGACTCCTTTAATAGATCTGTGCAATAAAATGTTTCACTCCTTTAATAGATCACCAATGCAAGAACTCATGAAGTTTCACTCTAGAAACCCTTGTTACAAGTCCCATAGGCTGGACAGACTACCTGCCAGTAATAAAGTTCAAATCAGTCCATTTCCCATCTAATCTCAAATGTGCTAATCCTTCAATTTTTATTTTTATTTATTCTTTTTAATGCAGATTTATTGTGATATATTCTTTTTAATGCAAATTTATTGTGATATTTCAGATAGGAACTAATCCTATCCTCTTGATTTTCCATAGATCTCAAGTTTCAACATCCAAGACAAATTTCTTCTTTGGAGCAATGTGAACAAAATAATACATGGCTCATGTTCTCACGTAGTTTCATGTTTTTCTTGCGTAAAAAGTAAAGTGAAGCTCCAAACCCAGTAGCCAATATCAGACCAGGTACATCAGCTCCAGTACTGGCTAACTGCCCTCCTGTTGCATATTTTGTCTCTATTGGCTTGGAATCATGGTTGCAAATCTTAAAAATAGTTTTTTTTATTAAAAAAATAATTATTTAATGTATTTTTTTAAACCGGTTCATTGGCATCTGACCGCTCCCGGTTAGACTGGTTCCGGTTAGAAACCTGGTTCATTAAGTCCACCGGTCCGGTCACCGGTTCCGGTTTTTAAAACTATGACTTCAATAGAATGTGTATTACAATCACCCCTTTTGTTGCCATGAATGTGTATTAAGGAGCACCTTTGTAAGGGCCCTCTATGTAATTTCTGCAATCTGGAAAAAAAATTCATAGGTTGAGTTTTTGGCATGTTGTAACAGCACTATCGTGCCATCAACATTCACAATTTCAAACCCTCTGAAGGTTGCCACTTGACTCCATTTGCCCTAATAGGATAGGCACTAATCCCAGTGGGGATTACAAAAGGCATCACGCAGAAGCTCTCTCCATTGTAAAGGCATGGATGGATTAATGGGAAATTCCCTTGTGAGCCTAGTTGAAGATCTACTGGAGAAAGAAAGTTCAAGGATTTCTTTTGTAATATCAAGTTCATCATTGCATCCATATTGTTGTTTGTCTATTGCTGGAAATTCATTAAAATTTTCCCACAAAATTAGGCTTCATATTAGGAAAAAGTCTGTCATTTGAAGAAGGGCTTTGGTTGAGGTGTTCCTATCAATTTCCCTTGCCGATTACTATTAAGTTAGACAAATTACTGCCGTCATTTCAGTTCATGGTAGGACACATTTGCAGTTTCTAGTACAATCACCCCTTTTGCTGCCATGAGTGTGTATTAAGGAGCACCTTTGTAAGGGCTCTCTATGTAATTTCTGCAATCTGGAAAAAAAATTCATAGGTTGAGTTTTTGGCATGTTGTAACAGCACTATCGTGCCATCCACATTCACAATCTCAAACCCTCTTAAGGTTGCCGCTTGAATCCATTTGCCCTAAATGGATAGGCACTAATCCCCACTAATCCCAGTCTTACATCACAATCTATGTCTAAATCTATCTCATATTTTAATTAAGGAAACCCCCCTTGTTCCAGGCGATAGACAGCCGAACGCAAGAGAGGACAATATTGTGGTGGCAACAAACAAATCCTCTTAGTTCCCCTAAAGGTTGTACATGTGTTTTAAGGCTTTACCACTTAAAGTGCAGGTCTGTGAAGTAACAAGAATCATCAATGTATCTTAGCATTTTTATAAATGTCAATGCTGGGCATTGACTTAGTTAGAAACAAGAAAGTTGAAACAAGCAGTCTTTATGTTAGATAGAAAAACAGCTCAGGATAGTAACTATGGATTCACCCCTTCAATCTTTTAAAATATTAGAGTTTGTGCTTTGTTTTTGGTTTACAGTTTCATCATTACCATAGATCCATTTTAACAATCTGTGATACCAGTGCTTTAATGGTGTAAATTCAAAGAAAACAGATGACCACACTGCATGGATGTGATCTTTCAAATCATATGACATCATCTTCAAAAGCAGAGGCAAAATGAGGATGGGTATGAGAAATGTTTCTTTGTAATAGAATGGGTGAGACAGAATGATGGCCCGCAAAAGTAAAAAACTTAAAAGAGTTGCAGGATGCTCTGCTTACACTCAAGGAGATACACATTTTCCTTGAGAGGGATCACTTCAATGTGGTCCTTCAAGGGGAAATGATAGTTTGTAAGGAAATGGACTGCATTACAAGGGGTGCCAGGGTGCATTCTCAACTATAGTGGATTTTTTGAAGGGGATGAAGGATCCAAATTCCAAAGTCTACTTTGACTACTTGAAAGGAAAAGTGATAGTTACAAGATTCTTCGTTTGCATCAGCAGGATGAATCTCTTGCAGAGGATCAAACAAAGGTCAAAGGCATGTTCCGATTGCATTTTCAAAATATTTTCTCTTAATGCTTTTACGGATCATGTGGTGGATGTCAGGAACGCTCATTGTAGAGTCATTCCATGCAAGATTTCTATCTATTGGTGTAGTGATTGAGTCAAATTGGATAGTGACTTCTCGAAAGAGGGGTTTTTTTAGCTCTTAGTTCTATGAATAATATCAAGTCATTGGAAATGGATGGCCTTTGTTGTGATTTTTTCATCAGGAATGGATGGCCTTCATTCTGATTTCCACAAGGCCATGTTGAACACAATACAAGATTATTTCTATTGTTTGACAGCTGAAAATTTCTCTTCTAAAAGGCTATCTAAATCTCTTAATCAAGGACTTAGTAAACACATTACCAAGAATGTAGCTAGGGGCACTATTGAAGGTTGGAGCCTCATTACTTTCCTCGGTGTCTCATACAAGATCATGGCTAAAGCAATGGCTCTCAATTGCATGGAAGGTAGTTCAACAAGAGCAGACAGGTTTTGTACAGGGTCCAATTATTCTAGACACGTAATCTAGACTCGAGTGGCCTTGGAATGGGCTTGAGACAGTGGCTACCAGCATTGTTTTCTGCAGATTGAAGCTTCATCACAGACATGTTAGTTTTGCTTGTACTACCGTCTGACCCCGCACTATTCATTCCAAACCGTATTGCCCTTTGGCCTTGCTGTTACTTGCTTTATCTACAATGTCCGGTCCTTTAGACCTTACATGAATGACATTAATTCCACCAAATAGGTTGTGAGCACTTCCCAATATTTCCTGCACATATTTTAGATTGGCCATTTAAACATTAAACCTGACATACGGTTCGTCACGGAGAAGATGATTAAAGATTTGGAGGATACCTGATAAACACCTGCAAGGAACAATCCCATGTAGTACGGTTCTCCTTCACACAAATGGTGCACAGAGAGCACACTTTCAACCTTCCCACTACGTCCAATAAAGTGTTCTATTTTTCCATCACTGTCACATGTCAAATCAGCCAAGGTTGTCTGTCTATTTGGCTTCTCATGCAACTGATGCAAAGGCATTATAGGGAAAACTTGATTTATGGCCCATGAATTAGGTATGGAAAGGAAAATAGATAAGTTGATATGATATGTCACTGCTAAATATTTCTTAAGATTATCTACTTCATCTGGTAACTCAGAGTCTACAAAATTTTAAGACACTAAATGAAATAGAATCATAGACATCTTCAACTTGTTCCCTATGCTCAAGACTTAGGAAACCAAGCTTAAATAAGCTATGGGCTTCTTCTTTTAACCAATTTGCATCATTGTAAGCTTCCTGTACATTTTGTTGGCAGATAGTTTTTTTGATATCATATAAAGTTAATTCACCAGGATTGCAATCTTTCCAAAGCTGTGTTTGTATGATATGGAACAACTGAACATGCATGCAATTCACTTGAATGCAGATCCTCTTGAACAGCTGTACCTGAAGTTTGGACCGCGATGTGTGGCCATGGTGAACACACTACTCTCTAATGCATCAACATTTCTCCTTGTTAGTAACTCATTATCCCCTGAAATTTTGCTAAATCAATCTATTTGTCAAGGGTGGCCCTTTGCCCCAGATTTGTATATTTGACAATGGATGCCCTGGCTCACCTATTTGAAGTTGCTGGCATTCAGGGGCAAGTGAAGGACATCTTACATCCTGATGGGTTATACATGGTCAACAATCATTTTGCTAATGGATCCTTTATTTCTGTGAGTGTTAAGCAGAGCTTGGTTGATGGTGCTCATACTTGTTTGCACATCTTTGGATCTACATTAGATGTTGTGGTTAGTGACCACGAGAAAATTTTTTAGTTGTTAGAGTTAGACTCTCAGCCTACTAGATTCCCACAGCTCGGACTTATGTTCGACCAAAGGCTAATTGTGAGGTATCTAGGCATTCCATTTGAAATTTTGAAGTGGGGCTTTCATCAGTGGCTATCCAAGATTGGTGTACCGTGTCTTCAACAATTTTAGAGTAAGCATTAATTTTGGCATCATAAGGACCTCTCATTAGATGGGAAGTTGACAAGGGGGTTGGACAGATCCTGTATGCCTCACACGTTTATTATGTATCTTGTTGGTTGCCTAGTAAGACTCAATTTCAGCATTTAGAGCAGATCATGCAATCATACCTGTGGTAAAAGTATGGTGGGAAGGAAAATATTCCACAAGGATGGGGGGGCTCATCCCTTGCCCAATGTGTTGAAAAATAACATTGCGACATCAAGGCCATTTTGCAGGGATGCGGGGTGGATCTTTGGTCAGTCCTTGCAGTAGTATCAACCACAAAGGCTTTAACCTTTGTTGCTTTAGCAAAATCTATTAACTCCAACTCTCAATGCAAGATGGGGTGTCGGTTGATCTAGAAGACAGGTGAGCACACAAATTACACCATTTCTAATCTGTTTGGAAAGATAATCAGGACCAGTATTTAGTTCTCCTTCAATGCCGCACTCACTAGTGTGCTGCCTTGTTTGGAAATTGTAGCTATCTGGTCCACTCTTCCTTCATTGGGATTTGGCAGTGATTGAGAGTCTCTGCTCTGTTTTCCCTAGGAAGATTAAGTGTAAGTTAGCAAAAATTTTGTTATCTGTCTACTTTTTGTTCCATTTATCTGTTTACTTTTTGTTCCATGTGGTGTAATGAGGTACATGACTAGCTATGAACTGTGGATGAATTATGGATAAGAGATGCTCAATATTTATATTCGGTAACCTATACAGACTTCATTTCTGCTTTTCTAGTCATCATCAAAATGGAACCCCCAAAGGGAGGACAATTTAAGTCAAATTTTGATAAGGCTGCAAAAAGAGATCCCAGAAGAGCAGTTAGTGGAAGGGTAATAACAAGCAGGAATGGGGAGATGATTGCAGTATATATGGGAAAAATAGGAATCAACATCAACAATCAAGCAGGAATGAGGGATCTTATAGCAGAGTTAAATTTTTCCTAGGCCTAGCCTGGAAAGAGTGGCAATGGAATGGAGTGGAATTCTCAGATTATAATCAATGTTGTGATAACCGAATGCATTTCTTCTCGAATTTGGAAGTTTGAACCCCCAATGTCAATGGATTAAAAGGAGGTTTCGGCAGAAAGGTTAGAAATAGATCTCATTATGCTACAAGAGCAGCCAACAAGGTTGCTGATTGGCTTTCTAACATGCCATTGAGTGGCAAGTATATGACATCAAGATTTTCAAAACCTGAGGTTCAAAGGAAGAATAATGAATTATTGAAATTAATAGTAAGTCAAAATGTTGAGACTTAGAAAAAACACTAGGCCTTGGGGAGCTGAAATAGATGTCCCTCTTTTTTCAATTATAAAGATTAAGGCAGGATACCTTAAGTTACAAGACATCAAATTTATGGAATGATTGCAAATCCCTCCATAATTTGCGACAATGGTGGCAGCCATTAGTGAGTAGTATAAATCATAGTTTAATTCTTATGAAGTTTCTGTTTGTTTTCACACCTGGAGAAGAACTGGGCTTGTTAATTCACTTTCTCTCTGCATTATCTTAGTCTCTATTAGCCATTAGCAATCAGAAGAAGGCAAGAAAGGAGAGGAGAAAAGCCCAAACGCTCCCTCAAGGAACTGTGAGGAAAGAGGGTCCTGCCTGTCAAATGCATAATTAAAAACAATGGAAATCCTCTAAGGAGACAGTCCAAATTGACAAGCAATATGTTCATAGGCAGTAAGAGTCCTCCACGTGGAATGATACTAAGCAACCCTTTAGGAAGTGAAAATTTTCCTTGAACATGTGCTCCTCAAACAATAAATTCACGAGTCACTTGTCAGTGTGGGTGAGAGATTTCAATGACTGGAGGATAATACTCTGTTTTTTAGGTTGGAGGTGAGAGAAATCATCAGGGAGACAATGGAAAAAGCTATGGCATAGTTTGCTAAGTGAGTGTGGAAACATGAGGAGGACAAGAGGGCTGCTGATATTGAGTTAAGGATAGAACATTGCTACAAGCTTGACCGCATTTTCCAGCTTTCCCAGTTCAATGCAAAACTAAGTTCAAAGTCAAGGAGATTAGATTGTACACTGATGGTTCAAAGAGAACAAGCGACTAAGTGGATGCCAACAAGGTGCTACTTAGCCACTGGGAGAGGTGCTTGGAGCAGCTGCCTCACTTAATCATTCTGCCAGTGATAAGCTCAAACAACAGTGATGACAACCCAAGCCAAAAAACAAGGCAATCCATAAAATGTACAATAAATCCCCATTATGCTTATTAGTTGTTAAAGGAGGGACAAACAGTCTTTGTATTGTTACTGCTCTTAATAATGCTGAAAAAAAATTGACGCAAACATCAGAAATACTTTGAAATCTTCTTGTACATGTAGCTGATAACAATGTTGCCAGAAGCAAGAATGCGGATGGAAAAAAAAAATTAGGAACTGGGAAGCGTGAATCCCAAAAATAGAAATTTTCAAAAAAAAAAATGAGAACATGAAAGATAAAGAAGATATAAAAAAGTATAAATGCAAATATATTTCAATATTTTACTTCTTAAACGATAAAGCATGAGAAATTACATCATGATTCATGGTTCATATGAAAAGGATGAATAACTTTTTTTTTTCAAAGAAAACCTCCCAAGATCCCCCCACTGCCCCTTCCCCCAAATATCCAGATGGAGAGTAGGACAATCACCAACCACAACAGCAGCTGGAAACCCTGACATACTCGACTGGCTTTGAACCTGTGACCTATGCCATCCCCATCAACAACATGCCTTTGGCAGACGGTTCATACCTGACTGTCGGCATCTTCAACTTTATCTCAGTTACCAAGATAACAGACATTACTTTGACAATTCAATTGGTTGTATTTCCTTCTCCATAGAAAGATCTACTAGTGATGTTCCCAATACATCATTCTGAGTGAGACAGAAATGGAGATGGATAGATTAAAGAAAAATGAACCTCGATCCTTGAAATAAACATTATGGTCATTAAACAATATATACTTAACAGGGAAGACAAAGTAATAAATAAAGATAAGATAATTTTATTAACGTCTAACGAATGACCACAAAAAGGTCAATGGGACTGATGGTTACAATGATTACAGCATACTAGCTGGTGGACCAAACGGTCCCCTTTCTTTATAAGAGCAGGAAAAGAAAAACTACAGAGAATACGAAAGTAAAAGTCTGGATGACTGAAACAACTTGACAATGAGTTGTGGTGAAGAAGTCCTGGAGGAGAAGGATGAGCCTCCTGAGTGGGGGGAGACTCCTCCTAGCATCCGAGGCCGTTAGAAGAGGACTAAAGGAAACTTGTCAATGTCTGTTGCCCTGAAGAGGAGCTGGACTGCTGCCGCTACCGTCAGGAGGATTTGGGGCGCCCCCTGGAGATGGGGGGGTGCCTGGTTCTGGATCGCTGATGGGGTCTAGTGGGACGAGATTCCCAGATCCGCACTGACCTAGAGTCATGGTCTAAGGATCGATCGGTGGCTCTCTTGGTGCCCTGCGATGTTGGGAGTGCTCTGAAGAAGTCAGTGATCCTCTGTGTGGTGGCCAAGGCGGACGGAAGCTGGAGTAGAGTCAAACGGTGTCTGAAGGTCTCCTGGAGGTAAAGTGCCAAGCATCTCTGGTTAATGTATCTAAGGAAGTTGACTGATAAGCAATAAAAGCGCCTGCGGATCCCATAGTAGATGGGGCATCTGAAGATGAAGTGTGACTCGGTTTCCACCTCTTGTAAGTGACAAAGTTGACAGATCCTCTCCGTCTTGTCAATATGGTGGTTTGTTTCCACTCGAAGCTTGTGTGATCCAACTCTGAGCTGCCCAAGGGGGATCCTGATGGCATGCATCCAATGCTGGAGGGTATAAGGGGGTCGAGTGATGAGTCCATCTCTGATCTCCAGGAAGTGCTCAGCATAAAAGGCCACCTTTGGGCGCAGACTGCCCAGAGGATTGACGCATTTAGTCCCTTAGTTAAATAAGGGACTAAGCCTGGAAGAATAAAAACCTATTTAAGACCAAGAGTGAAGGATAGTAGATATGAAAAAGAGACCCCTACCTATGAAGTACATAGCTCAAGAAAGAGATAAGGTTGATAAGGAAGCCTAGCAAACTGGAAAAAACCGAAATCTAGATAATTAATAATGTACAAACACAATAATTGACCAAACAACACAGAATTCCACTAGAAATCCAAAAAATGGGCACTCCACGTAACATGCTTCTATATGTCACATAATAATATCTACTTTGAGATTTGCTAATAAAAACCACATCATAATATCTTTCAAGATTCGTTAGTAGATGTTGTATAACAATATCTTTCTAGATGTGTTAGTCATTCAAGTCTCCATTAAGAAAAACCTAGGAAAAGGAAATATTGTAGGGAAGCACTCCCCTTGCTCAACTTTCAAGCAAGTATCTACAATAGTGCACTCCCAAAATACTCTCGATCGAGTGTTTTCAAGCAAGGTTACTTGGGAGCGGAAGCGAAAACGGGGAGCGGGAGCGGGAGCGCCATTTTCAAAAGCTCCCGGTCCGGGAGCGTTTCGAGTAGCGTTTTTTTAATATATATATATATATATATATATATATATATATATATATATATATATATATATATATATATATATATATATATATATATATATATATATTTTTTATTTTTTATATTTTGATGCATATATGTCAACAAAAGCATGTAGAATGATGAATTAGACATAAAAAAACATAGATTGAACCAAAGGTATCTTTGTCATTACCTCTAGATTCGTATAGGGATCTTTGTCATTAATATCACCCTCTAAGCATTGGCTCTGGGAGCGTGCTCCAGGAGCGGGTTCGTGGGAGCGCGCTCAAGGAGCGGGTTTGATAAGGGGGAGGCACTCCCCCGCAACCTTGTTTCCAAGAGCACGCTCACAATCTGCATATTCATGTTGTCTAGAGAATGTTGAACACTCCCCAAAGAGTAGGGCTAGTCCCAAGACAATTGGAAAAGCTATTTTTACTTTTTTTTAAACAAATTGGGGCCTACGAGAAGGCCCCAATAGGTCTCATGCGCTCAATGAAGGGGGTTTAGAGCTTTATAAATGCCTAATTCCTCTTCATTTCTCCTTGCATTTTTCTTTCCAAAAAATAAAGGTTTGATTGTTAAAGGTCATCAATTTTGGTAGAATATCTACCATTCAAACCCAAGAACTAAGCCAACAAAAGTCCCTCATGGGAAAATTTCTTGCGGTAATTCCTATAATTAAACAATTAAAAAAATGCAGCTAGCTACCTCTTGAGTGGGTTTAGTAGCCTCTAGAAGCTTCTCCTTTAGCATAGAGGCTTAATCCTGCTTGTCTGAGTCCACGTCATTTCTTCGAGATCCAATTTCTTTGCTTTGGGACCCTTGGGAGCATGGGTCCAAGCAAATCTGAGGCCATTTTGCATTATGATTTGGTATGTGTGGTTCGATGCTACCACAGCAAGAGCTTGCAGTACACCATGGAGTCTCATAAATCTCAGCAAAGGTCTCAGGTACTGTGTTAATAAGAATAATACTCTATGCTACGGTGTTGATCAGTGCCAGGTGCTATATCATAATGTATAACCTCGGCACTTCTAGGTACTGTGCTCATTGATGTTATGATGCTAAGATGCTCGAAGCTACTTGGTGTTGAAAAGTGTAACTAGGATCGGTCTTCATATTGACTATGTAATTATGTATTTATGTAAAGAAGAAGACAAAGATAATAAAATGTATTTTTGTTGTACTTGCTTCATGGGTTTCATGAGCAATATTTTATTATAGGTCAATATATTTCTTCTTGATGTCTATTAGGATTCGTCTTCTAGTTATAAATGTAATTAAGGGTCATAAATATGAAGAGTAGTCATCAAAATGCTCCAAGACCTTGTCATGTTCACCCTCATTAAACACTGGAATAATTGCACTATATGTCGGCCTGTATACATAGTGATCTAGTCGGCCTCCAATCATCTTGAAGGGTCGGCCTAACAACAGTGACATGATGCCTATATATATAGTAAACTCTGTGGTCATTTGAACCAAGGAATTGCGGATCTCCGGACAGGAAACAGTGCAAATTTC
Organism: Pinus albicaulis; assembly: GCA_034641835.2. Taxonomy (NCBI): domain Eukaryota; kingdom Viridiplantae; phylum Streptophyta; class Pinopsida; order Pinales; family Pinaceae; genus Pinus; species Pinus albicaulis. Next base: position 650,127 of record MU968406.1, read on the forward strand.
AAGAAGCATAAAAGTGCGGATTTCAGGAAGGAGAAAAGTGCGGGCTAAAGGACAGAATTGTGGACATTCCTGTGATAGTTACCTCATAATAAAGTCTGGGTTAAAATACAAATTGAAGCAGTAAGTGCGGTTCTGTTCTGTGTAGCATTCTAGAGCAGTGAACGTGGATTAGTAATGAATTCACTAATAGTATAAGGTCAGTGTTTTATGTATTGTAATGACTGTAACCATTCAAATGTTATGCTATGCGAAGGGTTAAGCTCAAAGATCATGATGTGATGATAAGTCTAAGGGCTAGTATAAGTATGGGAAAAGGAGGAAGGTAAATGATTTACCTTCCTACTCTCAGAAAGGTTACACATCTCCAAATGCATGACAAGTGAACGATGAGACTTCAAATGATCTGGTCTCTTATATTTGAATAAGCAATAAGAAGTGTCTGAAGACGAACTTAGAAACCGAGTTCTCTAAGGTTGATGCAGATCAGTGCAAGTTGTTGAAGAAAAGAAGCATCAGTATTGAAGGAAGACTTAGAAGCAGTGGCAATGTCTTGGAAGCAATGTCTTGATCATGGTACTTGTCATCTTGAAATTCTATAAGAATAATTTCTTGTGGGGTTTCCTCTCCAAGAGGGAGAGGTTTTCCCCTGGCTCGAAGAGCCTAACTTTGTGTCTTTTGTATTTTGGTAATTGACTTGATGAAAGACTAAATAAGCTAAAGAAGAGAAGACATAAGTAACTCAAATAAGCTCACAAGTAATTATCAAGAAGAGAAATTGAATTAATCACCAGCCCCCTAAATTCTCAACAGTTGGTGCTACTCGGTGTTGTAGTGATAACATCAAGTTCAGTGATGAATCACTATGCTTGGATGTTGCTATAGGGATTATGATTTGAAGATCAAAGGATCAAGGAAGACGACTATGTCTTGGTCTTGGAGTGGCGAAATAGGTCAAGGGCCTTGGTCTTGGTATTTGTCAATTGGAATCTCTATAAGAAGAATTTGTGTGGCTTTTCCTCTCAAAGAGTGAGAGGTTTTGGCCCTGGCTCATAACCTACATGTTGTGTCTCTTTTCTATTTATGTTTATGCATTGGTTACTGTTTGATGAAGAAAGAACACTAATTATCTAACAAGAAAAAGATCTTAATCTAAAGAAGTTAAAAGGCATTCACAAACAGTCACTAATGAAGAGAAATCTCTTAACACTAAATCCCCTAGATTTCTCAACAATGTAGTGGTCAAGGGCCTTCTTTTAAAAGGCTTGGTGCAGGCTCGCCCTTTCTCCAGTCATAATGAGCAGCAGATAGTTTTGGAGAGTTGTATGAAGCTGAATCCACCTTCCCCCCCAATTGTAATCAAGGATTCATTTCTTTTGTTTTTCTGAGTTCTTGTGAGACCCCTCTCAGGGGGATACTATGTTTGCAAGTGCGAGCTACGAATATGGTCTCCTCCCTTGCAGCTAAGATTCAAGAATGGACCGAGATCCCCTCTGCCTTATGCATCTCCTTTATGAGGGCCAACAACTTTAGGATACAAATAAACTAGGTGAGCACGACATAGTAAACAACACAGTAATAAATCTAGTTTCTAGATTGTGAGGCAAAGCTCAAGGAAGGGGTGGGCCCTCTTCCTCTCAGCCCAAATCTTTTAAAAGAAGCGTTAAAGCTAGGGATTGTGAACCAGCCTCCTAAGGAGCTCTCAGTGCCAGCGTTTCTTGTGGATCAAATGGAGAAAATCCCATCCATTGGTGTGCCAAAAAATTAATCGGACTCTCTCAGTGTTGACTACATGGAGCATGCTCTAATTTGTCGATTTAATGGTTTTGGCCTTCAGCATATGTACTTTGAGATTGGGTGGCTAAGACCTAGTCTAAGCATAGTTATCTGTTCTTCTCCTCAGAGGGATACTTTATAGTATATTTCAAGAACCAAAGGGATCGACAGGGGGTCCTTGAGCTTGCAGCATGGTTTTGGGCTGATTAGGGCTCTCCATTCAACCATGGTTTGTAGATTTTAACCCCTAATAATGCCAGATTTGGCCATTCTTATTTGGGTTCAACTCCCTAATTTACCTCTTAACTTAATGCACCCTGATATTTTAGCCGATATTGGTAATACCCTAGGCCGATTCATTAATATCAACATGCACAAGCTAACGAAGGGTATTGTGACCTTTGCACGGATATGCGTGGAAGTTGATTTCAACAAGGGATTACCTGATAAATTCCTCCTGAATTGGAGGGGAGCTATTTACTCACAAGCACTAGATTATGAGAACACAACCTTCTGTTACAAGTCTGCCAATAGCCAGGTCACCTCCAAAATGTATGCCCTTCTTCTCAAGGGCCCTCTCCACCTCAGCAAGAATTTATTGCTAGTGTTCAGTGAAAAAGAAAAAAATGTAGAACAATAACACTTCACCTTTTCCTTCTTCTGGTTCATACAGATGGTCTATTCAGACACACATTTCTTTGAGAAATCTAAAACCTATACCAACTTTTCTACGATCCATTGGAACAAACCGTTGTTTCATTCACTCCTTCGTATGCCTAAAATGTTGATGTTATGTATTTGACAAAACATCAAGTAGTAGGTCTGACAGGTCTCTGACTTATCCTTCTAATTCAATAAATTTATTGAATTGCTTTCTCCTTTGACTTTGTGATTGTTATATTTGAATTTGGGTCAATCTTTCCAAGTTTTACAATCACTGGATTGTTCAATTTGAGTTTTCTATACGACAAGTTTCTTGAACTAGATTTGTGATGTTGTTTGTTTATCAAACATACGCTTTTATTTTGAATTAGACTTTTCTAATACTTTTAGGATAATAGTAACTTTCATAGCTAGGTTAAGTGTTGCCTTGATAAAACGGGCATCTTTGCAGACCAACTTTTCAATGTGGAAGATCTATTTAGGAGGGTGTTTCTCCATCATTGTTTTCTGAAATATTCCTTTACCTAATAACACAAACTTTCTAAAATGGTCTTCAACTTTTCACCATTACACTTATAACAAATTGTATTCTATAAGAGTTGCAGTCTAAACTTGTCTTTGCTTGAACAAACATTGTAATTGTAGCAAAGCATAGATAAACATGAAACTCTAATGTGTTTGGAAGAAAGTCGGTTCATGCTTCTAAGAAGACTTCGAGAACATTGTGGCAGAGAACTAACTGTTATTCGAGAAGCTCTAGCATTTGCTAGTGACAAAGATGAGAAAGAGGATATACATTCAAACCGTTGTGCTCGCCAAAAATCTTCAACCAGAGAAGCAAATAAAACAGTCCACTGTAATTAAAATGACAAAACCGATGAAAATAGTAAAAATTAAAAAACAAATGCTAGAATGGCCTTAATTATTTTCTTAATTGCAGTATCCAATTCTTGAAGAATTCAAAGCCGAAGCATAGAATGGCCGGTGTAGTAGTATCCAAGGTTGCACTAATAGCTGTGAGCATGCTCATAGTGCTTCAATTACAGCATACAACACTATGATCCCTAAAAGGCTAAAGGAAAGTGGTAGCAACAAAAGTTTAAGGGTTGCAAAGAATACTAGACATTTAAAAAGGCCAGAAGGACATTCCAACATTGAAGATCATCTTCCAAAACATTCAATAGGTGAAACGACAAAGCTTCTTGGACAATACAATTTCAAAAATTTAGATGTGTTAATTGGTAGGAGCTGGCATGCATTACAGGTCCCCTTATTTGTTGTGACTAATCAATCAATAAATGCAATCACGGCCTTAGTACATGTCAAGGGGTTCTGTATTCTAAATTTGTTATCCTTGTTACTTGGTAGAATGGCTTTCATTCACATTGTAGGTGGGAGCCTTATGAAGGAAAGGGAGATTCATATTTAATGTGGTTTCTGTTTTTTCAAACACAAAATTTTTGCAGAATTCCAGCATAGATTGTGAAATGTGTGGTATATGAATTAAGTATATAGTGCTTCTTAATAGGGAAAATTTCTAAGATAGTGTAGTGTGGTATTTGAAGATGCCTCATACAGTTTGTCGAAGGAGGTTGTCAACGACTATGGTGTTTTACTGGCTGATTGACTATTCTTGTGCATCCAAAAGTTTTGCAGAATCACTCTAGGTTTGATTTTCTCTTTTACTCACTGAGTGATTACCCCTTTACATCCCAAAGGCTTGTGGAATTGCTTCAGGTTTGTGGAATTGGGCCTCGCAGTTTGTGAGAAAGAGTAAAATGATTGGGGAGTATTGGCTTATTTCACTCTTTTCAGAATATCTAAAATAAAATTAAGTAATTTCTACTTATGAATCATACTTTTTAAAAATAAATTCTACTTATTTTCATAATTTAAGAGGTTTCACCGATCTAAAAATAGAGAATAAATAAGTGAAACAGAAGCTTACTGATGGTGACATTGTCGTCGGGGTCTCTGAAGCATCTTTTATATTCCCTTGAGGCTGAGTGAAGTGCAGAGGATTCTCACAGCAACTCTGTTGGCCGCAATGCTGGCCTTCATCGAAACCTCTCATTTAGGTCTTCTATTCTTGCTCCTTTATTATGAAAAATGGCCTCCCCAACTCATCAGAAGCCAACGTCATCCCTGCAAATAGTAACAAAATGCAGCACAGAGATTAAGCCGAAACACACAAGCATGGATGCGAAAAAAATAGTAGAACCAGATACCTGTGTGTACCCCTCTCTGTGGAACACTAAAAATTGTGGAAAAGCAGTGAACAAATGTAGCGCCGTCAACCGTCAATGGAATGAATATCCGATGGTGGGGTTCGAGATCGGATATCCGGTCTGTCCCTGTAAAACCCGAAATCCCAACTCTCTTCAATCTTGTTTTCGCTGTCGCCCCTGTGCAATTTAGAATAAATGTTTTCGTTCCCGCCCTGTAAAAACCGAAAAAAAATACTCCTTCGGAACATTTGGGTTGCCACGGGTTTTAAAATCCTATAATTTTATTTCCAAAAAAAATTTAATATTACTTGAAAGCGTTTATTGTATATTTTTGGTTGTGATAAAAGCATTTTTTTTTTTTTGTTATATTTTGGCATATTTATTATTATAATAATAATATATTTTTAAGATTACTTATTTTCTGTAATGATTTTATTATTAAAATTTGTTAGGATAAGAATGTTGTATTTTTGGAATTTTAATGTGAAAGTATTTTTAACTTAGTTGTATTGGAAATTAAATTAATTTTAATATATATATATATATATATATTTTAAATTATTGGGTGGGTGTTAACAAAAGAGGGTTTATGGTAAGTGGGTTTAATAGTTAAAAAGTGTTAGTCTCTTAAATGTCATATGACAAATTTGGAAGGAGTAGGGTGTATATTCTTCTTTAGGTTAAATATATTCAAATGGTTGTGTGAATGGGGTTGTAAGAGCCTATGTTTTCATCTTGAGAAAATAGAGTCATCTCAAAGTCACTCTCATAGTTTAGGTTGTCATAAGTAAAATATGTGTTTTGTCTTAAGATGTGAACATTTCATTTTAGGGAGTGTGATAATGTGGTTTTAGCAAGGCATTAAAGATGGAACGAGCATGTACATTTGGTATGCTAGTGTTGTGTTCTTCTTGAGGCATGAGTGCACGTCTAAGAAGACTCTAACAAGGGTTGAAGAGGTGGAATACTTAGAGAAGTTTTCGGGGTTGTAGTCTCACTTAGAGGTGTAGAAAAGCAAGTTAAGCACCATGAGAAGTTTTGAAGCAAACTTAAGATATTTGACAAGTTGCACGAAGAAAACTTAGCAGTGGTATTAATTGAACATTCTTTGATCAAAGTTGATACCCTCTCCTTGGCACTACCACTTTGCAAGACAAAGAAGAAATGTGAAATATATGTGGAACCCACTAAAGAAGTTGGCAAGGTTGTTGCAACATATATAGGTGGTTTTGTCGTGTTGCAAAAGGATTTATTGGAACTTAGAAGGTGACCATTGGAGTAGATTTTTCATGGAGTGTCGGGGAGGTGCAAGGGTGTAGGCCACATCTTACAGGTATCTTGTACTTTTGGTGTGCGTTAGCGATGTTAGTGCATTGTGTTTGATGAGCAATAGCTATATAATGTTTCATGAAGGAAAAAACCCACAATTTTGAGATGTCTAAACATTTGGCATTGTAAGATGTGTTATGCCCTAGTTTTGAGGAGATAATTAGAACCCTCTCAGAGTATGATGGGTTGTACCATGGACTTAGGTCCACTTGCATGGTTGAGGTGTAAAGGTGCCTCGTGAGTTGAGGAAAATGATTGCAATGCTTACCTATATAAAATGTCTATGATATAATATTAAAGATTTTTTTTGGAGAATGGAAGAGGAAGATAAGAAAGAAGAGGCACTAAGGTTTATTGTAAATCAATCAAAAGGAAGGAAAAATGCCTCCTATTAGAGATATTTTTCAAGTTGCCTCTTCAATAGTATTAAATTTCGTTGGAGCTATGGAGTTAGCCTCAAAAACATTGATTGGGTACTCGAGAAATCCAAGACCTGGCATATCCAAGCTAGTCCATTAGATAGATTCGTCTTGGGTAAAGGTTGCGAATTCTAAGGTGAAAATCTCCCATTTTTAATGTGGGTTTTAAACCTTTGATTTGAAAATGCTAAAAGCAAGGTCATGATCTTGAAAGGAGATCCTTAATTTTACCAAACTCAATGCCAATGTTTAATCCATGGTGTGATTCTTTCTATTTGGGTTTTGCCTTAAACATTGAGATCTATCTTTGTGTCTAGCTATTAGTCTATCGTTTCATTTATGTGTTGAGAAGGTCTTAAGGGTTGTAGGGGATGCGATGGTTATTTTTCAATACCCCTCCCTTGAAACCTTATAAAGAGATAGTGTGCCCCATTTTTTTGTCGTAATATTTCAACCATGAGCTCTTCTTATGAGTATGCCCTTGAAGGGAGGGTATGTAAAGGAAGTAGAAAAAAAAAACAAAATTTCATGTTGAGTCGAAGGAGGGGTATAGATTGTAGATGTCTCTAGAGGTCTTGACAAAGGTGAAGGATAATGGAGTTTAACGCCTTCCATTCCACCATTTGAGTTGCTAAAGGGCACTGACTTTAAGGGTCATATGTGAGTTCTCACAAAGATCTTAAAAATAAGAAGGTAGGTGTGATTTAGCATAGGATTTATTCTTCAATGGTTGACTTTTAGGGTGAGATTTCCTAGTACATGGAAAAAATTGAAGCCCTACCACCCATAGATTAAGTAGAGTATGAGAAAATGTTTCCTAAGTTTCAAAAATTCTCACCATATATTGTCCACGATATCCATGACAATTATGTTCAATTGTCAATAACTCATGTTATGGTATCATCTTTGATTCATGGCACATATACTTCTTCAACTAGTGGTGGAGAGTCCAACCAATGAGTAGGTAAGGTTGTTCATTTACAAGGTTGGCATCACTCAAGTATTCTCCCTCTCTGCCCAACTCTAAGAGGAGAAGTATGCATAATGGACTTATTATTGTAAACAATTGTAAATACTGGGTTATCTTGAAGTTCAAGGGCTTGAAGTTTTGCGTCAGTGACTTCTATGTGTGTTAGGTGTCAAGGCATGGTAGGATGTGCTAGGGAGTACCAAAGCATGCCAAGGAATGCAGGGGATTCTAACAAGTGCCACATAGTGCCAAGGGATTGTTAGACGTGCTAGGTGTTATGGCATGTCAAGATGTAAAATATGCTGCTTAGTTGTTTTACGACCACGAATGGATGTGAGCCTTGTCTTCGTAACTTATTAAGTTGTTTGATTTGAGATTCGGCGTGATTATCCTAAGATGATTTATAGGAAGTTCTTAAGTGAACAAGGAATAATATAGTTGTAGTAACTGTAACTTGGTCAAGCTATTGTAGTCAAATCAGGATTTGGTTGGGTTCCCAAGTTGCAAAAAAATAAGGGTAGTTGCGAGGGTGTGATAAATAAGGAATGATAGGGCGTGCCATGGAATGAAAAGGTGTGCTAACAAATTCTAGATAGTTTCAAAGCATGTCGAGGAGTGTTGGGGAGTGTCAGGGCATCACAAGGAAGAACTAGGTCAAAATGCATGGAAATGAATGAATAAGAGTGTGTGCCAAGGACTATCAGTGACTTCTAGGTGTCTCAAGGATGAAGTGTGTTAGGATAATTTTAAAATAGGACTTGTAGGAGGAAAGCCAACGATTGCAATAATGGGCTAGACAAAGCAGTCGAGACTTTGGGTTAGGCACAACACTATTGTTTCAATAACTTTGTTGGGTACCCAAGTCGCAAAAAAGTAAGGCTATCTATAAGGGCATGACAATTAGGGAGTGCCAAGGCGTGCCAAGGAATTTCAATAAGTGCTAACACATGTTAGACGTTTCCATTAAGCCATGTTAGGCACACCAAGACATGGCAAGTGATAAGGAGGGAGTGACAAGATATGCTAGATAGTTCCAAGGTATGCTAGTGTGCTAGGGAAGCATACCAAGATGTGTCAAGTGCCAATGTGTGTTTAGTGTTCCAGCCAGCTAGAGCAGCAGGGGCAGCAGGAGCCACTCAGTCCAGCCAAAGCCCAGCAGGGGCAGCAGGAGCCACGCAGGGCTGACGCAGGCCTATTCAGGGCAGCGTAGGGGCAGTGTAAGCCCTTCAGGTGTGACGTAGACCCTTACTGAGCAGCGCAGAGGTCGACATAGGCCATTCAGGCTGACGTAGAGGGATTCAGAGCAACGTATTACTGCCATTTTTATTTCTCTGTTGGGTGAACTAGTTTTGGTGCCCAGGATTGTTGTACTTAGATTCTGCATAATAATGAAAACCCTCTAGAGCTAGCTGCACCGGTTTTCCTACATTGGGTTTTTTTCGGGGACAGTTGTCTAGAAATTACGTCTGCCACTTTTTCTATGAGCATGTTATTCAATATTTGATCTATATGCGTAGGTTGCTAATTGTATTTACTATTTACTTCGCTAATTTATTAAATATTTCATAAATTAACTTGTAACTTAATTCAATTAGGAGAAGTAAATCAAGATACTACAGTAGGGTTTCTTAGATTAAGAAATTTTCACATTCCCTAAGTCTAGCCCCATTAGGTCACCTAGGGCAACAATTTCCCAGGAATCTAGCTAGAGGAAAACTTCTATCTCCTAGAGGCAGTTGTGTTGTTGGGTGCCCTCACTCTCCTCAGAACTTGGGCCAATTCCGACGGTGGAATCTCCAGATTCCTCAAGCCTTAGCTCTAGGGTCAAGTTTTGCCTAGGCGGTCCCAAGGATAGAACCTAGTAGGATCAATTTGACCTATTGAAGTAAAAACTCTTTTATGATCCTTTCCCCTCAACTTGTCCAGGATAGGAACATCATTGGTTGCTAAATTCCATCCCCGAACCTGGGCTGGGTCCACTTGGCCTCGTGTGGTCCCATTTGGTGTCAAAGGCCTTTCATCAAGGACCATATGGGAATCCAAGTTCCCAAAGGATTTTAGGGATTAAGAACTTCCTTCATAAGTCTTTTTCTTCTCCCTCAACCCTTCAATCCCCCTCCTCTCTCCCTATAAGATAAATTCACTTGCTTAAAAGGAAAGCAAGTCCCACTCTTTATTTTATCTTAGGGAAAGGGTTTCGAGGGTCACTTCCCACCTATTCATTGACCTATATGCTACAAGTGACTTCCTAAACTACCGGGACTCCACCCATCGGTGAAATTCCGTGAAGAGAAAGGAGCCTTAGATGTGGTGACAATGGGCTAAGCCTCCATCATTTCCCTTGTCCTAGCAGTTGCCCTCTTAGGAACCCCTTTTAGGTCCACTACTAGTTTGAGTGGTAACAAGTTCTTCACAATTCCATTTGTGAACAACTCTTTGGTAAGCCCACTTCTGCCATATTATAGCTCCAAGATGATAAGTCCAGGGCTATGGAGGCTGCCCTTCTTCTCTCTGAATCAATCCTCTACAATATAGTGAATTAGGGCAAGTTGGTTGGCCCACTTGATTGTTACTTTAGTCCTTCAAATTCTGCACATCCTTAGGCCCTATACACCTACCCTTCCACCAATTTTGTTGTCCTTCACTAGAACAAGAGTCAAGGCTCTTCTTTGACCGTAACCTAACAACCCTCCAACTGTACTTGGACTACCATCAATCTGCCCAACCACAGTCAATTCTTTTTACTGATCTAGGGCCCACAATATTGTCTTCATCTAGGGCTCTTCAAATCTGCCACCTAACAATGGTTTGAGTCCTTTCAAGATCATTGTTCTTGTGTATCGACAATTTGATCTTTGTTGTCCAATCTATGAAAAAATATGAACTACTCCTCTTATCATGCTTCTAACATTCTGTAGATGACTGAACTAGGGTTACAAATCAGCCACTAACAGTCCATTTACTAATTTTTTATAGGTTTCTTCAGATATTTGTTTAAAACTCTATGGAAATTCCATCAAAATCAACTCCTCTGCATGTCAATCCATTCTGGCACATTTCTTCTGCATGCGCAATCTTTTGCTCAGGTTCCACCCTCCTTTAGATCTATTGTCTCCACACATACTGAATCTGCAAACCATCTTCCAGATCTGCGGTCTTTATTGCAGAAATAAACCTCGCTCTAAGGGTCACAACCCGTCTTCTTCTACACAAATTTGTCACAATCTTAAGGGCATACCTTATGAACTAAACATGCTAGGAAATTGTCCTAACTAGGGCATTATACTTATGTACTTCTAATTGTTGTAGAACAAACCCTATCCACACATAGAAAAAACACAACTCTTGCCTCCATAAGGGACTCGACCTAGCTCATATGGATCCATAGATTCTGGCCATTTCTTTGATAGAATCTTGACATGAACTTCAGATCTCAACGTCGACCCTCAAACTAGGGTTAAATCAATCAATATTGTGCCTGCTTCGACTTCTGTTATGGCTCTAAATTACAGTGCAAGCCCTCCTCCATTTATGTTGTTCTTTATCACAGACCTTGCCGCCTACTAACCACCACAAGGCAATATGGTATCAACCCTCTCTTCTATTTCATGTAGAAAATCTAACTAATGGGATTCAATCTAATCTTGTAATGTACTAAAACAAGATACTAAATCCTTCCTACAATTTGTGGAAACAAAACACGATTGCACAATCACATATAAGTAAGAGAAACAAGTTATCAATCGCACAACACTAAATGTATCTAGGGAAGCAACCGCTCAAAACCCTCTATCTCTATTTTGTATTAAGTCGAGGAATCATGAAACAATACAATAATCTCTCTTGATATTCTCCAGCACTCTGCTAATTGTCTCCTGTTGATCTAGGAAAAATCGGTCTAATACTTAGTCAATTCTCAGCCTGCATTTCTCACGCAATTCCTATGGAATTATCTCCATATTAGTTAGGAAAATCGACCTTCCTTGATTGTTCCATCATGGCATCCTAATGACTTTATAATTGCATATGGGAAATTTTATATAAATACAACTGATAGTTATGCTTCTCTTAACTGTGTTACAATAAGGATGAAGGGTCTTTTTTATTATTTAAAAATAAGATAAAACCCTAAACAACCAAAACTCTAACCCGAGGAGATGTAACACCAAGATTTTATGGGCCCCGTTGGGGTTAGTTGGGCAGCCAACTTTCTAGGGTCGTAACTTGGTCATATGATCTTCGTTTGACACACATGATACCTCGTTAGAAAGATCTCTCTGAGGACTACAACTACTAATGCAAATTCTAAGAAATCGCCAAACCTTTCATGCCCAAAAAATGTCGCTTGGGGCCTCAAAACGGCTCCGGAAGTTCAGGACCCGAAAAACTAACAAAAATAGTAAATTGTGCTATAATTAAGGAAACTGGAAAACTGAAAGAGACAATGGCGAGGGCCCAAGTGGAATAGGCAGGTGGCCACCAATATCCACCTCGATCACCTTAAATTGAATTTATTGAGCTAACTCAATCATCATGACTTAGCTAACTGACACAAGTTGTTATGAGACGAAATTACAATTTATTGTCCAATTTATTTAAGTGAAAAATAAATTAGACGCCTCACAGTCCTCACTCCTGGTACATCAAAATTCCTCACTAGTGTGGGTGCATTTTTTTTTGTCCTTTCTAGTTTCTAATTTCACTGTTTATTGTTGCAAATTTCAACACTCCCTCTCAGCAAGAAAGGAATTCAGTATAGCCCCATCTGGTACCTTTGGAATGTTCTGCATGCTACACTTCTCTAGTGTTGTTTGCACCTGCAAATCCTGAAACTAAATAGCCTTCGAACAACTTACTCAGTATAATCCATCTGTCATCAGAGTCTTCTAACTGCTGCTAGCTACTACACCTGTCTAGTACTGGATTCTCTGCGCTGCTGCTGACATCTGCATCCGTGCCCTTTGAACTATTTATAACTCTTATTTGTAATCCATTATTTAACATCTGTCACTCTGATTTCTGTCTTGCTGACATCTGACTACATCAATCTAACTGATCCTTCCTACTACTATTGTATTGTGGACTCCTCGTAGCCAGGTTCGATCCATGAGACACACCATCTCAATGGAACTTGCCCAAATTTCTTATCTTGGGATTATGTCTACACATCACCCCACCTTACACCTCGACGTATGGATGCTCCCTCTTCCCATCTGGCTCAAAATTTCCCCCTCATGGAGGTCTTTTCTTGAGTGGACGCTTCCACTTAGTCTCCTCTCTGCTTCTCCAATTATGGCAGCTACTCCACAACCTTCTGAGACTACTTCTCATGAGGATGCATGTTGAGAGGTAATTTATGCTCCCTCTAAACCACCAAGTCTCTAAATTATGCCTTTCTCCTCAAAGCTTTGCATGCATCTGGTACCTTAATTACATATAGGTTCTTGATTCGCGCACAATGTAATTGTCCCGACGTTACAAAAAGTTTCTAAAAAAGAGTTGATTTTAAATCGATGATATCTCCCTCATCCGAGCTCCTATTCGACCGATTTTTTTTCCCATTTGGGTAGATTTTCGCGAGGAATCCAAATATTATATTTGTTTTTGAAAATTTTACACCAAATATTCAAATATTCTCTGCAAACTCGCCGCCGAAAAAATTCCTGCTCTGATACCATGTAGAAAATCTAACCAACGAGATTCAATCTAATCTTGTAATCTACTAAAACAAGATATTGAATCCTTCCTACAATTTGCGGAAACAAAACACGATCGCACAATCACATATAAGTAAGAGAAATAAATTATCAATCGCACAACAACATGATGTATTTGGGGAAAAAAACCGCTCAAAACCCCTCTATCTCTATTGTGTATTAAGTCAAGGAATCATGAAACAATACATTAATGCTTAATCTCTCATGAGATTCTCCAGCACTATGTCAATTGTCTCCCGTTGATCTAGGCAAACTCGGTCTAGTACTTAGCCAATTCTCATCCTTACTTCAGCCTACCTTTCTCATGCAATTCCTAGGGAATTAACTCCTTATTAATTAGGAAAATCAGTCTTCCTTGATTGCGCAATCCATCATGGCATCCCAATGACTTTATAATTGCACATGGGAAATTTTCTCTTAATACAACTGATAGTTATGTTCCCTTTAACCTCTGTCTCAACTGGGTATTCCTCGAAACTGATATGCATGCAACTATTAATAGCAAATTATCAGTTATATGATTGATCACTCATTGTGAATTAAATCTAATTTAATTCACTAGACCTCTCACTAACTCATCACTCGGTTAGAACCAGTTAAACTGATTTTAACTCATTTAATCGAGTTAATTACACTTGCACCCCACTAATGCATCAACTTCAACTGGACCTCAAAAATATTAGAATCCCTCTAGATGCCTCATCTTAGACCCTCAAGTACTTGAATTTATTAAGCTAACTCAATCATCATGACTTAATTAACTGACACAAGTTGTTATGAGATGAAATTACAATTTATTGTCCAATTTATTTAAGGGAAAAATAAATTAGACGCCCCACATTCCTCACTCTTGGTGCATCAAAATTCCTCACCAGTGTGGGTGCATTTTTTTTTTGTCCTTTCTGGTTTCCAATCTCACTGTTTCTTGTTGCAAATTTCAACATTTCAGAATTTTATGCGGCCTTCACACAAAAACACCATTGAAATCACATGCCCAGATTCTCATGAGAAACCTCTCTTAAGCTCGATCTGCTAGAAGAGAACCAACAATATGCCATCCTACTTCTTAGCGCAAACCAACCCTTAAGGTATGAAACATTCTTCTGAACCCTCACATGATGATATTGCTCTTGGAGGATGATCATGACCTCCCTTTAACAACCCTTACTCAGCCCTCGTACTCGACTTACTTTAGGACTACATCTCTCTTCACCCCCTTGATGTGCCAGATAGTGGGAATACATGTCAAACATGCTAAGATGTGCCAAGTGATAAGGCATGCCAAGATGTGCAAGGGTGTGTCAATGCGTGTCAGAGACTATCAAGACAACAAAAGGGAGAAAAAAGTTAAACTACAAGGAAATTAACACATAAGAGTGTTAATAAGTCATCAATTTACCTTTTCCAAGAGGGGCATGCTAGGCACACCAACACTAGGTGCCAAGTGCAAAGTCTTAGTGCATTCTAAGTGCCAAGTATTTCTTTGTTGCTTCTCATCTACTTTCCAACAATTGATAATCACAAATAAATTTAATATTGAACCATGCCAAATCATACCAAGGCATCTCAACGTATTCCATACATGCTAAGACTTTCCAAGCGCCAATATGTGTCAGGGACTAGTGTTATGCATGTTATGAAGTGGAAGGGAATGTTAAAGAGTGCTAAGGTGTGCTAGAGAGTGATAATGCATGTTGATGAGTGTTAAGGATTACTAGGAAAAAACATTAAGGGAGCACTAGGCAAAAATTCATGGAAGTTAATGAATATGAGGAACGTGTGCCAGAGACTAGTGTTAATGAGTGTTAGTTGTCATGCCAAGGAGGGACTGACAAGGTATGCTAAGCATTTGTAAGGCATGCTAGGGAATATCAAGGCATGTCCAGAATTCCCAAAGTGTGCTTGGGAGTTCCAGGGTGTGCTAATTATATCATGTGCCAATTAATAGTGCCAAGATATGCCAATACATGGTAGGTGCTAAGGATGTGGTGCAGGGTGCCATGGTATGTCAATATGTGTCAAGGCAACAGAAGGAAGAACCAATAAGAGGTTTAATAAGTCAAGACTTTATCTTTTTGAAAAGGGGCATGCTAGGAACACTAATAATAGGTCCCAATACATGCCAAGTGGCATTGTGTGCCAAGTGCTAATGTATGTCAATGCATTCAACCAAGGTGTTCTATGGCATGCTAGGGACTATATGCAGCATGCCAACACATGTTAGGAGAGTTCCACGTTGTGCTAGCGCATGCCGCCATGTGCTTGGGCATCAGTGTCATCACGAGATGTACTTCTAGGTATAAATATGTTCCAATACATGTGGGGTGCTAAGAAATGTTAGTGTGTGCCAAAGCATTAATTTAAGGCGTGCCCAGATTGGTGAGGATTGTTAGGTCTTTCTCATTAATAGAAATGTCAAAGCTTGATTATGTATTAAATAATATATTTCCTACACACAATAGTGGAACTTTATCTAAATGGAATTTGCTAGATAATAAACTTAATATATATGAATCATGTGTTGACTCATAGGAAATCTCTATTCGACTAGTCATTACTTGAGGGAAATGATAAACACTAATTACTTCTAAAAAAATTGACTGACCTGAACCACTATGGCCTTGGACATATTATAAAAAATACTCCACAATAATGGTATTAAATCATTAACTTTTGACAAAAAATATATTAACAGGCACATAGCGTCATCAAAAACTCATTGAAATGATCAATGATGACGGGCATTTTTTGACCGTAACCAAAAGTAACAAAAAGTGCATTGGTGAGGGTCATTAAAATTTCGTCACTAGAAGTGTCACCAAAGAGAGAATTAGTGATGGGCCTTTAACGACCCTCACCAAAAGTCTCACTAAAAATGTCTTTGGTGACGGACCAAAAAGGACCATCACTATATACACTTATAGTGACAGTTTTTTAATTATCAATGATGACGGACATTTTTTGACCGTCACCAAAAGTAACAAAAAGAGCATTGGTGAGGGTCATTAAAAGTTTGTCACTAGAAGTGTCACCAAAGAGAGAATTAGTGAGGGGCCTTTAACAATCCTCACCAAAAGCGTCATTGAAAATGTCTTTGGTGACGGACCATAAAGGACCATCACTATATACACTTACAGTGACGGTTTTTTAAGGGCCGTCACCATATGTGACATTGGTGACGGACCTTAAAGGTCCGTCACAAGCATGACCCTCACCAATGTGCTTTTTTCTTGTAGTGTATGGTGGCTTTTGCAGGTTCTCTAGGCGCAAAACAGTATATCGGCTTCATTTTCTTCAGTCGGGAGGATGAATACATAAAAATAACACAGAAAAAGGGTTTAGTGGGTGTAGTATGAGGTTTATATAATGTTTTAGGTCAAAACAAGTTGGCATTGAATGCATATTATGTCAAAACAGAGGGCAGTTTTGGTCTTCAATGGCGAAAAAGCAGAGGTGGTTATCGCATGGGAAATGGGCGATAAGCTGTTTTAGTTAGATTGAATGCGATCCAATGAGCTGCAGCTGTGTGGAGGAGAGAGATGAGTGGAGAACCACCCATTTCGCAAATGTTGAAATGGGTTATCATCGCGCAGTTTAAAATGCAATATGGATTTGTGGTTGTCAGATCTGGGGATCGAGATGCGAATGGTTGTGATTGAGTTTTGGATTTGCTCGGCAATGGGGCGTGGGGCTCGGGTCTTTTATATGGAGATATAAGTTTTAAACCTTATAAATATGCATTTATAACATAAAATTTTTATATTTGATTGGCAGGGTGGGCAATGTTATATGTTTTAAATTAAAACATTAACAAATGTTTTAATCAATGGCGCGGGTATATATTATATGATAATTAAACATTTTGAAAAGTATTTTAATACCATAGGGGCGGGATATTTTTATATTTGATATGTTTAAACCTATGGGAATAAAGGGAGGGGATATTTTCGTCACATGGAATATTTAACATAGATTTAAACTTTAAATAAATGGATTTTTGGGGTATTTTAACTAAAATGAGTTAATAAATATATGGGAATGGGTAGCCTAAGGGAATTAATACGTTATATTAAGAATTAATATGCAATGAAGATGTAATGAATTAAAATACATAGTTTAAAACTAAGTGTAAAAATAGGCAATAAAGCATAGTTTGTCCCATAATTTGATTTTTACACATAAACTTAGAATAAATGTATTTTGTAGGTTTTTTTCGTGTTTTTTGAATGAAAATGAAATTATTCAAGGGGGGTTTTACTTTTTTAACTAAAAAAAGGGTGTTTCACATAGGAAAAGGGATTGTATTTCTTGGAAAAGGGTCAATATGCTGATGAAATGGGTTTTCATGTAGGGAATCCAATATTTTTAACCAATCAATTACTAAGCCTTGGGTCTGATCCCAATAGAAGTCAAAGAATTTCTCTGAGCCTGTTTAACTAAAGGTTTTGAATACTGGATCATTGTGGGGGAGGGGAAATCAGTAATTTTTCCCAATAATTCTTTATTACATGCCTTTCAAAACTACTTTCTACCTACCCATAATTATTATAACATTTTTTACTTCATTTGCATGGGTGCATTTAAGCTTGCAACCCTAATTCCATTTTTCTTTCAAAGCATAAATCTATCTAATTCTAACCTTATTTCATCCGAGGACTCAGATTAAACTATTGAGCTCCTCATTTATTCTCTAACTATATATTGATTTGTCAAGTTTAAACCGTTTGACATATCTTTATTCTCTATCTAAAACATGAAATTCAAAGCATGAAAAGTTAAGGTTAAACTATTTAACTGATCATGGATTATGGAATTTTGAACAATCTGCACATAATCATTATTATTGCAATAAAAGTAAATAGTAGTGGCATTTTGACTCGATCACTTTCAAGCCTTATTTTTATCTCTTTTTTCTTTTGGTGTCTATTTTTTCTAATTCGTTTGATCTTTCTTTTAGGACTTTTACTCTCTTTTCATTTTTTATTATTACTTTCAAATATGGGAAAACAACTTGCAGAAAACAAGGTATGTACATATTTACAAACTATCAAAGTCAATTAAAAAATTATGAATCCTATTATTATAGGACCCTAAAAGATAGAAAATATAATAGCAACATATATGATATATTATAAAATTTAAATTAATTTGAAAATAATGAAGAAACAAATATTTTTTTGGTTGGTGGTTGTAATTAAGAATTAGTTCCTAAGTTTTGGGAATTAGTTATAACTATCCTAGTCCTATGCTTCTTTATAAGGCTGTAATTGATTGTTGTTAATTCAATGAATATATTCAGCGTCGTGGGCAGCCTCACAGACTCCTCACCTAAGGACTGGCGATTTCATTCATCTTTTCCCTTCCATTCTTTATATTTGGTACCAAAACAGAGTCGATGAACAAATGCCTCTGTGTTGTGAAGTGAGAGCTATCTATTGTTTAGAGTAAAGGCTTAGTAGTGTAAACCTATATTGTGTGTTACTTTTTTGGTAAATATCTATTGTGTGTTAATATTTCACTCTAAATATCTAACATATCTTGAACGATTTTAGTGACCATATGTTACTTAGATGTACCTCCACATTCCACCTTAAAAACCGTGGTTGTAAAGTTGAAAAGGAAACCAATGATCCTTTCCTTAGGTGATGCAATTCTGATGTTATGGAACGAATCAGTTCTAGGTTCAACGGTGAAGAAAAATGACACAAATTATTTTTTACCACTGAATCCTCTTGTTTGAACACCACATCCTCTCCCAGAGACTGAGCTGTGTTGGCAGAAGGGGAACTTATGAAACAATTTTTTTGTTGTTGTGCAACTCCCTAATCCTCCTTCGAAGACTATGTTGCACTGGTCAAAGGAGGGTCATAAGCTATAATATGTATACAAAGCATGTGGTGGAGTTGCGCCCACCATGGGGCCCTTCATTAGATAGTGGCACTCCATTTCAAATCCTACTTTTTTTAATTCTGAAACAAATAATAATAAATAAATCATATTTTTTTAAAGGGGGAGAACTAAAGATTGTATTATTCTTTGGTAAAGAGGGGTTTTCATATTTTTTTTAAGGAAAAAAAAGGGGGTCTTATATATTTTAAACAAAGGGAGATATTTTTAAGTGGTTGAATCTTCATATTTTTAGCCTCCATTTAAATTTATTTGAATTTTTTTGGAAGTGTTGTAGAAAAACATTGGAAGAATATGGTGAATCCACTCACAGAGACATACCTGAATGAATAAAATAAATTGGATGGCATGAACTATGTCAACTGGAAATTTAAGCTGGAGACATTGTTGGAAGGATATGGCACTTGGTCCATCATAAAGGGGGATGAAGTGAAACCTGCTGTAGGAATGACAGGTGCAACAATTCAAGACTGGGGATAAGCTAGAAAACAAAGCAAATGTACTACTTAGAATGTCTGTCAAAGATAACATAATTCCTTATATATGTGATTTTAATAATTCTACTAAAACTTGGAATACACTAAAGGAATTATATGAGACTAAAAACATGAATTGAGTTCTCTTCTTAAAAATTAAGCTCTTGTATATTAAAATGGAAGAGAACGAACAAATTAATATCTATATTTCCAGAATTAAAGAATTGAATGATAAGTTGGGAGACATAAGAGAGTCAATACCTATTATTGATCTGGTAAAAATAATGTTAAATGGAATGTTAAAATACTATCACATGTTTATTACAGGTCTTGCAGCCATGGAGAAAGCACCAAATTTTGAGGAATTGATAGGTATATTGATACAAGAAGAAGAAAGGTGTAATAATTTGAAACCCCATAATTCTGATTTAACACTTGTGGGGAGTAAGTTCTTCAATTAAAAACATATATGAGGAAATAAAGGTAGAAATCCATCCGAGAAGATACCATATCCAAATTAAAATCAAGGTATGTCATCTGATTCAAGAAAATTTATTTTTATTGTGGCAGAAATGGGCATATTTTGAGAGACTGATAAAATAAAAAAAGTGATGAATCTAGGCATAAACAAAGAAGACAGTCAAGACCTTTTGCAGGAGAAGCCCTCAATTCGGATTTTAAAAATCTCAAGTTATTTTTCTCTAATGTTGCAATGTCTATTGAAATTGATGATGCTAATACATGGTTTGTGGACATTGGAGCCTTGACTCACATGACATGCAATAAGGGTTGGTATGAAAACTTCAAGTAATAAATGGTGGAAACATCTACCTTGGAGATGATCGCGCGTATAAGATCATGGATATGGATATATACTTATGAATTTATGAAATGGCAGTATGAGGTAGATCCATAATGTTCTATATGTGCCT
Source organism: Pinus albicaulis (assembly GCA_034641835.2). Taxonomy (NCBI): domain Eukaryota; kingdom Viridiplantae; phylum Streptophyta; class Pinopsida; order Pinales; family Pinaceae; genus Pinus; species Pinus albicaulis. The sequence goes on from MU968406.1 coordinate 670,541, forward strand.
AAGATCAAGAAATTTTCTATCCTTATGTCTACAATTACATACCAGATCCTGAAGTTTTAATTCTTCAAAACACATTGCATAGTGAAAGATTTCTTGAATCACTACAAACATGTGGCCTCGAGAGTCAGCGTTGGAGGCCTGTACAAGCTTTATATTACCAGAAAAAGTAATCAAGCACTAAATTCTACAATTATGTCAATAGAAAGTCTTTGGCATGAGAGGTATGGTCACTTCAATTATCATGATTTATTATTTATGCATAAAAAAATTATGGTTGAAGGTATCCCTATGTTAAAGAATGAATATGATGCTTGTGAAGGCTGTGCATTAGGTAAACTACACAGAGACAAAATTCTCCTCCAATTTTGATAGCAGAAGAAGAGATGTATTAGAACGTGTGCATTATGATGTTTGTGAACCTATTCATACCATATCCCTAGGAGGAGCCTATTATTTTATGTTGTTTATTGATGACTGCACAAGGTACACTTGGGAGTATTTCCTTAGGAAAAAGAGTGATGTTTCTGAGTATTTCAAAGAATTCAAAAACATGGAACAAAAGAAGACATGGAAGTTTGTAGACATCCTCCATTCAAATCAAAGGGGAGAATAAATATGAGGTAACTTCTTCAAGTATTGCAAGGATCATGGAATAGTGCAGCAATTCACAATACCCTACACTCCACAGCAACACAGAGTTGCAGAAAGAAAAAGCAAGACATTGGTGGAGTGTGAACGAAGTATGATGAAAGGTAAGAACCTCTCTAGTTATTTTTGGGATGAATCCATTTGTACTATTGTTTATTTAAACAATAGAAGTCAAATAAGCTATCTTGATTTTAAGACTCCATTCGAAGCCATGTATGATTTTAAACTAGCAGTTCATCATTTGAGGATATTTTGGTGTAAGAAATTTGCACATATTATGAAGGATAATAGAAATAAACTTGATGCTAAAGGTATCAAAAGTATTTTTGTAGGATATTGATCATAATTTAAAGCATATAAAACGTTTCATCCATATACTCACAAAGTATTTGCTAGTAGAGATGAAATTTTCCATGAACATGGAGATGAAGTAAACAAGGATAACAACTATGAAAGATGGCACATTATTCCTAAAGTTGAATATAATAAAGCAGAATCAAAAGAAGAATACAATAAACAACAACATATTGGGGAAGAATCCAACGATGTGGACATCACCAACAATCAGAGCCCAAACAGAAGTACATAAGTAATTTCAGATAATAGTACTGAGGTCAGTGAAACACAAAGGAAATCCACACATTAGATTTGACTACTTGAAAGGTATAAGGACTATGCTCTCATGAATAGTTTTTTGAATGTCATAGAACCTACGAATTTTAGTGAAGCTAATGAATATGAAGAGTGGAGAAGACCAATGGAAGAGGAATATGAATCTATAATTAAAAATAAAACCTCAGATTTGAATGATTTTCCTAAAGGTAAAGAGCCTATAGGATGTAAATGGTTATACAAACCCAAGTTTAAATCATATGGTAGCATAGATAAATATAAATCTAGATTTTTGGAAAAAGGGCACTCTCAAAAAGAGGGTATTGATTATGAATAAAAATTTGCACCTGTATCTGAATTGAACACTATTATATTGTTGATATCATTAGCTACATAGTATCATTGGAATTTGGACCAAATAGATATAAAATATGATTTTGTGAATGGTGACTTAAAGGAGGAGGTGTATTTGACACAACTTGAAGGGTTTGTGAAAAGGGAGCAGGAACATTTATTTTGTAGACCAAAGAAAGCTTTGTATGGGCTGAAATAGGCACCTAGGTCGTGGTATGAAAAGATCGATTCTTTGTTTTTCCAGCAGGGTTTTATGAGAAGTAAAAGTGATATGAATCTATATACCAAATTTGATACAAAGAGGTATGTGGTGTTGATTTATTTGTATGTTGATGACTTAATCATTACAGGAAATTTGGTCAAGTTAACTAATGAAATTAAGATGCAAATGCCACAAGTATTTGAGATGAAAGATCTTCGTGAATTGCATTATTTTTTAGGTTTTGAATTTTGGCGAGATGTTAGTCAAATTTTTCTTTCTCAAGGTAAGTATGTCAGAGAAGTGCTTAAAAAGTTTTAGATGGATCAATGCAGATTTTCCTTTATTCCTATGCAACATAATATGAAGCTTCATTTTGATGATTGTTCAAAATAGGTTAATGGTACGTTGTACAGATAGCTATTTGGAAGTCTGAATTATCTTACTACCACTAGACCCGACGTTGCATATTCAGTTAGTGTGTTGAGTCAATTTATGAGCATACCTCTAGAAAGCCTTTGGAGGGAAACAAAAGTACTACTCAGGTTTCATAAAGGAACAACTTATTTTGGTCGTAATTGTACTGATTCATTTCATTTTGAGTTGATAGGTTACTCATATTCACATTGGGCTAGTAATCCGGATGATAGAAGATCTAGTACAAGTTATACATTTAGTATTGGATTCGAGATTGTTTCATGGAGCAGCAAGAAGCAACCCATTGTATCTTTTTCATCTACATAGGAAGATTATAAAGCTTTGTGTGGAACAACTTGTGAAGTTTTTTGGTTGAGACAAATTCTTGAATATGTTGGAGAAGAACAAAATAAGGCTACAATGATCATGTGTGAAAATCAGAGTTCAATCAAGTTGGAAAATAATCCAATCTTTCAAGCAAGGAAAAAACATGTTGATGCCTAAGTTTCATTTTATTAGAGAAAAGATACAGTCTAAGGAATATTTTATTGAATATTGTAATACTTGTGAAAATTTTGTTCAAATTTTCACAGATCCCCTTGGGAAGATAAAATTTGAATTGTTTAATGACATGTTAGGTTTGGAAACCAATCCTTTCTACATTAAGGGGGAAACTTGAAAATAATGAAGAAACATATATTTGTTTGGTTGTTTTCTTTAATTAGGAATTAGTTCTTGATTTTTGGGAATTATCTCTAATTATCCTAGTCTTATACATCTTTATAAGGTTGTAATTGATTGTTGTTAATTAAATGAATGTATTCAGCATTGTGGGCAACCTATGGGACTCCTCACCAGAGCCCGATGATATCATTCATCTTTTGTCTTTCATTCTTTCTAGTAATTATGTTCTAAATTTTAAGTGATGGTTAATTTATAATACAGGTTTGTAGGTGTTTTATGTGGGAATGAATAAGTTTTATTTATTTTGTCCATGATTATATTTATAATTATGTTTATTAAGAGTATATTTTAAAATAGAACTTTCATAATTTTAATTTAATTATTAGTAATTATTAGGTGGATGGTAGGGACTTATCATTTGTAAAATATTCCTTAATATTTTTAATAGTATTTGTAAATCAAAGGTTAAAATTTATTTGCAAAGTAGTTATGTCTTTTCTTCCCTTTTAATTAAATTGATTAATTAAGAAAATTGTCAAATGATCAAGGGTAATATGAAATGAGTTGTGTTTTTTTGGGTATGTGGTATTGATAAACCATGGTATTGGTCCATGGTATTGTAACAAATCTTATTTACAAGTTAGAAATATCCACCTGTAAGATCTCTTTACATATTTTTAATCATATATAAATTTAACTCACATATTAATTCTTTTTATAATTAATGATAATAATAACAATTTAAAATAAAGTTATAATTTACTTAGTTTTTATGATTTTTTAAATTTTAGAAACATTACATGTATCATGAAGTAGGTTTTTTTATTCTTAGAAAAGATTGATATGGATGCACTAGCAATTGATTTGGTTGTTGACCACTGTTATTGACCAATGTAACCTATAATGTTTAACCTTGAAAAATAAATATTTATTTTTCAATATTATTAAAAACATATTTTTCAAACATACCATAACATGTAGATATTATTACATAGCATAATTTCATGTGGATAAGTGTCTCACATATTTATGCCACAATTTATTTTGTTGATATGGTTGTAATATTCATGCATTATTTTTAGATATCTATGTAGTGATTTGTTATTCTAAGTTTCGAAGTAAGTAACATATTTACCATCTTTTACCTCCAACCATAATTTAAGAAAATATTCGAATAAAAAATGGATAGGAATAATATGTAAATAAATATATATTTACTGTGAGTTATTTCTGACCTTTATTTATGTTGAAATAAACACTTATGTATGAGTAACATTGTAAATATGTAGATTCACTAGTGGTTACTACCCACCAATTTTTTTGCATATCTGTATTTATTAATTCCTCCCAAAGCATGACTATAGGAATATATTTTCCTATTAAGCACTATTAATTTAGCTAACATTGAACAATGCAAGTTATAGTTTTTTAAGCATTTTTTCTCATAACATAATTTTTTAACTTCAGTGGCACGGACTAAACTACCTTGCAACACTTGTTACTAGTATTAATGATTTTGTGGTAGAGTTTTTTTATATGTTGTATTTATATTTTAGAAGGTCGTTATATTACTTGGACATGAGAAATTCTCTCAAATCAATTGTCACTTATTAGTCTCTGCAGAACTTGGACACGAGAAATTCTCTCAAATAAATTGTCACTTAACTATCACTAATTAGTCTCTGCGACAACAATAGATTTTAATTTTGATCACTATTTCTATTTGCATTTTGATCACTATTAATTTAGCATTGACAAATAAAAGGTATAATACTTAACTTTGAAAATCAAATATTTTTTTTTCAATATTATTAAAAAATAATTTTCATTTGATTGGGCCATAACTCTAAAGGTATTATTGCAACTTTTGTGCCATGTGTATAATTTCCTTGAAAATAGCTCATATTCATGTAACTTATTTACCATTGCTGGCCACCATAATTTAAGCAAGTAAACATACCTACCTAGACTTACTACCTACCATTATTTATGTTTTCTTCAACGCTTCAACATGTAGGAGTAAAAGTGTTAATATACACACTTAGTAGTCACTTATTACCCACTAAAATTTTATGCAAGTCCTTATCCCTTACTAGGAAATTGAAGGATGAAAACTTTTCATGTTTGAACATAAACAATTTTGTTTATTTTATATAACGTTTTTAGGGATAAAAACGTGTGTGTGTGTGTGTGTGTGTGTGTGTGTGTGTGTGTGTGTATATATATATATATATATATATATATTGTTCATATATTTAAAAAAACATGAAAAACAAAATAAGTTTCCCCCAAACCAATAAATTGAACACATTTACTACATGGGTCATTGAGGCGTTTACATCAAAGAACTCTCACAATTTTAGAATCTAAATGATTTCGCTAACACTTTGGATGAAAATTTTTCTTTTGGTTGTGTCCTTCTATTTCTCACTGTTAAATCAAAGTTAATGTCATTATCACTACTATTACACTGTAATTTGTCACTTTTTTCACTTCCTATCCCTGGAACTGAAGTTCCCTGTGATGAATCTTGTGCAAAATTTCCACTTGGAAAAAAATGCATAAAGACGTCCTCTAAAGAATCAAAGAAAGTTTCCTTGAAAGATCACTGGAGAAACTTAGTAAAAACCCTAATTTTATGGGTCAACGCTCTTCCCTAGTGGCATGCCCGTGCTGATGTCAGGTTCATAGTTCTGGCATAACATTGTTAGCCCCCTTTTTCCCAGGAAAACTGTGTTGAATCTTTTCTAGAAGTATTTCCTCAAATGGAGGAGACGCTTCGACCTCTAGAAGTTCCAGGGTGGCAAGCTGGTTGTTATTCGGTGGTGACAGGGTCAATCTATCTGATTTTATAGCTTTGATATTATCAATTGGGGTTTACTCCTTGGACATTGGGCCTTCCTCCTTCTTTCATGGGCTCCCAACTTCTTCTCCCTTCCTATAAATTGATCCACAGCCTTTCACTACTGGTTGGTCATTTTTTGGTTGGTCTGATCATTAATTTTCCTTGCATCCATGTATTGTGATAACATCTAAGGTATCCAAGAGAAGGAGTGCTTTAAGAGCTTCATTGAAGTACTCAGACATCAAAAAAGGGAGGCCTCCAACATTAAGGCCATGGTTGTAGGCTATCTCTTTCATATTCATTAATAAAACATATGATGTTTTCTTTCTATAATTGTCTTATCATTTGCGTAAATAGTCTAATGTTCCTTGATATATTAGATAGTTGATATTAAATGTATGTTTTGTATTGGATTATGTTTATTGTTGTCTCTTGATCTCCTGTAGGTAATCATACGCCACTAGTAGCGAGGAGTGAGACTCAAGGACTTTGGATTGAGGCCATAATAAAATTATTCAAGCATAGAATCAAGAAGAGGTAGGCCTATTCTCTTTCTCATCTTGTTTTGGATATTAGCCAAGAAATCTTGCATTAGATAGTCCCTTAATTTTCTAGACCCACTTTAGGGATAGAGAGATTTCCTTTATCCGTAGAGGGGATTTATCTTCACAACAGAATTGGTGACTCCATTTGGGAGCTTTAGCCTCCTTTCCTTCCCTTTCTGGAGTTGATTTTTGATCATTTTGACCAATCATTGAGATATAAGTTTGCTTGGGTTTCTATAGGTCTGCATAGGATTTCATAGTGATTTCAGTGTGTCAGGTCTAGTTTTAGTGTGAGTTTTTTTTTCCTTGTTTTTAGTTCTCGGCGTGTTTTCTGCCTTTACAGTGGCGCTGACAGCGCTATTTTATACAAAGCACCCATGTTGATTCACCTTTCAACACTATTATGTTCATCACAGATGTGCTAATCCCAGGGCTAGGAAAAATTTAGGGTTCCCCCTATCTTCCCAGTGTGTCTTGACCCCTAAGAATGCATGTCAAGTTTGAATGACCTCTTGTAGTTGTATTTGGTTTGTTTTTGTTGTTTGAATGGTTGGTTTTGTCTCTTTGACTCGCTTGTGGTCAAAGTGAAGTTAAAACATTCCCTAGGTCTTCTAGTCAATTTATCTTTGCTTGTCACTTTTGTTTATCATCAGAGAGTTGATAGGCTCTGCTTTAGAGTTCTATTCAAGTTAGTTCAAACACTGTCGCACATTACTTCTGGCTTGTTTTGAAGTTATTTTCATTTGCGCTATTCATCACCGCACTTAGAGATCACCTTCAATTAAGTTTCAAACGTCAGATATCAATTGTTTTATTCGCAATTTTTGCAGAGCGTGCCTTATTTAGTTCCAGAATTCAAAAAAGTAAATTGAAAGTGATTTTCATTTTGAAATTTGAATTTGGTTTTTTTTAAACCGTTTTTAAAAAGAGTGAAAATGGTTTTCATTCATGCATTTTTAAAGCAATATTGTTTTCCATTCGATAGAAAGAAAAGTGAAAAGGATTCTTTTTCATTTACTTATTCGTTTGTTTAATTTTACTTTATTTAACTAATTGCATTTGCATTTTTAGATTTCAAAGTAAAAGAAAAACAAAAATTGTTATGCATCTTAGTGAAAAGAGAAGCAATTTTATTTTTCAATAAGTTTGCATTCTGGGGAATGGTGAAAGTGAATTTGATCTTAAAAGAAACATTTCAGTAGCTTTGAAATAGTTGGGGGGGCATAATTGTTTGTTGCATTACTTTCACTCTTGTTTGCATTTCTTCACTCATTAGTTTAGATTTCATCGAAATGGAAAAAATATATTTTATCATTTAGCAGCATTATAGGGTTAGGTGACATTGATATTGAGCCTTAAGCTAAGAATTTAATGAAGATCAACTTAAAAATTTACCTAATTAACCTTAAGGAGCATTTGAAATTAACAAAAACATTTAGATGTCTTAGCTAGAGATGTGTTTCAGCGTCACTAAAAGTAGGAGCTGTCGCTAACAGTCTATGTTACATTCCAGAGGTGAAAACCTGTCCCATGTATGGAAGTATATAGGACTATACTCCACGTATGAATAGTATAAGGAACGATCTCATCATACGGTTACACATTAGACATCACTACTACGGACTGGATTCCCATGTATTGTTGAGTATATATGGGGAGACACCACTAGGTTGCAAGCCTACCATAGGTAACTGAGTCAGTTTCCTTGTAGACGTGATACACCGAACACAACATTTGGGGAGATTGGATGTAGTACATTAAGTCCTTGGTAATTTTTTCTATCATTTATCACCAAAGTGTATATTGCAGTTCATGAATACCTGGTAATCCTTTATGCTTATTTTAGCCTCTTTTATTTATTTTTTGTTTAATTTCTAAAAACAACTACCCACAATAACATTTTACTTGTGCAGTTCTCTAGCCTCATCTTTGCCTAGTTAAAATTAAATTTAAAAAATTTCTAAAAATTTATTCACCTTTTCTCTATTTGATCTTGCCTTAAAGGTCATCATGGCAGAATCTTCAGATTCACCTACTTCCTCTTCTGAAGTATCTCAAGAACCTCCTCCTAAGGTCCCCCAATTTCTAGTTGGACCCCTCGAAGCTCAAGGCGTTGAACTTGGAATTGTCATAAGTGTACAACATATTTCGTCACAACCATAACCTGACAATTTTTTTTCATTGTCAACAGAGGATATTCTATCATAAAGTCTTGAATCATCTTCACAGTATACGGTCTTTCCTTCGAATCCACTCTTTGATCTGAAAGTGGTCTCGCCTCAATAGGCTTATAGTCCTTTTGACAAACCCGATGTTCCCCTTCTTGCTTCTACAATAACATCTCACACTACTGCCTATATGTTCTTTCCTCCTGAAATGGAATATAACATTGATGATATCCCATTCATGAGTACCCCTCAGAGCACTTTATACGAAACCAATGCAGCTCACATTCCAGAAGACATCTCATCCATGTTTTCTCCTGAAGGATATCCTTATGTCACCACTCCTCATACAGGAAGTGGGATGGGAATACCCTCTAGTCAAGTCGTATCTTCACTTCCTTATGGGTATACCTCTATTGAAAGCCTTGTTTTAAGAGCTTGTAGAAATACATATTTATTTCTGGATCCCATTTGGTCAATAGGAATTACCCCATATTATATCCCATTCATTTCGAATATGGCTATTGTATCTCAGCCTGTTGTTCGACCTATAGTGGCTATAGGTCAAATGACCATTTCAATAGGATCTACTACCCCCCCTATCACTATCTAAGATTATTTTGGTTCCACCATTGAGTGGAAGATATACAGTTTCGTCTATGTTTAGGGGGTAGTCCAATCCTCTTTACACACCTCCCCTTTCGAGTAGGGGACATCTGAACTTTGGACCTATTTCGGGGGCGAGACGGCCTAATTATAGTCTAGGTGGAACATTGCTTTCACAGTTGACAACTTCTATCAGAGGAACTACTCCATTGAGTGGTCAACCTATTTTAGCTGCATTTATCTATCAGCAGCCCCATGTTTAGTATTCTTAGGTTCAATAACCGCATCTCCAACAACTGAACGTACAATATCCATATATTCAGCAACCCAACATACCTCATCAATATGTTCAACAAAAAAATATGAAGTATCAATATGTTCCTCAGCAAAAAGCCTCGCAACAATATGTACAATGGCCCCAACATGCAATGGGTACTGTTGTGACTAACCCTTAGTCTGGTCCTTACACCCAAACTGGTCCGAATATCTGTTTGGGTCAACCTGGTGCTCAACCCAGTCATTCTGGTGTCCAATACTAACAAATTCCTCAAGGTCAGTACCAGCAATGCCAGTCGGGGCCTCAAACTGGTAGTTAATATCATCAGATCCCTCAGTACCAACCGACCCAACTGGGACCCCAAGCTAGACCTCATGTTCAGTAAGGACCTCAGAGTGGACCATATTTCCAACAAGGACTGCAATTTCACACCCAGCAGGGGCCTCATCAATAGCCCCAATAGCGTCCCTACATTGTTCAGTAGCTGCAACAAGGTCTTTATCAACCATGGGGGTAGTATGTGTATCCAGGTCAAAATCTGCCGTATGGGGAGAAAACTCTATACCAACCAGGTTGGAACCCTCAGATGGGTAACTTCCAAAGACTTTTTTCTCCTCACCATCCTCCCTTACCATTTTTTTCTATGTTGGAACTATCATATGTGTCTAAGCTCAAAAATGACTCCATCCAACATATGTTGCATTGGCCGCTAGTTCCAACCAAGATTCTAGGAGATTTCCCAAATTTTAAAGTTAAGTTTAGGGAATATTCCATAGGCCATGTCATGATGTACCACTTATGGTGCTCTTCCAATTATGGGGTTGATGATTAAATTCATCTATGTCTTTTCCAACGCACTCTCAAAGGTGTCGTGACTAAATGGTATATTGAACTCCCTCGAGGTGTCTTCCTCAATTTTAACACCCTAGCCATGGCCTTCCTCACTCACTTCAAACTACCTTTCCGGTATGAGACCGACACCCAACTTCTCACATCGTTGAAACAATCAACTTCTATAGATATTTATGATCATATCCACTAATGGAGGAGAATATGTCGCCTCATCAAATTCGAGATCCCTGATCAGTTGTTGACTGAATGGTTCACGAAATATTTTTTTCCACAAGTTGCAAAATATCTCTCCATGGGTGGTTGCATAACGAAAGAGGAAGTCATTTCTCATGCTCAATATCTATATCTGGTTTATTCCCAATATGGAACTCTGTATGAGATCTGACTTGACGCACCATGATCTTCAACGCATATGAAATCGTCTCAACCTTCTGCTATGCCTCCCATTGATGGCATTACTGAGTCAGTGACCCATGCTAATAGTAGTGCACCCAAGGACTCTTCAAAGTCTAATTCCACTGCTGCCACTACTCCCTCCAAATATTCGAATAAATAGAAGAATCTTGGTAAAACCTCTAAGATAAATGTTTTCCAATATACCACAGCAGAAAATTCCTCAAAAGGTAAGAAAAAGGGCAAAGGAAAATCCAAATCTGATAAACCTAACAGGATTCAAATAAGTCATCTTCTTACGACCCTTCCAAACATAAGCCTAAATATCCTTGTTTGATATGTGATGACGACTATTACACCAAGGATTATCCTCGGTGTGCCAAAGTTTCCCATATCTTGAAGGGCGCACCTAGGACACCGACTGTCTTAAAAGAACCGTTTCCATCTCAGCAGATGCAAATGGTAGATCAACCCCAATCATTTGGAAGCTCCCATGTTTTTATGGCTAGAACATAACCTATTTATATTTCCACGCAATCGAAATATTACCCGAATTGATCGAAATCTCCTATGGAACAAGATGTCACAAATAATCCTCCCTTTTCCATACCTCCTAGTTCTAGTCCTCTCCATATTGAGAGATATAGTAGTGATTCCATAATCTGACCACCTACAAAAGGTGTTCTTTGGAAATCGTCTTACAATCTGAATGCATGAGCTTCTCAACACTATAACATTATAGAGTATTTATCTCAGGCACCTTTGGCGATGTCAAAATTGGAATTCCTTCAGTTGTGTCCATCACAATGAAAGGAACTCTTATCTGCCATTGAAGGTATTGATCCAGTGGATTCCAACCTCATTACTTTCAATCTTGATAGCTTTGGTCCTTGCCTCCCATATCAAGTAGATTTTCTAATTCAAGTTACAGTGATGGATAAAACCATTCATAGGACTATTTTTTATGAAGGCAATTTGACCTGCATCATGTCTATCGCTTGTTGGAAATCCATTGGCTCTCCCACATTGAGTCATTTCCCAAACACTTTGGAATCTTTCGACGATAGAGGTTCTCTGCCATACGGTATTCTCAAATATTTTCCCATCTTTTTGGAGGGAAAGACAGTGAACCTAGAAATGGAGGTGGTGGACGAAAACCTGAATTATAACCTCCTTCTTGGACATAGTTGGACCTATGTGATGGTTTGCATGGTCTCAACCATCTTCTGTGTTCTCCACTTTCCTCATGAAGGGAATATTGTGACCATTGATCAAATAAATTTTTTCTCCTCTGATTCTTCAACAGGAAAAATTCCATATGTTGGGAATACCTCTACCCTCTATGAGAACGTTGAGCCATGCCTTTTCAAGGACTCGTCCCTTATGGGAATTTTTCCACTCTCACCTCCTAATTTCGCCACTATCAACATGATATCATCTGGTCACAATCCATGAGTTGTTCCTAGTCTCGAGCATCTTGAAACATTTGGTGATGTTATGCCTCTCAGTCCTGTAGAACAAATGTATTAGAGAATTCTTCTAGCTTCTGAGGCAATTTCTGAAACCAACGACAAATTGATTTCATCTCTTGACAGTTATGTGTAGTATCATTGGTTTGGTTCTTAGCATTCAGATTATCCTTTGAAAGAGACATTCCTCACCTACACAAGTATCGTGGAATTTATGTCTCTCGAAGAAACTCCATGGGACAATGGTCATCATCATTCCTCGTTTATCCCAAGCCTCGGTGAGATCTCCACCAGTCTTGAATCCTATGTTTCATCTGAATCAACCGACTGGATTTAGAATCCCATCTTGATTCACGAAGTGCTGTATGAAGGAAACATGGGAAATATTTCCACTAACATTCTCGTCGACATCTTTTTCAAACCAAGGATTGTCAAGAATGTTCATATCAGTGCCTCTTATTCTCCCGATGAGGTCAATATTTACACTGAGATTTTTAAGGAATTGTATGATGTATTCACATGGTCTTACAAGGAAATGTCTAGCATAGACCCTAGTATTTTTTTGCACAAAATCCATATATATCCAGACTCAAAGCCCATTCGTCAATGGCTTCATCCTCTAGACCCAAGAAAGGTTGTCACCATAAAGGGGGGAGTCAGAAAAAATCTTAACGTTGGCTTTATCTGTCCCATACCATTTACAGATTGGGTCTCTAATATTGTTCTCATTACTAAGAAACAAGGGACCATCCAGGTTTGTGTTGCCTATTGTGATAACAATCAAGCATGTCCTAAAGATAATTATTCACTCCCTTTATCGATCAAATCATTGATGGATGTGTTAGGAGTGAGATATTTTCTTTCATGGATGGTTTTTTTGGTTATAACAACGTTAACATCATTCCATCTGATCAACATAAAATTTCTTGTATCTGTCCGTGAGGAACCTTTTCCTATAAGAAACCCCCTTTTGGTTTCAAAAATTCTAGGGCCACTTTCCAAACAGCTATGTCATATGAATTTCATGATATTAAACACATAGTTCAACCATATCTTGATGACCTTCCGGCCCATTTCGTACAACATAGAGATCACCCCGAACATCTTAGAGAAATATTTCTTTGTTGCTGACATTATAGTTTCCCATTAAATCCTAATAAATGTGTCTTCTGCGTAGAATTAGGTTTCCTCTTAGGTTTTGTGGTGTCTAAAGAAGGAATTCGAATAGATCCTCTTAAAGTTGAGGCAATCATCAATTTTCCTCCTCCCTCTTCTATGCATCAACTGCAAAGCTTGCAGGGGAAGGCCAATTTTCTCTGTCAATTCATCCCGAACTACGCCAAGCTTTCCAAAGGATTCACTCGCTTATTGAAAAATGGAATCCCATTCATTTGGGATGAAAATTCCCAAAAATATTTTGATACTCTAAATAAATCCCTTATCAGTGCTCCTTTATTGCATCCTCCCAACTATCATCGCGATTATTTCCTGTATTTGGCCACCGCAAAGAACACTATTGGTATTGTGCTGGTTCAAGATGGTGATGACAAGAAAGAACATGTAGTTTACTACTTGAGCCCCAATCTCTTCGATGCTGAGACCTACTATGATCATGTTGACAAAATCGCATTGGCCAATATTTATGCGGTTCAAAAAAAATTTCATTACATTCTCCTGCATAAAACTATAGTGATTTCTGAATACAACCCCATGCCTTACATTCTTACATGTCAATTTCTTGGGGGGAAATACTCGAAATGGATTTTTATTCTCCATGAGTTTGAATTAGAGTTTTTTGGAGCCAAATCAAAGAAATCACTTTTATTTGTTGATCTGATCTGCGATCTTCCCACTACATAGGCTGATCCCACTCCCTTTGAAGAATCGATTCTAGATGAATCTCTATTTCTCATAAGTACTGTTGAACCTTGGTATATATATCTCATCATTTATCTCCAAACACAAACCTTTCGACCAACGCTATCTCACTCTGAGAGACGACGGGTTTGCCACCAGTCCCAACCCTATAGCATTATTGGAGATACTTTGTATCGCACTGGTGTTGGTTCCTTCCTCAGTTGATGTCTGATTCTAGAGGAAGCTGAGAAATTTCTTAACGACTGCCACTCTAGGGCCTATGGTGGTCACATGTCTGGTTATGCTATCGCTCTGAAAATCCTTCAAGCAAGAAAATTTTGGTTTTATATCTTTAAATAATGCATTATTTCCATTCGAAAATTTCATGATTGCCAAATCTATTCTCAGAAAGAGCATGCTCCACCCTCACCCTTGCACCCAATTGTGAATTCTGGGCCATTTTCAAAATGGGGAATTGATTTCATGAATTTTAACCCTCGCTCGGACAAGGGGGCATTGTTATATTATAGTCGTCGTCGATTATTTTACAAAGTGGGTGAGGCAATGCCTACATATGATAATGAAGGTCAAAATGTGGCGCAATTCCTATTTAATAAATTCATAGCTTGGTTTGGTGTTATGAAAACCATTTCTACTGACCATGGCTCTCATTTTAGAAATCATATGATGATAGAGCTTACTGCTTAGATGTGGCTACGTCACGATAGTTTTGGTAACAATGCTTTAGAAAAACATTGCGAGACATAAACAAGATTGGAATATAATGTTTTTCTCATCTCTGTGGGCTTACCAAACTTCTGCTAAGACCGCTACCAAATTTACACCATTTCAATTGGTGTATGGTATGGAAGAAACACTCTGAATCAAGTGCGAAATCTCTTCTCTGAAGCTAGTTTTCTAACTACTTCCTAGTACTTCGCCAGAAGAGGAACATTTTCCTTACCGCGAGCATATTGATGGGACTCGAAGGCTTACTGCTTTAGTAATTTAAGCACAAAAGAAATGAGTTAAGGCTCAATACGATAAATCTATCAACCCTCACATTTTATATGAAGGTGACTTGGTCCTACTCTATGATCAAGCCCACGATAAACTGGGAGTCACGAAGCTCGAGCCAATGTGGCATGGGTCATATATATTTCAACGCGTATTGGAAAGAGGTGCTTATGACCTATTAGATTATGAAGTAAATCAGTTGGTTGAGCCCCAAAATGGGCTCTATCTGAAAAATTATTATGCTTGATCACAAGTATGGTACCTTGTACATTAGTGTGTTATTCATTAGTGTGCTTTTTAGGTTTTTGCTGTGATTTTTTGCCTCGCAGAAATGTTTCCTTTTCTTACCTAGTGTTCCATTTAGTTTGCAGATGTCTGTGAACCATTATACCGGTTTCGTTGATGGTGCTCGACTGTAGTACACAGAGCTTATCTTTTGCAACATGGGCACTTTTTTCCCCTGATGGAGAGTTGATCAATCTATAGGGTATTTTTTGGGTCAAATAACTAATAATGTCATCGAATATAGTGTGGTCATCGAACTATTATCAGATGCAATTGATCTCAATATAAGAGATTTGGTTGTCAATTTAGACTCACAACTCGTTGTGTTGCAATTAAATTGTCATTATTCAATTATAAACTCCTATATTTTGCACATGTATTTACGTGTTCGATTATTGGAAATAAATTTTGATTACATTACATATCAACACATTCCAGGAAATTTGAATACATTGACAAATACATTAGAAAACTATGTATTAGATAGACATCTATGTAAGATGTAAAAAAACAAATCATCATGATACAAGACCACTTAGTATTCATAGAAACATGTATATGAGAAAAATAGTACACACGGACTATATATATATATATATATATATATATATATATATATATATATATATATATATATATATATATATATATATATATATATATATATATATATATATATATATATATCGATTTTGTCAAGTGTGTTACATTAAAATCTCAAAAATATGTTTTCTGTGACACAAATGGCTCTACGAGCCTACATCAGTACAAAAATGTAAACTCAAAGTTGTTATCTTCCCACATGGTTCTCATGATAGCATGTGACTGCTCGAATAACTCTCCAGATTAAATGACACAGTCGGCTTGGGAATCCCACATTATGCCTCTGGTAGCGCATGGGGATGTTGTCAAAATTTTCATACTCTGGTATGCCTCTAGTTAGGCCTACCACGTTACGCTCTGCATTTTATCATGGGTCTGGCCCCTCCTCGCATGGAACATCCTCAATTTTTCAAGCTACGCTCCTCACAATCGGGGACATATCAGGTCATGTATTAGGGCCAACATCTGTAAAAACATCATAAGGTCTCTGAACACACAAAAAAAATATTTAAAAAGTAAAAAAATATAATAAACACTTTTTACCTGCATCATACCACTATTCACTTGGTGGAAGAGGTAGATATGGGTCTCCTATGAAATCAGTGCTTGCATACGCATAGTATTAAACCGAGATCAGTTGATGATGTAAAAAACTAAAAAATGATGTGGGAAAATGCATATGATGGCCCCCTCCCTGACGAGGCATGATTTTGCACCACCTCAATAGCCTCAAGTCCCTCGTAGCTGGATCATAGACCTCTAACCGATGATAATGAAATAGAGGCACCCTTTCCAAAAATAAGATGACTAATATGGAACAATATCCGAACTGTTTCAGTCGATTTTTCTTGCACTTGGTTAGTTGGCTCTTCATATTTTCCAACAAACCCTCACACCAGTTAAACATAGTGGGAGCCAGACAATCCACCGCATACTCAAAATGAGACTTTGTTGCCTCATGCAATGCTTGGGCTCCAATTACTCGGGCCAAGCAATGTAATATTGTACACAAGGGTAAGTATGTGATTAATGATATTTCCACCTTGCCACTCCAAGTATTTTTGGCACCGAATTTTTTTTTTTGGATGAGCATGCTAGTGCTCTCCCTTCTAGTGCAGGCCCCAGAGAGTTGGATTCTCTCCCCTCTCCTGGAAAACCATGTAATGAAGTAGATTTCCATGACATCTATCTAAATTTCATGATCCCCAATTATGAACATTTGGAAATCCACATCCCATAATCTGATCAAATACTTAAGTAGCTCTAGCTGAGCTCTCAACCCTGAAGTTATGGAATAGTTTTATCAATCCACAATTCCTCAATGTATTTATGCAATTTGGATCCTAGAGAGCTTGGTGGTCTTCCACCTAATGGCCTTTTTCCTTCCATTTGATAACCATATTCATTGGAAACACCTACAAAACATGTTCACCTGACACTTTAGGATCTTTCAATGGATTAGTTTTGGAAATAAACTGTTGAAAATTGGAGAATTCCTTATTTTAAATTGTTTCCCGCAGTCATCACAACTGTAAAATTTGAAACCATACTAGCGTCGCAGTCACATTTTGGGCTAAGAGCGACCAGCGTGGATATAAATCTCGGATCCACGTTGATCGCCAGTGAAAATGAAATTTTAAATTCTTCCCCCAATCACAAAATTTCTCAACTAAACTAATTAAGAATGGAATTAAAATTAAGAGGCAAATTTGGGCTCTTACTTGAAGTAGACAGATTTCTAAGCGGTGTCCTATATCGGTTGCATCATTGATCTAAATTTCGAAGGAGAAAGGGGTAAAATACACTTTCACAATTTATTGCAAGTAGAATGGTTAAAATGATTTACTTTTTGTCTATTTATAAGTTTTTGAAGATATTTTGGCCATTGTTTTATTATTTTTCCTTGATATTAGGGATGTTTTCCATTTTTTTTGCAGTAACAAGATTCCTTGGGTTGACGATGATTATTTCTAATGCAACGAGTTTTATTTTATCTCTTTTTTAGACTCGGTAAAAATAAATGAAAAAAGGAACACCCCCTGGAGTCATCTTTTTGCTATTTTATGACTCAAAAATTTAAAATATTGCCCATTACTTGTATTTTCAAAATTGTTAAAGTAAATTAATTGACGTGGTCTCAGTATACATTTACCCCTTTTTTGAGCTGAGATTAACTATTTGCAAAAAAGGAATACCTTGATCGAACATGGTAGGGAGGTTCTCTCAGATATTGTTTTCTACATTTTCGGATTTGAGAGACGATTTACGAAAAGGGACATGATGGAGTTTTCTTTTCTATTTCTTTTCCAAACTCCCTAAACATAAAAAATACATCGAGTTACCCTTCCATCGAACTCGTTAAAAATTAAATTATGAAAGAATTGTCACAATGACAGGATCGAGTTCCTCATTCCGAGGGCTTATTAAAATTACTAGGATAGATTCATTTGAAGAATGATTTTATATGCTCAGAATATTCTATCCTCTTCATGCTTGCTATTAAAAATAAAGAAGTACTCGTTAGCAATAATGGGGGGAAAATTAAAAGTGGAACATCTTATATGTTCTGGGCAGCTTGTATCTCTTGAACATGACACTCATCTACAGTTTTTGTTGGGGTGGGGATATCCTTCATTCGTCGTTTTGCCTTAGTGGGTTTGGGAAATCCATTTGCCTCATATTCGATCATCATTTGTGTCATCCACGTGTCATCATGACCTATGATCCCATTTGAGTCAAATGTTGGAACACTCTAGAGTCATATCGTTGATATGTTCAAGACAATTTCTTTTTTTCAAAGTCAATCATCCTCTACTTATTTGACCCTCTTCGTAACAGTCCTGAATCACTCCTCTTATCTTAAGATATCCTTTTTTTGTCTTGATAATATGGGAATCATTATGGCCCACTTTCTATGAATCACTTCCTTTCCACTTCAGCTCATTATCTGGGAAGATGATTTATAAAATCATTTTTAGTACCTTGGAGCTTGCATTCCTCAATGGAAATTTATTCTCGTTCGATGATAGGTTCACCTCACTGGCCTCCGATCGGACGATTCTGCAAGTATTCGACTTCAATGCATTTATTCATACCTGTAGTTTGTGTCATTGTACCTTGAGGATGTTAGGCCGCTATATTAATAGTATATTCCCTTATTATTGTTAGTGTAAGACCCTTATTGTTATTGTTGTACCCCTATAACCCCCATATTGTTATTATTGTGCCCTTACATTATTATTGTTAGGTTGGCTAGGATTACATTGTGGCCCCACTAGGATTACATTCTGGCCCCATGGACTCCTATATATAGAAAGGAGGTTTTTTCATTTGCATCATCGAAGAATTTTTCATTCATGTAATGTATTGGAGGTTTCTCCCTTGAAGTGGCTTATTTCTAAGGCGTAGATATCTCTTTTCTTCTATTTTTGGAGCTGGTTTCACAACATTTGGTATCAGAGCTTTGGATTCTAGGGTTTCGCTGCTCCAAATATGTCATCGTGGAATTTTCGCTATAACATTTTTTTCTATGAAGGTTCAGAAGCTGATATTTTTAGAGCGCGAAGCCGAAATCCTAAGGAACATCATCACACAATTTTAGATATTGGTTCGCAATATTTTCGGAGATATGATCTTTGGAAGTTATGGCTTTTTTTAGGCTCCTGAATTTAACTTAAACAGGTCACCGTGGCATTTTCACTATAATTATTTTACTACGAGGGTTTAGAAGCTGAAATTTTCACAGAGTGAAGCCAAAATCCTAAGGAATGTTTTGGAAACATTTTAGAGATTGATTCACATTATTTTGGGAGGTAGGATCTATGGAATTTAAGGCTTTTCAATCTCCCGAATTTCATCTCAAAGAGGTGATCATGGGAAAATCTTCATAACTCTCTCTCTAAGCATCAGATTGGAATTTTGTAAAGAGTGGCTGGAAGTAAACATATTTTAGTTTCCTTTATATAAATTTTAGAGCCGAAGGAGAAAAAAGTGACACGTGGCAAGTCATACAAGTTCACTCTACTGAACCAATCCATAATTATGTCATTGTGGGAGATTGGATATAGCTTTGCCTTGAAGAATCCAAATCAGGTCAAACCTGTGGAATTCGAAAGAGGATTCAAAGAGTTACCGCAGGGCCAAATTGCATATATTGAATATTTGAAATCATAGAGATAATTCAATTTCAATAGCGAGCTCTTCAAAAGCAAGAAAAAGGTGTGTATTTTTTTCCAAAGTGCATAAGTCTTGTTTGAATAATCAAATTGAATTGATTCCAAGGGCATATTGTAGAATAGATATCAGTATTGGGTTCTAAAATTCTCCCTAAAATGAATTCAACACCCATTAGTCCTTCAAAAGGCTCTACTATGGCTAATGAAGATGAATAAATGCAACATGTTATATCAAAATTACAAGAGAAAATGCACCAAATTTTGTTGCCGCAAAGAGCAACAAAAAATGAAATGGATGTTTTGAAGAAAAGCGTGGAAGCTAAGATGGATTGTTTGAAGAAAGGTATGGAAGCTATGATGGATGGTTTGAATAATGGTATGGAAGAAAAAATGGAAGGTTTGAAGGATGGTATGGAAGAAAAAATGGAAGGTTTGAAGGAAGGTTTGTCAAAGTTGATACAAGAAATTATTCCTAATGGCGAAAATATAGTAGAAGAAACTCATGATGAGAACAAAACAAATGTTAATCATGATTTCATAAACTCTAATATTGGATTGAAGAACCACCATATTCCAAATATGGATATGAGGAAATTTGATGGCAAGGATCTCGTAACATGGATACTACAGATGGAACAATATTTTGATCTCAATAATGTGAAAAACACATAAAAGGTATGCCTTGAAACTTTATATTTAGAACAAAATACATTTTTATGGTATTGATGGCTTTTCTCCCGTAAAAAAATTGTCACTTGGTAAATTTTTACGGAGGAAATGATAGCACATTATGAGGATACAAAGAGCAACACCTTCTTTAGCTAATTGATAAATCTCAAAAAAAAGGGTTTTGTGGTGGAGCACATCGAGGACTTTCAAAAATTTAATATAAGGGTAACTAATATTCCAAAGGAACACAGGATTGATGTCTTCATAGGGACTTTAAAGGATAACATCCAACATGAAGTTCGTGTTTGGGAACCTGATTCATTGGAGAAGGAATTCAGGCTGGCAAGAAAAATTGAATGTAAAATTATGGCGACAAGGAAGCCTACCACTCACATCTATAAATATGGAAGTGTTGATACTCCTAGACTTCCAGAACCTACAAGGTTGACACCACAAGAATTGGAAGAAAACATAGAAAAAGGGCTTTGCTACAGTTTTGATAGCATATACACTAAATGTCATAAGTGTGCTAAGAAGAAATTATTTTACAGAGATTGTGAAGAGGAGGAAGAAAATGAACAAGAAAATTCAAAATAAGAGGATATACACCAGGAAGTAACCTTAGAAGAAGAAGAAATGAGTCTGACTATATCATGTAATGCATTGGCAGGAATTACCTCTCCTCAAACTCTCAAGATAGAAGGACATATCAAGAAGAAAAAGGTAATATTTTTGATTGATTCGGGTAGTACCCATAATTTTATTCATGGTAAGGTAGCCAAGGAATTGAATTGTTTCCTATACCCAGCACCAAAATTTCAAGTGATGGTTGCAAATGGAGGAACTATAAATTGCTCAAGAAAATTCCATAATGTCAAGCTAGCCATGGGGTAATATGTATTGAATAATCCAATGCTTTCCATCCCAATGGGAGGTGTTGATGTTGTACTAGGAGTACAATGGTTACAAGCTTTAGGGATGGTAGCTTTTAATTTTCAAGAAATTTTCTTGAATTTTTTTTTCAGAAGGAAAGGAAATCAAATTACGGGGTATCACAGGGAAGCCAGGAAATATAATAAGCTCTAATGTCATGAAAAATCTTCTAAAGAAAGAACAACAAGGCATAATTGCACAATTATGCTCACTAGAAGCTCCAACATCAAAATCATCTATCTCTCCAAATCTCCAAAAAGTCTTGGAAAATCATTCCAAGGTGTTTGATACTGCCAAAGGACTCCCACCTATTCATGATCATGATCATGCTATTCATTTTATTCCAGGAATTGTTCCTCCAAACATTAGGCCTTATAGATATCCTTATGTCCAAAAGAGAAAAATTGAACGTATGATTGCAGAAATGTTAGAGATTGGTATAATTCAACCTAGTCAAAGTTCTTTCTCTGCCCCAGTAGCATTGGTGCACAAGAAAGATGGACCATGGCACATGTATCCGGATTATAGGGAGCTCAATAAGTTCACTATTAAAGATAAATTTCCCATTCCTGTAATTGATGAATTATTGGATGAATTACATGGGGAAATTTATTTTAGCAAGTTGGATCTTCGTTCAGGATATCATCAAATTAGAATAAATACTAAAGATATTCTAAAAACCACATTTCAAACTCATGAGGGTCATTATGAATTTTTTCTCATGCCTTTTGGCCTTACCAATGCACCTTCTACATTTCAAGGTTTGATGAATTCCATTTTCAAACCCTTCCTTAGAAAATTTGTGCTAGTATTTTTTTATGATATAATAATCTACAACAGGTCTTGGAAGGATCATGTTAAACATGTTGACAGGGTTCTCAAACTATTGGAGGAGAAACAATTATATGCAAAAACATCCAAATGTTTCATTGGAGTACAAGAGGTGGAATATCTGGGTCATATTGTATCTCACGAGGGTGTTAAGGTAGACCCTAACAAAATTAAATACATTAAGGAATGGAAAGTCCCCACAACCATAAATCAGTTTCGCATATTTCTTGGGTTAACAGGGTATTATCGTAAGTTTGTTAAGAATTATGGGAGAATAGCAGCACCTCTAACAACATTATTTAAGAAAGATGCATTTTCATGGACTCCTGAAGAAACTAAGGCTTTGGAACATTTTGAAGAGGAAATGTGCCTATCACCAGTCTTAGCTATGCCATACTTCACAAAAACCTTTATTGTTGAATGTGATGCCTCAGGAAATGGAATTGGTGTTGTTTTAATGCAGGAAGGAAGACCCATTGCTTTTGAAATTCGTTCAATCAAAGGAAAGTATTTACAAAAGGCTATTTATGAGAAGGAAATTTTGGCAATGCTACATGCACTAAAGAAAGGGAGACCTTACCTAATGGGAAGACACTTCAAGGTAAAAACTGATCATGATAGTCTTAAACACTTTTTTGAACAAAGACTATCTTTAGAAGAGTAGCAAAAATGGGTCACAAAGATGTTGGGTTATGACTTTGAGATCATCTACAAAAAATGGAAGCTAAATGTTGTTGAAGATGCACTCTTAAGAAAGGATGAAGAGGTGGAAGCACTGCTTTGTGCCATTTCTATTATCCAACCAGATTGGATAACCGAAGCAAGGGATGAGTGGAAGAAGGACAAAGAAGTGTGAGACTCACTCAAAATTTGCAGCAAGATCCTAGTACATCTGATACATTTAGTTGGAAAAATGACTCCTTATGGTACAAAGATCACTTATATATTTGCAATAATTCCCAACTAAACAAAACATTCTTTTGGAATTGAACACTTCTCCTTTAGGACACTCAAGATTTTTAAAAACTTACCACAGGTTGAAGAAATACTTTTTTGGGATGGCCTTAAATATGATATTCAAAAGTTTATGGCGGAATGTTTAGTTTTCCAACAAAATAAATTTGAGACAATTTTGGTTTTCAAACTCATGTGGTGATCATTTTTTAAGGAGATTTCTGGATTTTCCACATTGATAGAGAACGATTGTTGATGTTTCGAATCCCAATAGGGATCCATCATCAGACAATTTTTGAAAGTTGAGACAATTAAGATCCTGGGTCTTATAAAAACTTTATCCATTCCAAGTCAATGTTGGGAGGAGATTTCAATGGATTTTATCACGGGTTTACCTAAGTCCGAAGGAAGGAGTGTCATCATGGTGGTAGTTGATAGAATTACCAAGTATGCACACTTTTGTGCATTATATCATCCATTTAAATCAAGTACAATTGCTACAACATTATGGAAACAATTCAAAAGCTACATGGAAACCCGAAGATTATTGTAAGTGATAGAGATCCCATTTTTACAGGAAATTTTTAGAAGGAATTATTTTCTTGTTTGGGTACTCAACTAGCTCATAGATCATCTTATCATCCTCAATCCGATGGTCAAATAGAGATAGTGAATAAATTTTTGGTAGGATATCTTCGTTTTTTTGTATCTAATAAGAAAGTACAATGGGTCAAGTGGTTACCTCTCACTGAATGGTGGTATAACACTTCCTTTCATACTGCAGCAAAAATGACCCCATTTATGGCACTTAATGGATATCATCCACTGTCCATCACATCTTCTTTAAGGGAAAATTCTAGGGTTCAAGCAGTGGAGGACCACATCGAACATCAACAAGAAGCTCTCCAACTCTTAAAGGATAACCTAAATTTGACACAAAATCGAATGAAACAATAGGCAGATCAACATCGCAGGTGAGAGAGGTTTTGATGTGGGAGACTGGGTATTTTTACGGCTATAACCATACAAACGTATGTCCCTCAAGCAAGCTAAGAAGGATAATAAATTATCGCCAAAGTACTATGGTCCTTACAAGTTGTTTCAAAAGATGGGTACTATGGCATACAAATTGGAGTTTCTAGCTTCTTCGTGAGTGCATCTAGTTTTCCATGTTTCATGCTTAAAAAAGGTTATAGGGGAAAAACTTCCAATTCAAACAATATTGCTAGAACTTGATGAGGAAGGAAAAGCCATATTGGAACTTGAAGCAATCACGAAAACAAGAACTCGACAGCTACGAAATCGATCAATTTTATAGTATATCATCAAATGGAAGAAGTTACCCATTGAAGATTCTACATGGGAGGATGAGAATTTTATACAAAAGTACCCAGAGCTACTCAAGCATTGAGGACAACCCTTTTTTGAAGGAGAGGAGCATGTTAGGTCCCTATATTACTAGTATAGTCCCTTATTGTTGTTAGTGTAACCCCCTTATTGTTATTGTTGTACCCTTGTAACCCCCATATTGTTATTATTGTGACCTTACATTATTATTGTTAGGTCGGCTAGGATTACATTGTGGCCCCATGGACTCCTATATATAGAAAGGAGTTTTTTTCATTTGTAGCATCGAAGAATTTTTCATTAATGTAATGTATTGGAGGTTTCCCCCTCGAAGTGGCTTATTTCTAAGGCGTTGATATCTCTTTTCTTCTATTTTTTGAGCTGGTTTCACAATAGAGGACCATTTTTATTATTGGTGGTTTCTCTCTTTCCTGTTAATGGTTTTTGTCATTGACCGGTAATCAGGTGGTTTCTACCATGTTCAAAATCAACTCATCTATTCACATGTCTAGATTCATATGTTGGGTATATTGAGATTGCGGTGAATACCCTTGATCACATTTTTCATTATCTAGGTTGTGTGGAGTTATTGAGTATTCATGATTGTACATATGATCATGTCTATATGGATGGATGTGACCATATTGTGGATCCGTTTCC
The DNA here is from genome assembly GCA_034641835.2 of Pinus albicaulis. Classification (NCBI taxonomy): domain Eukaryota; kingdom Viridiplantae; phylum Streptophyta; class Pinopsida; order Pinales; family Pinaceae; genus Pinus; species Pinus albicaulis. The sequence continues at coordinate 695,938 of MU968406.1, forward strand.
ATGATATTTTTCAAGCGGATGGTTGTGACCATGACATGGGTTCATATGTTCTTTGATGCCTAGTCCACACTTACGTTATTAGGCATATTCATATCAGAGATGTCATATATTGTATTGTGTTTGATTTGGCAGGTTTCTTGGCGGTATTCTGAGTTCTTTGCCTTTCTTTGTAAATTATTTTACCCATCACTCCCCGTTCTTCCTTCATGCTTTACGGGGCATCTGTTACATAGTAATTTTTCACTCTCCTCATTTCCTGTCCCTGAACTTGAAGTTCCCTATGATGAATCATGTGTAGAATTTCCACTTGGAAAAAATACATAAATACATACTCTAAAGACTCAAAGAAAGATTCCTTGAAATATCGCTGGAGAAACTTAGTCAAACCCCTAATTGTTTGGGTCAGCGCTCTTCTCTAGTGGCCTTCCTGTGCCGATGGTAGGTTGGTAGTTCTGGCATAGCACTGTCAGCGACCTTTTTTCCTGGAAAACTCTGTTGAACACTTTCTGGCAGTATTTCCTCAAATGGAGGAGAAGCTTCGACCTCTAGAAGTTATAGGGAAACACGTTGGTTGTTAATTAGTGGTGATATGGTCGAGCTTTCTTATTTTAGAGATTTGATCTTATTAATGGGGGTTTATCCCTTGGAAAGTGGGCCTTCCTCCTTCTTTCATGGGCTCCCAACCTCTTTTCCCTTCCTATAAATTGATCCCCATCCTTTCACTACTCGTTGGTCATTGTTGGGTAGTTTTGATCATTCATTTTCCTTGCGTACCTGTATTGTGATAACACCTAAGCTATCCAGGAGAAAGATTTCTTTAATAGCTTCAATGAAGGAACCAAACATCATGAAAGGGATACCTCCAACATTAAGGCCACGATTGTAAGCTCTATATTTCATATTCATTAATAAAACATCTAGTGTTTTCTTTCTATATGTGTCTAATCATTTGCACAAATAGCCTAATGTTTCTTGATTTGTTAGATAACTAATATTCAATGTATGGTTTGTATTATATTACGTTTTTTGTCATCTTTTGATCTGCTACAGGTATTCGTACACCACTAGTAGCGAGGAGAAAACCTGAAGGATTGTGGATCTAGGCCATCATCAAAGGATTTGAGAATAGCATAAGGAAAAGGTAGACCTATTCCATTTCTCATCTTGTTTTGGATATTAGCTAAGAAATCTTGTACTATATAGTCTCTTAAGTTGCTAGAACCACTTTAGGGCTAGAGAGATCACATATGTCCACAGAGAGGATTTATCTTCAAAACAGCTCCAAAACATTGGATTATTCATTGATAATAATTATTGGTATGTGTTCTTTAGTTTCCTTCTGAAATAGTATTATAAACATCTTGGATTATTTTTTTCATAGTGAAATACATGCACATAGTTTTTTATAGTGTTTCTTGTGTTGTTGTAATTTTTTAATTATACCATGCTTTATAGAAGAATTTTGATAGTCACTTAGGATATTGAATATATGTTTTAGCTAGCCTAGTAGAAGATAGTATAAATTAGGGTTTGATGTTTCTTTGTATGCATATATCATAATGTGCTCCTATGGACAATATGAAAATAAATTTTATTAGAAGGAAAATCATTTTCATTTTATTGTGTTGTAATCTCTATGCAAAGTGTAATTCCATCTCTGATAGGTTTAAAAATAAATTTCTTAATTTTTTTAACTTTTAACATGACTATTCAATATTAGGTTCCAAATTATTTAATGTCATGGTTATTTACAAGAATTTTCTCCATCTCAACATATTCCATTCCAAATTAATTGATGTGATGGATACTTTAGCTTTTACAAGAGTAAATATTGTTTTAGTATGATTAGAATACATTTGAATCCTTATGTTTACATGGTGCATATTAAAATTATAATCTTTCTATTTATTATGGAAAATTTTAGGGAAAATTTTCACTAATCAACTATTTTTTGGACGTTTTTTGAAAAAAGCATTCTTCCCACTTGGTTAAAATCTTTCCTATTTTTTACATATATAAGATTAAATGGATGATATTCACCAAAAAAATACAAATTTTAATAGTAAATTACATTTTTTTGTTGAATATTGACCTAAATTCTATATCTATGACTTTTTAAACCAGAATATTCGCCTATAATACTATAAATATGCACAGTATTTGAATCCTTAAAAAAGACCTTGTTATTTACGCAATCGAAAACAAACTAGTATGGATAATTCACGTGTCTCAAAATTCACTCAAACCCAATGCAATATTTTTTTACAAAATAATAAAATACCAAATAGAAAACCCTAGTTGAAAAAAAAAATCCTTTTAAAATAGAGAACTACCAAGGAAAATAATACTTAAATATGAAAGTAATTTATTTTCGTGAAAGCTCAAGCTCCAAAACATGAACTATATCTAAGTATCCTTGGGAGACATATATCCCTGAAATAAATAGGGCAACTGGATTTAAGGACAATTACCATCTGCTTGGAAAAGAATGATCTAAAAAAATATTATTAAACCAAAATAAAACACAAATTTGTAAAAACCAGGACTACTATTCATTTGTGTATGGAAATTTTGAAAAAGATACAACTTAAATTTTGCACTTCATATATCGATTTGCAATTTTTCTAAAAACATAACATCCAGTTAAGTGGCAGGGCTACATTGTAGCATTGTTTTGATGTGTGCTTGTGATATTTTATCAAATAGTTATTACGCCACAAAGTGTTCCCTCTGGGAAGAAATTCCTTCCTGCCTTACATGTCTTCACTATGCTCATACAATCTGATGTTAGATGATTCAAATTTTTTCCACCCTTGGATACACCATGTCAACTGTTACCCAACTCCTTAACTAACTAACTAACTAACTAACTCATTAGAGTCGCCCCAGTTTTAATATTCTTTGAGACTATAAATGTTGTGCAGAAGTAACTCATAGCTACGTAGAATTCACTCGCAGTAGTGATGAAAAATATACATGTTGTGCACAACTGTGAAGAAATCACTCACAGTAGTAGTGAAGAAGAGGACATTAGATATGGATTCAAATTTGTATAGCCGTGCAATTTTTTTTCATAAGCCACCTTTTGATTTTGTAGAGATTAGGGACTTTAATAGCATAAAGACGAGATACTTTTGTTTATTTACCACTGTATCATGGTCGTGATTGCTTGCGACTATTACACTTGTATTTACAATACCAGGGATGGTAGTTGTTGTGGTTAAAATGGTATGGATTTTTCCCCTCATTTGCATCATGGGGAGTACACTAATTGATTATTCCTGTGGGTCGAAACAAATATATATGGTGGAGGTGTCATGTTACAGGCTCCCCTAGGAATGGAGGGTATCATTTCACAATTTCATAGAACATGCCATGGTTTCAAAAAAATCACGGGAAAGAGTGTGGAGTTTCAGAACAAGATTCTTGAGGCATCTCGTCATGAATTAAATATCACCATGTTTGGTTGTGTGCAGGATATTCTAGAGAAAACAAGGGTTAATGTTTAGGAAATTGGTGTCTTTTTTGTGAATTGTAGTGTTTTCAATAATATTCTTTCGATGGCATCGCTTATAGTTAATAAATTTGGGCTTCAAAATGAAATTAAGACCTATAATCTTGGGGGATTGGGTTGGAGCTCTAACATAATTTCTCTGGATATTGCCTCTTATTGCCTTAAGGTTTCAAACATGGGAGCTTATTCAATTGTGCTGAGCATATAGAATACTATAAAATAATGGTATTTCAGAAACTATGAGACAATGTTGGTTTCCAACATTTTGTTGAGACTAGGCTATCGAGATTTCATTTTTTCAAATAAAAGGACAAATAAAGATTACTACATGTTGTCAGAATGTAGAGAATAGGGGTGAGTGACATGGCGTATCATGAAACTTTTCAAGAAGAGGATCCAAAAGGCACAGTAGGGGAAAATATCAGCAAACACATCATGGAAATTTTTGCAGAGGTTCTCAAGGCCAATATGTGCCAATTGGATCCTCTGGTTCTTCCCTACTATGATCAAATGTTCTATCTTACCAAGAGGTTCTTGTTCTATAAGAATTCAGGGAAATGGACTGCAAGAGAATATGTGCCCAAATTTAAGAGAGTGTTTGATCACATCTTCATACATTCTAGTGGCACGACAGTCATTCAATTTACAACTCGACTCATCCAAATCCTTATTAATATAATGCATTATAGCTCTTGTACATGATAGTTATAGTCTTGTTATAATATTTAATTAATTTTTTTTGGATGTCGTTGACGATTAATTTTTCATCATCAGGAGATTGACTTGGGAAGAGGAATTTTATTACATGTGTTTCCCTCTATTTTTTCTACTATCTTGATTGAGAAATTTATTCTAATAGATGAGGACTGTTGGCCCTGGTTTTTTATCTCTTTTTGTTTAGGAAATACATCTTATTTTCCATACTATCCATCTATTCACCTTCATATCCACCTTATTTTTACCAAAAGATGCATATACAAGTATTTAAATTATGTTTTTCAATTATTAGATGTTTTTGTAAAAATTTAAATTTAAGTGCATTTTGGGCAGGATCAAAAATTCTCGTAATGGCCTCATGGTTTTCATATTTGCAGGAAACTTGGGCGTGTGCTGGATATATTTCTAGAAGGCTTCAGAAATAAGAATAAGTGTAAACCTATTGGTACAGTCAAATGGATCTTTAATAGGCTTGGTCAAAGGTAGTCAAATAGGACCTGTCTTTATGGAGGATCCCTAAAAACTAGGTCACAATTCTTATTTTGTGGGATTTTCTAGATTTTGATGGATCTAATGGATGAATTCGACTTTATTGGATAAGATAAGGATAGTAATGACCATAGGAGCTATTTTAGATGAATTTGTTAGATACTTTATCTATTTAAGCCTCAAACTTTAAAGACATTGATATGTAGAACTTGTATGACTTAATATTATTATTTCTGAGACTTTGGAGACATAATTGAAGATCTGTTCTATCATATTTTCTATTGTTATATGCTAGTTGATTTATTTAAGTTATAAGTAGCTGAAAACACCTTCAGTGTGCGAGGCAAGGGTGGAGGGCTCCCACACCAAGCTAAGTGCACTTCTTAGTTTATTTGTAGTTGCAATTTCTAAATTAGTTTGCTTATGCTTAAATTGTTTATGCTGATTATTTCTGAATATTGATGAATATTTATTATTTTTCATATGAAAGGACAAACAAATTTTTAATTTAAACATTCTTTCTATCTAATCAAGATCTTCAGTTAGAATTCATCTTTTCATGTTTTTACATGCTTTTCTTAATTCATGTTTCTAACAATAGCATTAATGATAAAGGAATATATGATGAAGGACAACGAGGACCTCTTCAGTGAATATCCTCTTCAATTATTGCTTCATGTACCTTAATCTATTTTTCAATTAAGCAGTTTTTCATTTCTAATTCATAAGGTAATATTGTTAGAGAAGGACAAACAAATCTCTTAAGCTAGGAGATTCTTCTGCTTCTGATTGCACACTTGAATTTAGAAATTGTTTAAGTTAGATTTATATTTGTAATATTCATTTCCCTAATCATTAATAAACCATCTTCGAAATTTATCTTAACTAAAACCCACATACTTTGAGGATGCTTCGAAGTTCCACTAGCCCAGATTGATAATAAGTACTTGCGTTAGTTTACAAAAGTAAATTGACCAAACATTTTGGCGATGTTTCTGGGGAAGCATATTTCAAAATGTTCAAATAGGAAGACAAAAATATTATATATATATAATCACCAAAAAAAAAAAACATAGTTTTTCTTTCAAGTAATGTTTTCTTATGCCTAGAGATAGATATCAAAAAGGTAGATTTTTGAAAAAAAACCCCCCAACAGCTCATTCATCCACAGGACTAACAACAATGGTTGTTGGAAGACATTCTATAGAATATTTAGAGGAAATATAGAGATCAGGACAGAGATTAACTTTAGTTGAAAGAGAAATCTTGTTAGCCTTAGAGGTAAAGAAAAATCAATCACCTAAAGAACCTCCTTCCGTATAGAAACAAAAAGACACAATAAAACCATTTGTTGAACAACTAGGGCAACCTTTCCTTGAAGAAATCAAAGTAGTGGAAGAAATACAAAATCAACCACATATTGAAACACTACATATCTCTGAACAAGATATGGTTGAAGAAGGAGAAGGATCAACTAGAATAAACATGACTCTTGAACAAAGACTTGAATATGAAAGACATCAAAGGGAATAACGAAGACAATGAGAGGAATAAAAAAGAATTGAGGTAGAAATAAAGGCATAGGAAGACAGAAGAGCTAAAGCACTTAGAAAGATAGAGGAAGAAGCAAGAAGAGAAAATCAAAATAGAAGAACACAAGAAAATGAGCAAGAAATTTAACAATGATCAGGAAACTACTTTTGGCTTTCCTATCTTAGATGCGAGAGCAATATTAGTAGAAGAAATAAAAATGAAAAACATTCCACCTTCTATATTGCCTAACTTCTATGGAATGTCAACAGAATATCCTGATGCATTCATGTTTGAGTTTGATATCTTGTGTAGAAGTTATGGATATACTGATGACAAACACAAGCTTTGACTTTTTCCTACTACTTTGAAAGCAACAACCTTGAAATGGTTCATGGGATTAGGAGAACATACAATTGCTTCTTGGGATGATATGAAAAAAAAAAATTCTTAAAAAGTATCAAGCTTACTGTAGGGCTAGAGACTCAAAAGAAGACATTTTCAGAATGACACAACAAGAAGACAAAAGTTTGGAAGAATATTTGGAAATATTTCTTTAAAATTTACAAAAATCCAAACATCATTCTCTTAGTCCAGATACCATTTGGACCATTTTTCTTAAGAGTATTAGAGATTAGTATTTAGGCATCCTTAATGTGATGAGAAAAGGAGATATCTCCAATTTACCATTTGAGGAAATTTTTGAACTATTTCGGAAATACTCTAGGGGAAGAACAAAGAGTGGAAAAAGAGATATTTCATCAAAAGCTTCCAAATCTACATCAAGTGCAGTAACAAGAGCAAAGATAGGAAGTTTATTAGAAAAATTCAAAATGAATCTCTTAAGCACTTCGAGAACAAAATTATATGTCTTGAAAGATAAGAAAAAGAAAGAACATCAAGATGAAATCTTAGCAATTTTCTATCCGAAGTGTAGGCAAAAACATCCACTCAGGGAATGTCCTTTGCAAAGTATACAAGTTTGTGGACTATGCACAGGAAATAATGCAACCGAAAAATGTCCCAAATTAAAAGAATTGCAAGGAGAACAAGTGAAAGGAGTAGATTCCCTCAACTATATGGCACCAAGGAGACCTTGGCAACCAAGGATGCCTCAATAATTCCCTCAACAAAACCCCCAAAATTTTCAATATCATCAAAATACATGCAATACACCAATGCCTTGACAGGCTTGGCCACCAAAACAATATCAAAACCAACCTTCACAAGGTTGGAGGGGATATGGTTATGGAAACCAACCACCACATCATATGTATCCTCAAAAATATCAATATCAACAACCATACCCTCCACAACCATTTCCTCAATATCAACAATTCCAGCAACATCAACCAATGCCATATCCACCTCAAAACCAACCAATGCTAACTCAAGAACAACAAATTTAGTTGCCCACTAACCAACCACCTCCTAGACCAACACAATTTCCAGCTCATCTAGTAGCTAATAAAAGTAACAAGGTGGATAGACCAACATATCATGTGGAAGAGGAAAAATATTATCCTAATTATTCAATTCTTCCCATACAATATGTCCAGCTAAGATCTCGGAAGGTGTTACAGAAATATTCTCCTCCGATAATTGAAGAACAAATTGAAAAAGGAGAAAAAAGTTAACAATCTCAACCAGAAAAGCAAATTCAGAAAGGTAAATCTATTATGACACAGACTCCACCATATCCAAAGAGATTGATACAACAGAATATTCCAATATCTCTGCCTGAATTTAATATTCTGGATGAATTGAAGAACACATATGTCAAAATTCCTTTGCTGTGGGTAATTAAAGATATTATGATATATTCAAAAACAATAAAGGAATTATGCATTAAGAAATCTAGCAGAAAAAAGAAGGACCCACCTACAATCCAGGTAATTGAAAGTTTCACTAGTCTCATGTCCACAAACACAACCATTGAAAAATATGTTGATCCAGGAATTCCTATGGTTGCCATTTCGATTAACAAATTTTTAGTGCCAAATACTTTAATAGGCTTGAGAGAAGCTACCAATTTTATGACTACAATGACTCTGAAACATTTGAATCTAAACAAAGTTAGACCTACTACTACAGTTTTATAACTTGCAAATAGATCTAAGGTTGTACTAGAAGGTATATTGGAAGATATCATTGTCTCACTGGATTCATGTGATTATCTTGTAAACTTCTTGATTTTGTAGCCAAAAACAAATTTAGGAGGGCATCTCTTAATTTTAGGCAAACCATGGTTAGCCTCTGCAGATGCTTACATTGGATGCAGGTCGGGAAGTATGATTATTTCACATGGAGATGAAAGAAAGCATGTTACATTATATACTCCTTCTAAATATCCTTCTTTATTATCATGGCTTGATGGAGAAGAACCACAAGAGCTTCAATCTATTCTTAGTATTAATCAAGTTTATAATTTTAGAGAGGAGGAAGAAAATGAGGATTTATTAGATCTATTCATCTTAGAACCAAATATTTTAGAGTAGCTTAGAGTAACTCAATATGAAGTTGCTAGTTATCTTTTAAATGGATGTTTTCAGGAAAATTGCACTATACAATCATTGAAAAATACATTCGAAAGCATTTTTCCTATATATTCAATTACCAATCCAAACAAAAAAATCATTGAGATAAGTCTTGAGAGACATTTGAATATTGGTAATAACTTACAATCATAGCAAGAGGAAAAGCTAATAACATTGTTACAAAAATATTCAAAATATTTTTCCTAGTATTACACAGACATGCAGGGAGTTCATCCAAAAACATGTATACATCACATTTACACTGATGATCAAATTAAACCTCTAAAGCAACCACAAAGAAGGATGAACCCCATAATGAAGGAAATAATGAAAGAATAATTATAGAAAATATTACAAGTTGGATTTATCTATCCTATTTCATATAGTCAATGGGTTTCACCCTTAGTTGTAGTCCCTAAGAAAAATGGGAAATGGAGAATTTGTGTGGATTACAAAGAGCTCAACAAAGCTAAATTAAAAGACCACTTTCCTTTACCATTTATAGATCAAGTGTTAGATTCATTAGCTAGAAAGAAGTTCTTTTCATTTCTGGATGGATTTAAAAGATATAATCAGATAAATATAGCATTAGAAGATCAAGATAAGACAACATTCACATGCCCATGGGGAACATATGCATACAATGTATTACCCTTTGGTTTATGTAATTCACCTGCTACCTTTCAGATAGAAGTTCTTGCAATCTTTGTTGATTTGATCTATGAGTGTGTAGAATTTTACATGGATGATTTCACTGTGTATGGTACAACATATGATGATTGTTTACAAAATATTGAAAAAGTGTTAAAAATATGCATGGAGACAAATCTATCACTCAGTAATGAATTTTTTCTTATGATGTTAACTGAGGGAATAGTGTTGGGACACCATATTTATTCTTCGGGAGTTAAGGTGGACCCAGCAAAAATTCAAGTCATTGTGAATTTAATACCACCCACAACACAAAAAGAAGTTAGAATTTTCTTGGGTTATGCAGGCTACTATAGAAGATTTATTGAAAAATTCAGTAAAATAGCTTTGCCATTATTCAAGATACTTGCGAAAGATGTGGAATTCCAATGGACAAATAATTGTCAAAATGTATTTAAAAAATTAAAAGAAAAATTGTAAATTGCACCCATTCTTCAAGGACCTAATTGGTCTTTGCCATTTAACATTTCAACTAATGCATCTGAAATATCTGTTGGAGCATCACTTGGACAAAAAGAGAATCAGTTTAATTATGCCATATATTTCATAAGAGAAAACTTAACATTGACAGAATTGAACTACACTTCTACAGAAAAAGAAATGTTAGTTGTAGTACATGCAGCTAATAAATTTCGAAATTATATAAGAAGTTATCAAGTTTATATCCACACAGATCATGCATCCATAAAATATTTAATGAAAAAATCAATCAAAAATGGCAGAATAACTGGATGGTTGTTATTAATGAAAGAATTTAACATTATTGTGCAAGATCGACCAGGTAAAGATAATCAAGTTGCAGACTTTCTATCAAGACTACATTCACCTAGTGATCCAAATCTAGTATCAGATAATTTTCCAGATGAACATCTATTTGCTATAAATTTCAAAACTCCATGGTTTGCAGATATAGCTAACTATTTATCATCTAGCATCCTACCATCTCATTACATAAACAAACATAAAAGAAGAATAATTAGAGAAAGTGCTAGATATAGTTGGGTTAGTGGAGATCTATTTTATACTGGTGTTGATCTAATGATTAGAAATTGTGTTAGAGAAGATGAGATTATTGAAATTTTGAAATAATTTCATGATGAACCATGTGGTGGCGATTTTTCAGATAAGCGGACAACATACAAAGTGCTGAAAATTGGGTACTGCTAGCCATCCATCTTCAAATACTCCAAGGCCTATGTGAAGAGATGTGACAACTTCCAAAGAATTGGTAGACCAGTGGCATCAGATGAAATTTCATTAAAGCCACCAGTACTGATTGAACCATTTGAACAGTGGGCTTTATATTTCGTGGGACCAATAAACCCCCCATCTAATGGAAATAAGTACATCTTGGTATGTATAGATTATGTAACTAAGTGGGTGGAGGCAGAGGTAGTAGCACGGGCTACTGAAGATACTATTGTGTATTTTATGTTTGAAGAGATATTTGTAAGGTATGGATTTCTGAGACAGATAGTAATTGACCAAGGCACACAGTTCACATCAAAGCTTGTTCGAGATCAGATGGAGAAATACAAGATAAAACATAGAAAATCAGCTATGTATCATGCTCAAGCAAAGAGACAAGTGGAATCAACAAATAAATTCCTAGAGAACATCATGACAAAGACTGTACAAACGAACATAAAGGATTGGTCAGAGAAATTGAGAGATGCACTATGGGCATATAGGATAACTTGGAAAAACACAACTGGGTTCAGTCCATATCAGTTAGTATATGTAAAATAAGTCATATTACCCATATTAGAATTTCAAATACATACATTTAAGCTAGCAGCAGAATTGGGGATGGAATTATCTGAGGCACAACCACAAAGAATTATGGAATTAAATCAACTAGATAAGATACAACATCAAGAATTATAACACACATCTCTTGTCCAAGAACAGAGGATCAAATGGCATGATCGATTCACAAAGAATAAAGTGTTTCAGAAAGGAAATTGGGCACTCTTTTTCGTCTCCAAGTTCAAAGATTTCAAACAAAAATTTATGACTCATTGGCTTGGGCCATATGAGATTGAAGAAATATTTGACAATAGAGCTGTCAAGATAAAAACAATTGACGAAGCATCTATTTCATTTGTCATCAATGGACATAGGCTTAAATTTTACAATAAGCCTATAGATAAAGAGGATTTTCTGAGAAAAATTTCGATAGTTTTAGATTCGTAATTAATGGGGCAGCATAGAAATATGCCTCCCATAATTCCAAAAGAGGAAGAAGAATGATAAAATATAAAAATAAAAATAAAAAAATATGTTAAAAAAAAATAAAAAATAATAAAAGAGTTTGGTTGTGAAAATCCAGGAAACTGGCACAATACAAACTTGAATTCATATCGGAAAACCAACTTGTTTGGCCAATATGGATTCTCTTTTTGTTTTCATTTTAATTTACTAAATATTTTGTAGATATACACTCCAAGACATCACAGACTTGAGGAAAAGTCATAACATCAGCTTGGGGGAAGGTGTGTAATAAAAAATATGAAAATAGTTTCAAGAGTTGAATTGAAGATAGAATATGAACTACAATTACAAAGGAACCTAGTACATTATTCAACATATACAGAAAGGACTAGAATTATTAGTGAGAAAATTATTCAGAAAGGGACCTGTAGCATTACGACAGAAGGAATTTTCAAACATTATTGCAAATTACGCCAGAAGGGACCTAAAAATATAAACTCTCAGAAGGGACCTGAGCTACATAAAATGAAGATCATATCAGAAGGGACCTGAAATGTCAAATTTTAACCTGCAAAAGGGACCTGAACAACATCATTCCAAATAAAATCAGATGCAAAGCATAAATAAAGTCTCTACATAGTATAAAAGGGCCATTGGAACAACAAACACAATGTTGACCATCATGAACATAAAATGGTTTGATTGAATACAAGTACAGTAAGTAAAAATTGCTCTTAAAATTTCAATTTTTTGTGAAAATATTCTAGAATTGTAAAGCTAATTTAGTATTGGTTATGCATTTTTATCACCTACATTTTTCATCATTTACATTTCATCACCTATGACTATTAACCCTATTTTATCCATATCTATACCATTATCCTAATCACTCAATAAGCATTCCATAACCTGTACATACCATACCCTACCCTATTTTTTTTTAACAAGAAGAATCATAAACAAAGGCTTAAACATTGAACCTTTGTTGGACCTACAATCAACAAACAAGGGGTTAGTATCATTATAAATATTTAATTTTAAAATATGAACATTTCATTGGTCAATTTTAAAAATTAAATAAAAGAGAAAGCCTAAATTCTAAAATCATATGATAGCACAACTATTTCAAAAAATAAAACAAAATGTGAAGAGCGCAGTCGTAAATGGTTATAAGCTAATGTAATGGAGCAAGAGCACAATCATAATACAGATAGTGGAATGCAAACTAACCTAAGGTATGATGCTATGAAAAACAATGAATGACAATGATGTATGCTATGGAAGAAACTTTGATGAGACAGTGATACATACAATAGTGGAGGAACGAAGAAATAATGGCATACGATGATGTGAATACAAGAAATGAAATGGAAATATGATGGTGCATATGCAATGGGAGATGATGTTTTTCAATGGAGGATGTAAGTAGACATAGTCATCAACACAAAGCATGAAAACAAAATGTGAAAGGAGTTGTGTAATAAGTGAAGAAAAGGATGGAATGTACACCAGAGTCAACACGACAGTCAAGGGTAAGCCATGCATGCACTGGTCAAGGGGTGGTTGATGAACAGTAAAAACAAATTCAAATGCCATATCAGAACACTATGTAAAATTTTGAGAACATTTCCACCATTACTAAGACCTGAAGCAACTAATATACACTGTGTTTTTCACCATCATCACCTTTTGAAGGCTCAGTGAGAGAAGGAGGGAATTCTATCAAAACACACATCCATTTTTGCAACCCTGTGAAAAACAAATAAACGCAGAAGCTGAGAGAAGACAATGAAGAAGTTGTAAGGAGAATAGAAGAAATATAATGCAGCAAAGAAGACAGGAAATATAGTAGTGAAGAGGAACGAAGCGATAAGGGGAATTAACTGAAGCTTCAAGCCAACAAATGCAAAAAAATTGTCAAGCAGCCACGCTATCAGGAGGGAAAATCCCATGAAGGATAAGGTAAGAAGAAAACTAATATTTGGTTGTTTAAAACAACGATGATTTTCATGAATAAATCTCAGGGTTGTTAAAACAAACTGTGAGTTATAAAAGGAGTTCTCTATTTTGATTTTTAAAACTTGTCATTGCGTTACATTTTTTCTTTGACACCACTCATAAACGCTTTGACACCACTCATAAATACTCTGCCATCAATCAACACTAAATATTCTATTGATTAAGTAAATGATAAAATATTGAGTGAGGATTTTGATGAGATTGGCGTTGATTGAAACATAGAGAACTCAGTTAAACTAGAAGGAAAATCATGAGGATCATAGTAGAGAATCACGAGGATCATTGCAAAAGATAGGTAAGCTTGAACACACCCTCATGCACATTCTTCTATTTCAAAATGAATGAAAATAGAGAATGGAGAGTTCTGGTTTGAATTGCACAGTGAATTCATTTTAATTGAGTTGTGTAGTAGATTAATTTTATTTTCACACTCATTAGAATAATTTGAAACGGGATTTGTGGAGAAATATTGGTTTAGAAGACACAGTCAAACATGTTTTTGTATTTTTACATAGCAGAGAGAAAAGTTTGGTGAATGTTTGAAGGAAAATAGTGAACTCCTTATGATATTTTTGATGAAATTATTGAGCTATTCTCTTGCATAAACAGTGAGTTTATATTAGACACGTCATTCTATGTCTTTGGAAAAGAATTTTGTATGAAACCGAGAAGTCACAAGACACTGTTGTATAAAATAAAAATTCATTTTTTTTACAGTAAAAAATTTACAAAACAGAGGTAAGGGATTGTTTAAAAAAAAAAATACAGAGAACCAAATGGAGAGTAGGATAATAGAAACATGAATTTTTTATTTTTTCTTAAACCTCTCTATATCAAATCTTGTGTTTATTTGAAGCAGTAAGATCACATTCTTCCAAAGGAAAACAAAGAATTGATTTCAATTACTTGGCAAGAGAAGTAAACAAGAGGTAAGCCTTACTACTGTGATAACATGTAGTACTTGAATTTTTGTTTACAAAATGAGGTTAATGATAGTAGATGGGTACATAAAATTTTCTTCGGACAAAATGACTTCAAGAACAGAGCCCAAAAATTTTCAAATTGAACATTGGAGTAGGGAAACAATTGAGAAAATTTATCAATCAAGCCTAATAGGCTTTCTTAAAAAATTCAAAGGGCACAATGAGGATATCACAAGAGAGTTTATAGACAATTACAAACAGGATGAAACTATGGTGGGTAGTTTACATATTCCTTTGACTCCAGAATCTATTTCAGAAGCTTTAGAGTTTCCATCATCAGGAGAACTATACCACAAGGGATTGTATTTCAAAGACAAGGGTTGGACATTCTTCTTTGATAAAAACACAAAGGGTTATTTTGATAGGCCAAATCAGATTCCAAGGGAGTGTTTCAATTAACCTTGGGCAGAGCTAGTTTTGATAATTCAAAATTTTTTCACTTGTGACAACAGACATAGTGTAGTACACCCATATCATGTTAGGTCACTACATTATGTTAAAGAAAATATCAGGATCAATTTTCACTACTTCTTTTATAAAAAATTTATGAAGATGATTGAGAGTGTAAAATCTGAGACCAAACCCAAAGAAGCCCAAAATATTCACCAGGGGCTCATAAAAATCCGTGTGGATTACTATCTGAAAGCTGAGGGAATAGTTTGGAAAAATTTCCTAATTGAAAATACATTTGTAGAACAAGTCACTGAAAACAACCTTAAAAAAAAACAGGAAACAATAGGAGATAGTTATTATAGAGAGGGAAACATTATTTTTGACCATTTCTAGGAGACAGAAAAAGAAGAATTTAGCAGAACTAGAAGTGCAAGTCATAGAGACATCTCCTTTAACTAAACAGGCCAATGAAATCCTTGAGAGGATGCAACAAGAATTTTATGAAAATCCTATAGACAGATTCTTATTTTGAAAATAGTGAGGTTGAAACTACTTCAGTTTCTAAAAATACCAAGGAAGAAGATCAAAACCTTAGCAAGTTCAGAGAATTAAATGATAGCCTGGAGGTAAGAAAAATCATGGAAAGGCACATGAAAGAAGAAAATGAAACATATAAGACAACCAATGAAAAAATTGTGAAAGAAAATGAGAAGATAAGTGAAGAAATGGGAAAGTTGAAAACCAAAAACAATCTTCTTTATACATAGGCATTCATGTCGCTTCAGGAGAAAAATCCCTCTAAGGCCAAGTATGAGAAACAAAAGGTTAAGACCTCAATTTACAAGGAATAAAAATGCAAAGATATGGTTTCTCTTCTATATGCAGCACAACAGTAAGTTTTAGGATCAGTAATGGGATCAACATCAGAGCTCAGAAGGTCAAAGAGAAAAAAGCAAGCATGAGGACATGCCTGATCATAAGTTTGGGGGAGATGTTGGCCCTTTTCTTTTACCTCTTTTTTTTGGAAATACATATTATTTTCCATACTATCGATATATTCACCTTCATATCCACCTTATTTTGACCAAAATATGCATATACAGGTGTTTAAATTACGTTTTTCAATTATTAGATTTTTTTGTAAAAAATGAAATTTAACTGCATTTTTGGACAGCATCAGAAATTCCTGTAATGGCCTCATGGTTTGCATATTTGCAGGACACTTGGGCTCGAGATGGATATATTTCTATAATTATTTGGAACTAATAATAATTTTACACATGTTGGTATAGTCAAACCGAACTTTAATAGGCCCATTCAAAGGCAGTCAAACATGACTTGTCTTTACGGAGGATCCCTAGAAACTAGGTCACAATTCTTATTTTGTGGGATTTTCTAGATTTAGATGGATATGATGGATGAATTTGACTTCATTGGATAAAATAAGGATATTCATAACTATAGGAGATATTTTAGATTAATTTGTTAGATACTTTATCTATTTAAGCCTCAAACTTTGAAGGCATTCATATGTAGAACTTGTATGACATAATATTATTATTTCTGAGACTTTGGACACATAATTGAAGATCTGATCTATCATATTTGTTGTTTTTATATGATGGTTGATTGATTGAAGATTTAATTAGCTGAAAACACCTTCATTGTGCGAGGAAAGGGTGGAGGGCCCCCACATGAAGCTAAGTGCACTTCTTAGTTTATTTGTAGTTGCAATTTCTGAATTAGTTTGCTTATGCTTAACTTGTTTATCTTGATTATTTCTGAATATTGATGAATCTAATGATCATTATTACTTTTCATATGAAAGGAAAAACAATTGTTTAAGTTAAACATTATTTCTATATAATCAATATCTTCAGTTAAAATTCATCTTTTCATGCTTTTACATTCTTTCTGAATTCTTGTTCCTAACAATAGCATTACTAATAAATGAATATATGATGAAGGACAACCAAGACCTCTTCAATGAAGAGTCTCTTCAATTATTACTTCATGTATCTTAATGTATTATTTAATTAAGTAGTTTTTTATTTCTAATTCATAAGGTAATCTTATTAGAGAAGGACAAACAAATCTCTTAAGTTAGGAGATTCTTCTGCTTCTGATTGCACACTTGAATTTAGAAATTATTTAAGTTAGATTTATATTTTTAATATGCATTTCCCTAATCATTAATAAACCATATTCTAAATTTATCTTAACTGAAACCCATATACTTTGGGGATGCTTCTAATTTCCACTAGCCCGGATTGATAATAAATACTTGTGTTAGTTCACAAAAGTAAATTGACCCAACAAGGACATTAATTTTGTTTCTGTTGTAGTTGATTATTATTTGCGTCTCTATTTTAGGATTCAACTCTTTCCAGGGCATAGTTCTATAGATGTGTCAAACTTTTCTTTTCCATTATTCCACAAGACTATTGTGCTAAATCTTAGAAGTAGTTTTTAGTTTTCGTGGATGGTTATATCTTCTAGAATTCGTTGCATGAAGCCATTGGACTTGTCTTCGAGTTTCAGAAATTTTCTAAGTTTGATGAAGGGAAACGGAGCTATCGGAGATGTCTATCTAGACACAACCAATGACATAGGAAGACCCAACCTTATTCTTTTTTTTTTCTTTTCATAATTTTCTTCAAAATATTTATATAGTTTCTTCAAAAATATATTGAGTTTCATATTGTTACATCCTCCATGTCATAATGAAATAACCCAAATCAACAGCATATTCCATGTATCTTCAATAATTTTTGTCACAAAATATTGCCCTGATTTATACATTTTTCCCCTCCAAGTGTTTGATTAAGTACTGTAACACATTGTAAATACTTGCTTCTTATCAGGATTCCTAACTGAGGTTTGGAACTGTAGCATTGAAATCAAATCATCAAATTCAAGCCAGATTAAATTCATAATATGATGCATGTTTCTACAACATTATAAAATAAAGGATGGAGGCATGGTCATCAATTTACTAGGCCTCCAAGTATCGTTCAACTCAATGTTCCAAAAATACATACTAAAATAGAACATGTAGACTCTCGACAATTCTTTCAACTGAAAAAGAAAATAAAAAATGTACACCCTGATTCACCATTTGAATGGAACATTCGACAAAAACTTCTAAGTTAAATTGATTTATGGAGTGTTGTTTTTCTGTAAAACTTTCCCTGTTATTTAACACAATGTGTGTGTACATTCTTGTATGATGTATGTAATTTTTAATCATTCTATCTTCACAAAAACACATTGCCACAACAAATTCCATGCACTTAAAGAGAGCTCCAATCAATTGGAAGACCCCAAAATAAAAATATGTATTTCATTCCAACTATAGATGGTATGAACAATTCCAATTTGTTTTTTCTAAGAACTAAAACCTTTTACATATGCTATCTCCTATTTGCAAATACTAGGAAAAAAAGAGAGGAACAAATGATACTCCAAAACAACCATTCTAGGGTTGAGCTTTTACTAATCATTATTCCAATATTTTCTTGAAGAAGGAAAAATAGTTCACCTAAATTGTCACCAATATATATAGAGATATGTTTCATGTCCTAGTCCTTTGAAGAAAAAATATTATTAAATATTTTCAGCTTGTCAACTGGGGACTCAACAGACCTATCAATACCACCTGTCAAGATTGATTCCACAAAGGTGAGTTCATTTGAATGAATTTGTAAACCATCCAAACCACTTGATGAAAAATCAGCCTTGAGATATCTCCACTCCAACAAACAGAAATTATGTGCACACCCACATCTAAATCATCAATCTTGGTTAGGATTTCTTCAAAGAAGTGTGCAAATCCATCGTTGAATGCAATATGATATCTTGTAAGACACACGTGACTGGAAACAAACTAAACAATATATTAATGAATGTCTCACAACAATGGTGTACAATAATGTACATATAAATACATCAAGGAACTATTGAATCAGTTCTCGGTGTTTCTTGCACTCTAATAACCAATTACCCTATCACAAAGGATTAGTTGTCTAACATTCCCCCCTTAATCTAATGAGATATACCAGAGTCAAAAAATGAGAGCTCAGAATGCATAAATGAATCTCATCCAAGAGTTGAATGTCTCTCACAAAGATTTTTTACGAACGACCACAAACCCAGGATGGGAGAACTCAAGGTCTCCACCAAAACAACTTTGGAACCTACATATAAGTTATCAGAAAAACAAAAAATGTGGTTTTAATATGACAAAAAACTCTATAACTATCATAACAGTTTCTCGAACAATTCCAAACCTGGAAGTGCTCGCTCACAAAAAAACTCAATCAACTAAAGTGTCACAAATTTGGCTCTAGCTGGTACAGGTTGTGGCTCAGGATGCAGATCTCCAACTCAGGCTCAATTGACGTCTCGAACCTGATGCAAACCACCAACAAATCCCCCCTTGTCAGATACATGGTGAGAATTCTTCTTCATCATTGCAAGGCTGATCAACACTCTCGAACAAATCCTGTGGTATGACCAATAGATCTTCTTGAGTGCTTTTGACCATTCCAATGAAGCAATCCATCCAAAGTTTAACTTCTCTCTTACAATACTCTTCTTTATACCATTATAAGACACACGAGACTGGAAACAAACTCAACAATATATTAATGAATGTATCACAACAATGGTGTACAATAATGTACATATAAATACATCAAGGAACTGTTGAATCAGTTCTTAGGGTTTCTTGGACTCTAATAACCAATTACCATATCACAAACTAACCCAAGGATTAGTTTTCTAACATCTCCTGCTTTTTTAATATCATCTATATTAATACCCTCAAATTCCCTGAAGGGCACCTGACTCCACAATTTTGAGTTTTCCTCCATTTCAAAATGAGACAATTGCTCAAGATATTAGTGTAGACCTTCAGAACAAAAAATTTCCACTTCCTTGGGTGGCAGATTCTTCCTTAAGCATTCTTCACATTATTTAGAATGTTGACTAGAGATTGCATCCCAAGTTTTTCGCAACTCTGACGATGAATTTCTACCACTTGGGTTTTCAGGGCCATTTTGCTAAGTTTTGAGAGTAGTCAATATTGAAATTTTGGCTAACACTACTAATGAATCCAAGAGAGTGCAAGAAAAATAAAAATATAAGACAATGTTATATCGGTGACTGGTTGAGTCATCTGGTTTCAACAGTGGAGCTAAATTTCTCTGAGAGAGAGGCTGAGAATAAATGCATTATCTTTCTAGTTTTAAGGCAGGACGATACAACCTCACCAACACTTCAAGCTATTCCAAAATTAGAAAAATGGCCAGTTTATAAACTAGATCTTCATTTTGTAAGGTTTATTCCTCAAACTTTGTAGAAGATTATATTTCAATCCACTCTTTATATGAATGATTACTGCAATCAGTTTCCTGGGCTTTAGAAATATCTTTCCCTAAGAAAACGTAAAGTGCCATCCAAGGGGTCATGGAACCCACTATGTATGCTGATATTTTTGTTTTATCAAAAGCAGTCACACTTTTGCTTTCTCCCTTCCCTCCTTCCACCTTTCCATCAATTGTTTCCAATAAAAAATATGTGTACTTGATTTTTGTCATATTGGGAGAGCACTCTTTTGGAAATTCAACATCCGGGTCCTCAACCAAGGAATTGTGCAGATTGAGCTCCTCCTCGACAACTTTTCATAGCTCGATGATCGATTATTTATAATCATCATCATCATTTACACAATCCTCTTCCATCTTGTATGCTTGAGAAAATTCTTTTAGAAAATAATCATATTGCGTCATGTACTGCTTAAAAGAATCCAGTTTTTAGCATCTTGGTCACCAAAGAAACCATAAAGAAATTATATTGGGAAAGAAAAGTGTATTTATTGAAATTTGTGCATAGAATTTTGGCATTTATTGCATCATAGGTGACCCCCATGGCAGTAAAATAGCGTTAATTTAGTATTTTTTCCAACCAATCAAATTTGTGGATGCACGAGAACCATCGACTCAATTATCACTCACTAAAGAAAACTTATATAAAAAAATTCCCGACTTCCATATTCTAAATAAACATGGGTTACAACCCAATACAAAATCCCTTATTAGACCAAATCTAGAGATCCATAACCAAGTTGTGTGCCTTATTGAAATTATTTTCTAATTTTCCAATACCAATCTCGATTGCGCGAAATTCCAGTGGAAGAGAAAATAAGCACCCGGGAAACAGTCAGAGTCAAACCTTCAAGAAAACACATCTTGTAGCTGTGGTATAAGGAAAATGTGAGTCCAAAACCTTTGAAACCATTGTATCGGGTTCAACCTTTGCATATAGAAACCCCAACCTTGTTCACCAGCGACGAAATCTACAAGATTTTCTTCCACCTTCTATGGTACTCTACAGAAACCAAGATTGGTGGATGATGTCATTTTATGGTGCATTTTATTTAGTTCCTTGATCATTTTTTTTAGTGTGGATAGTTGAGTCAAACTCTTATGTTAACGGAACATGAAACTTTTGATTCATAGCTAGCTAAAAAATTTCACGTCTCACAAAGTTTCATGGTATTTTATTTTTGTTGTGTACCATCAAAAAATTTAATAAGAGATTATATTCATAAAATTTCTATATGGTTTCCTTATTTTTTTGTCACACTAAAATGTCTTCCACACTAGTCTGATTGATGTTGAAATAAAAGTACTATATGAGTAGGACAACTCATTTATTTATTTATTTTTATATAGCATAACACAATTCTTGTTTATATATGTTGGTTGATATCTATTATAATGATGTTCTTGTCAAATTGCCATTTACAATTCTATCTGTGAGTGAGAAAATTATTTTGTTGAATCTTATGTTATAATTTTTATTAGGTTTATTTTTTCTTTATGTTGAACTCATATGTTAGTTATATAATAGATAAATATGAAGGTGCTAGTGCAATATTAAGCTGTTGGCTATCATAGAACATGAGAAAAGCATCACCACTTTCAACTTTCAAGAGAGTTTATTCTTTGAGGAATGGGTTACTTTGTAAAATTTTCTTTGAATGTAATTGAAACCACTTGGATACATTCTAGAGTAGATATACCTTCTAGTTTGACCTATGTTGTTTTGGAGTGATGAAATTCCACAATAACCAAAATCTGATTTCTTTGAATAAAAAATCATGTAAAGCAATACATTGTCTGAACCCTTTCAACTATTCCTAGAATTTTATATACAACTTCCCTTTTTATAGAGAATATCATTGCTGCAACATGAGAATCAACTTCAAATGTTTATACTAAATCAACTGATTTGTTCTCATGTTATTCATTACCCCTTCCAAACTAATGTGAGGATTAAAACTGTAATTATCTTGCACTAGTTATTGATTTGAAGATAGATTATGCAAACTGACATTTGTTTATTCTTTAAACAATTGACAGGAAACTTAACAATATCTTGATGGCTATATCACCTTTCATGCATCCATGGATAACTTCAAACTTGGAGGAGAATTCAATGGATTTCAAACTTGGTGGATATGGAAAAGGATCTTGGATGAGGGTTAAGAAAGATGATGAATCATCATATGATGGGAATTTATCAGCAAGTATCCTTTCTCATCAAAATGTTGAAATGTTTCTTTTCCTTTGGCATGGTTCTAGATGTATCTGGTGGAGCTATTAATCAATACATTCACTAGTACAAGAAAAGATCCAGGGGTCATGTGTTTTAATCCTTGAGCTTATCATCCTCCTCGAGAGAAAAAATTGTAGGTTTAGATGTTATATTTGTCCCACATGGTTTATCAAGAGTCTCATACTCTAGTTGTCCTCTCTCTCTTTTGTCAATTTAATCCGTGGGCTCAAGGTCCTAAGGATGAGCTTCATTCTATATGACCACATGATAAAGTATCACAATGGATCAAATTATGCTAGAGGATCAAACTCTTATGGACCAAGAACCATTGATGCAAGGCATACAACACAACTTTGGTATTTCTGCAACAAACAGGTTACAAAAAAATGTATCCCCAGTCCTCTACCAATATTGCAACAGGTGGGTTCCCTGCAATTGTTGTGAATTTTATGGATAAATAGGATAAAGTTCATCCACTTGTTTATGATGTAGGTGAAATGGGAAACTTTGGAGGAAATACATTTGGCATGCTCTAGGGGGTAGTTTTAGAGGATATGAGGCTGCAATCTCACATGATATTCAATGCACCATAGATCTGATGGGTAGGTCATAAGAAACAAAAAATAATGATTCTCGTGATCAACCTGGCATGGTGCACTAGGGAAGTAAACAATTTACTAATGTGTATTTTTTGAGGTCTTTTGAATCATATATTTATGCCACTTATTAGCTCATGTAGCTATGATTTGTTTATTCTTATGACACATTTTTCTTTCCCTTAGACTTGAACATAACTATTAAAACTTCATTATGAAAATCATATGTCCCCCTCTAGATGCAAATAATTTCTTTCAATTTCTCTTGCTTATTTTCTATTCATCGTGTTGGTCATATTTGTTATCTTTATCTAGAGTACAATACAATATTCGAATGGATATTGCTAATTTAGTTCAATATAGGAATATATTTTGTGGACGTTAAATTAGTTTAATGATCACATTGGATAGGATGAACTCAGGAAATGGGTTTGTAACGTGTCCCTCTATTCATGTTCTAGAAATTTTGAGCATTTACTGTGTTTGTTGATTTGTTGTTTATTTAAGTCAATATAGGTATTATTTTGTGCATGTTACATAAATTTAATGATCACATTGGATAAGATGAACTAGGAAATGGGTTTATAACCTGTCCCTCTATTCATGTTCTTAAAATTTTGAGCACTTAGTGAAAATTGTGTTTTATGGAGAGGAAAAAGGTACCAAGTAATTGACATTACATTGGAGTTGTGTAAGGTCTTCTTCATTTTGTACACAATTTCCAACAAAACAATGTCCAAATCTCTTATTATTTCAATACTTGAATAGCAATTGCCATGGTTCATGTTTATGAGTTTGGGGATTTATGCCGCAAAATTAAGGAAATGTTTGAAACTTGTTGCTCAAGTAACATATTCTCAGTATCCACCATAGTGATTGTGAACTCATGTGGATTGAATTTCATTAAATGATCAATGGTTGATGTCACTTAATTATATTTTATATTTCATATATTTTGACTTGTTATATATATTTAATATTATTATATTTTGACCTGTTAAGTTTTCTTACTAGGTGTCACGATGCAGACATGTAATAAATGTTGGGTTGGAATTGTTTGTGGCAGGTTGAAATCATTCATGGTTCATGGTTCCAACCTACTTGGTGATAGTTTTCACCATTTCTGAGTGAGCAAGAATTCTCCAAGAATTTGCATGGTGCTTATTGTTGTAGTTGAATAAACCTAATATTTATATATTTAAATGGAGACATTTAACCTTGTTGCAAATTGTTGCCCTGAAATCTAGCCATTTTTTTTTTTTGTGAATTTGGTAGGTCCTTACTATTTTCTATTATAAAAAAAAATCAAATTGCATCATATGCAGATTTAGAGGCCTCAACCTGCCCATAGGAAACCAGGTCTATTAGCCACCTTAACACATTGAAATCCATCCAAAATTGAAATTTTTTCTTCTTCTACTTGCCGTAATGGCCAGTTTACTGTTTAAATCATTAACTAAAGGACAATTAAAACCATAAACACTATCCGCAAAAATCATTAAACATGGGTTGGGTTACTACCCATCTGAAGAATCTATTGGTGCAGGATCCTTAGCAGTGGAACCAAGCATGTCCACTTGCTACATCTGTTGAATATACTTCTCAATGCAGTCTATTCGAGCTGTCATTTGATATTGTGACACCTTAATTTGCTGAAGCTGAATGGTAATATATTGAAAAAGTGTAGTAACTTACGGATTTTCATTCCCTTGCCCTGGATGAAGACTTTGCATTACTTTAACCAAGACACATTTCATTATCCAATACGTATGAACAGTTTGATTAAATAGAGAGAGACGCCCTCTTGTATTGACTGGATCAGTAATGAAATCCATTATATACTCCTCTGCCTCGTTATCCTCTTCATTGTTGTGAATTCTCTTTCCCATCCCTGGATTCTATTCTTTATTTGGGGAGGGTTCCTAAGAAAATATGCTTGCAAGATATTTTGTAATTTCTCTTGCTTAGTCTTTCTGCCTCTTTTACTAGTCTCGGCCTTGGGTTTTACAAGCTTCTTCTTCCCTCTATCTTGAGTATTGACCTTAGTCTTCTTCTATTGCCTCTTCATCATTGTTTTGATCTTACTTATCTGTTTAAAATATGTGTATTCTATCTGAGTGCCTATATGATGGAAGCACAGAGATATTATAGTTAAGCTTTGCATTTGCATGGATAAATCTTCCTCTGGCACATAATTCACAGAATGATTGGTGTATTTGTGATGACTGAGGGTATAGTAATTCACAAAAATATTTAGACAACTAGGTGGATGGGTATAAAGACTCAGACTCTAACAATAGATATAGGAAAAATTCCAAATATGACAATGACCTTTTAATCCTTCTGAACAGGGTTCATAGAATTTTCCTTCCTTGCGATTACACTCAGATTGTGACTGAACCAAATAGACAAGATATTCATATAGACTATTATGAATTTCCACTATGGTTTTATGAATTTGCAAACACAGAATTTTTAAGATAATCTCCTGCCTAAAATAGACAAGGCTTTCATACAGACAACAGAGACCCCAATTTTTCCCCTGCCTAAAATTGTCAAGGCTTTCAAACAGACAATAGAGACCCTATTTATCCCTAGGTAATATAGATTTTTCAAACAACGGTAGCAACATGAATGAGAAAACTTGCTAGAATCCTCTAACGAGGTCACGTGCCCAATAAACCTAGAATCAACTCCATGCATCCAGAAATTGAGTTGATTTAAAAACATTTTCAATTGCCCCTCAGAAGTAAACTTGCATGCATGCATAAAATACATTATGGTTATGAAATGGAGCTCTTTGACGTTACAGGTATGACGAAAACAAGGTTGAATGGTTGCCTATAGCATTAATAAATTAGAATTCTTGACCTTTCGACTGTTAACATCCAAATTCATTCCCCACATTTCGATTCCTTCTCTATCTTGCCTCATCTGACAATTAATTACTAAAAACATAAGGTTGGAATAGAGAGTTACATACGCCTGAACCCACAGTGGAAACCTCTAAAGAATGTATGCATCGGGACTTGGTCTGGAATCGCCGCGCCTCCTGCTTTGAAATGGTTCCTGCCTATTCCCCTGTTTCCCCCTTAAGCTTTCATGATCTTGCTCATTCCGACGCTCTCCTCATAAGCCAACCTGGCTTACTAAATGTGTCTTCATTTCAATGACTGCCTCGTACCAGTGATATGCATGCCAGGTGAGTTCTCACGCATGAACCATTGTCCGGTCAATGAGTTCACCTACCTCCTGCCGTGTGGCACTTGAAATCAAACAGCCCAATCGGGGGTCCTGAAATCTAGCCATATAAAAGGTCTGGATTCTTATTTATTTAAAACTTGATTGAATTTTCTATAAACTTAATATATTTTCCCATGAAAAGACGATTATTTCTCAAGAAAATTCATTTACACCTAGTTGATCCCAGTATAACATTCATTAGAAGATCCATGATTGATGTCTCTTAATTCTTTTAGTATATATCAAATATTTTCATCTCTTGTTAATTTAGACCCATTTGAATCCTTGTATAACATTTCATCAAAATATCCATGATTGATGTCTCTTAATTCTTTTAGTATATGACATATATTTTCATCTCTTGTGAACTTAGTCATTAAACCATGTTCCATGGCTATGTGTGATGTTTTTTTCGAGAAGGGAGGGAAACTGAGCTATAAAAGTTAATCTTATTAACCCACATTTAAATGCTCAACATCCAAAATAGTTTAATTTTGAGAGTTTGACCTTAATTTGTTTGTAGAGTGACGTCTAATTTAAGCTTGGACAAGGTTTAAGGAAGAGGATGAATCATCATATGATGGGAATGTATCAACAAGTATCCTTTCCCATAATAATGTTGAAAGGTTGCTTTTCTTTTTAGAGGGTTCTAAGAATGTATGTGGTGGAGCTATTGATCAATATGTTCACTAGTATAAGCAAAGCTCCAAGGATCATGTGGGACAATGCTTGACCTGATCATCCTCCTTGAGAGAAAATATTGTAGTTTTAGATGTTATGTTTGTACAACATGGTTTATCAGGAGTCTCAGGCTCCAGCTACTCTCTCTCTCTCTTCTGTCAATCCAATCCAGGGGCTCAAGGTCCTCAGGATCAACTTCATTTGATATGACCACACGGTCAAGTCTCACAATGGATCAACTTATGCTAGAAACACTGTTACCGATGAAATAGGTAACCTGACCTCAAAACGGGAACTCTAGCCCAAAAAGACTCAAAAAACATGAAAAAACACCCCAAAAACAAAAAAAGTGTATTCCAGAACGCACTTGGTTTTTTTTTAAGGTCAAATTTCAACATTTTTATAAAATTATGCTAAAAACAAAATTGTTTCTTGAAAAAAGGATTGAAAAAACACCCTCAAAACAAAACAAGTTCATGCTGGAATAACAAAAAAAAAATTGTGTCATATTTTTGACATTTTTATAAATAGAAATAACATTTTTTTATTTTTAAAATTCAAACATTAAAAAAAAACATAAAATTTAAGAAAAAAATAAATTTAAAAAATAAAAACATTTTAAAGCTTAAAATTTAAAAATATATAGGAATAAAAAAATAAAAATAAAAACAAAATAAAAAATTTAATTCAAACATTGAAAAAAAAAAACCTAAAATTTAAGAAAAAAAAAATTAAATTAAAGATTAAAATTTCAAAATATATAGAAATTAAAAAAAAATAAAGAAAGAAATTATAAAAAATAAAATATAGAAATTAAATTTAAAAAAGAAAAAGAAAATGTTTATTAAATTTAAAAAAAAAATTAAAATTAAAATAAAAAGTTAAATTTAAAGAAATATACTAAATTTTAATAAATTTAAAACTTTAAAATAAATAAAAAAATAAATAAAAAATAAAAAACATTATTTAAATTAAAAGTGAAAAAACGAAAAATTAATTAAAAATTAAAAATGAAAAATAAAATACAATAAAAATATTAAATTTAAAAAAATATATATTTAAAAAGCGAATAATTTAAAAAAAAAAAATTTAAATTTAAATTATAAAAAATTATAAAAAATTAAAATATATATATATATATATATATATAAACTTAAATTAAAAATATATATATTAGATTTTATTAAATTTAAAAATATATATATATGTTAATATTAAAATAACAAATTAAATTTAAAAAAAAATATTAAATTTTAATAAATAAATGAATAAACAAATAAATTTTAAATATAAAGAAAAGAAAAAAAAAAAAACATTGTTCAAATAAAAAGTTAAAAAACTTTTAAAATCCATTAAAATGAAAAATAAAAAATAAAATAAAAAACAAATTAATTTGAAAATACTAAGTTTAATTTAAAAAAAAAAAAAAAAAAAATCTAATTTTAAATACATAATTTTAATTGAAATTAAAAAATATATAAAAATTTTATGTAATTAAAAATAATAATAATAAAAATAAAATAAAATAAAAATATTAAATTCAAACAAATTGAAAAAAAATACAAAATTTGTGTATAAATTCTTTCGGCGAAAATCACATTCCAACAGATTTTGTCGACACGTTTCGAACCAGCTATTGTGGTTCATCATCAGGACAAGATAAGAAATCTGATCTAGGACACAGTTTAAAAAGATAAGAAAATCTGACTAGCCGCGGGAGGCCGATTCCTGGAATCGCCCTCTCGTCGTGGGAGGCTGATTCTCGGAATCGACCTTCGCTGCCACCTGGGCGGGACGCTGATTAGCGTCGCCACCACGATCAAAAAATCATTTTTTTATTTTTTTTTTATTTTTAATAAAAATAAAAATTTAATTTGATTTTTTTTTTCATTTTTTTCATTTTTTTTTTTAGTTTTCTTTTTTAATTTTTTTTTAATTTTCAATATTTTTTTATTCGTAACATTTTTTTTTTTAGTTTGATTTTTTTCTTTTTTGTTTTTTAATTTTTTTATATTTTAATATTTTTTTTTAATTTATTTATTTATTTATTTTTATTTTTTTTCAAATTTTTTTTTTTTTTTTATTCAAATTTTTATTTTAAATTTAATTTTCTTTAATTTTCTTTTTTTTTTAATTTTTTTTTTAAATTTAATATTTTAGATAAATTATTTTTTAAAATTTAAAATTTATTTATTAAATTTCTTAAATTTTAATTTAATTTAATTTCTTTTTTTAATCTTTTAGTTTACTTAGTTTTTCATCTTTAAAATTTATAAATTGTTTCATTTAAAAAAAAAAAAACAGTAAATTTATGGATATTTGTTTTTTAATTATTTGCACGTGGTTTTTTTCTTTTTTTTTTAATGATAGTTTTTTTATTTTAATTCTTTTATTTTAATTTTATTTTTCAATTTTATTTTTCAATTTTATTTTTATTTTTTTTAAATTTGTTTTTCTTGTTAATTTTAAAATTTGTATTTTTTTTCTTATTATTATTATTTTTTTATTTAAATTTTAAAATTTAAATTTTTCTTTTTTCTATTTTTTTTTTCTCTAAATTTTAATTTTGTAATTCGAATTATTTTTAAATTTTCTATTTTTTTTTTTTAAATTATATGGTTTTTTTTTAATAACTTAGAAAAAAAAAATGTTTTTGATGTTTTTATTTTTATTTTTTTGGTTAATTTTTGTTTTTTTTCTTTAAATTATGTGTGTTTTTTTCAAATTTTGTCATTTCTTTTGATATAATTTTCAAATATTTTTGTTTTTTTTTTTAATTTATTTTTGTTTAAATTTTTTATTTTTACGAGTTAATTTTGTTTTTTTTTTACATTTTTATTGGTTTTTTTTATTGTTTTTATATATATTTTTTTATCTAAGTTTTGTGTTTTATTACCAACATGAAAATCACCACTCTAAAAAAAAAAGGTTGATGCTGCATCAATATGTTTCAAAATTAGCATGAAAATCACCGCTCTAAAAAAGAAAAGTTGATGCTGCATCAATACGTTTCAAAATTAGCATGAAAATCACTAACATTTTAAAACAAATATTAGTGATTTTCTTTTTACCTTGAAGTGTCTTCCCATTAGGTAAGTTCGCCATTTCTTTAGTGCATTCAGTATTGCTAACATTTCCTTCTGATAAATAGGTTTCTGTAAATAGTTTCCTTTAATTGGACGACTTTCAAAAGAAATGGGTCTTCTTTCTTGCATTAAAACATCACCAAATCCATATCCTGAGGCATCACATTCCACAATAAAGGTTTTTGTGAAGTCTGGCGTAGCTAAGACCGGTGCTAGGCACATTGCCTCTTTAAGATGTTCAAAGGCCTTAGTTGCTTCAAGAGTCCATGAAAATGCATCTTTCTTCGATAATGTTGTTAGAGGTGCTGCTATTCTCCCATAATTCTTAACAAACTTGCGATAATACCCTGTTAACCCGAGAAATCCTCGCAACTGCTTTATGGTTGTGAGGACTTTCCATTCCTTAATGGCTTTAATTTTGTTAGGGTCTACTTTAACACCCTCGTGAGATACAATATGACCCAGATATTCCACCTCTTGTGCTCCAAAGAAACATTTGGATTTTTTTGCATATAATTGTTTCTCCTGCAATAGTTTGAGCACCCTGTCAACATGTTCAACATGATCCTTCCAAGACCTGCTGTAGATTAGTATATCATCAAAAAATACTAGCACAAATTTTCTAAGGAAGGGTTTGAAGATGGAATTCATCAACCCTTGAAATGTAGAAGGTGCATTAGTAAGGCCAAAAGGCATGACCAAAAATTCATAATGACCCTCATGAGTTCGAAATGTTGTTTTTAGAATATCTTCAGTCTTCATTCTAATTTGATGATATCGTGAACGAAGATCCAACTTGGTAAAATAAATTGCTCCATGTAATTCATCCAATAATTCATCAATCACACAAATGGTAAACTTATCTTTAATGGTGAGCTTATTGAACTCCCTATAATCCAGACACATGCACCATGATCCATCCTTCTTGTGTACCAATACTACAGGAGCAAAGAAAGAACTTTGACTAGGTTGAATTATACCCGCCTCTAACATTTCTACAATCATACGTTCAATTTCGCTCTTTTGTACATAAGGATATCTATAACGCATGATGTTTGGAGGAACACTTCCTGGAATCAAATGAATAGCATGATCATGATCACGAATAGGTGGGAGTCCTTTGGGAGTTTCAAACACCTTGGAATGATTGTCCAAGGCTTTTTGGCGATCTGCAAAAATAGATGATTTTGATGTTGGAACTTCTAGCGAGCATAATTGTGAAATTATGCCTCGTTTTTATTTCTTTAGAAGCTTTGTCATGACATTAGAGCTTATTATCTTTCTTGGCTTCCATGCAATACCCTGTAATTCGACTTCCTTTCCTTCTGAAAAAAATTTCAAGAAAAGTTCTTGAAAATTAAAAGCTACCGTCCCCAAAGATTGTAACCATTGTACTCCTAGTACAATGTCAGCACCTCCCATAGGAATGGAAAGCATTGGAGTATTCAATACATATTCCCCCATGGTTATCTTGATATTATGGCATTTTCCAGAGAAATTTATAGTTCCTCCATTTGCAACCATCACTTGATATTCTGGTGCTGGGTATAGGAAACAATTCAATTCCTTGGCTACCTTACAATGAATAAAATTATGGGTACTACCTTAATCAATCAACACTATTACCTTTCTCTTCTTGATATGTCCTTTTATCTTGAGATTTTGAGGAGTGGTAATTCCTACCAATGAATTACACGATATGGTCGGACTCATTTCTTCCTCTTCTAGGGTTGGTTCCTGGTGTATATCCTCTTCTTGTTCATTTTTTTCTTCCTCTTCACAATCTATGTAAAATAATTTCTTCTCAGCACACTTATGACCTTTAGTGTATTTTCTATCACAACTGTAGCAAAGCCCTTTTGCTCTTTTTTCTTCCAAATTTTGTGGTGTCAACCTTGTAGGTTGTGGAAATCTAGGCGTAGCAACACTTCCTTCTTTATAGAATTGAGTGGTAGGCTTCCTTGTCGCCATAATTTTACATTCAACTTTTCTTGCCAACCTGAATGCCTTCTCCAATGAATCAAGTTCCAAAACGCGAACTTCATGTTGGATGTTATCCTTTAAAGTGCCTATGAAGAGATCAATCCTGTGTTCCTCTGGAATATCAGTTACCCTTATATTCAATTTTTGGAAGTCCTCAATGTGCTCCCCCACTAAAACCTTTTGTTTGAGGTTTATCAATTGGCTAAAGAAGGTGTTGCTCTTTGTATCCTCATAATGTGCTATCATTTCCTCCATAAAAATTGACCAAGTGACAATTTTTTTATGGGAGAAAAGCCATCGATACCATACAAATGTATTTTGTTCTAAATGTAATGTTGCAATGCATACCTTTTGTGTGTTTTTCACATTATGGAGATCAAAATATTGCTCCATCTGTAGTATCCATGTTACAGGATCCTTTCCATCAAACTTCATCATATCCATTTTTGGAATATGGTGGTTCTTCCCGCCAACATTAGATTTTATGAAATCACGATTAACATTTATTTTGTTCTCATCATGAGTTTCCTCTACTATCTTTTCACCATTAAGAAACATTTCTTGTATCAACTTTGTCAAACCTTCCATGTCTGCTTTTAGATCATTCTTCATGTTTTCCATTTTTTCATCGATCTTAGCTTCCATGTCATCCATCTTAGATTCCATGCCAGCTTCCATGCCATCTATCTTAGATTCCACGCCTTTCTTCAAACCATCCATATTAGTTTCCACACCTTTCTTCAAAACTTCCATGTCATTTTTTTTTCTCTTTGCGACAATGAAATTTGTTGCACTTTCTCTTGTAATTTTGATATGTCATGTTTCCATTCTTTGTCTTCATGAGTCATAGTAGAGCCTTATAAAGGCTTAAAGGTTGTTGAATTCTTTTTAGGGGCCATTTTAGAAACCAATACTGATATCTATTCTACAATATGCCCTTGGAATCAATTCAACTTGATTCTTCAAACAAGACTTATGCAATTCAAGAAAAAAAATACACACCTTTTGTTGACGAGGTAAATCCCCTCTGTGGATAGATGCGATCCCACTAGCCCTAGAGTGGGTCTAGCAACAAACATAACACGCTACGATATTGATTCCTAGTTAAAAAAGATAAAATTACGATAGATGGCCTACCTCAAGTCCTACGTTGCTATTGTCAACAGAGAAGTGTTGCTTCCCGTTCCTAGCTTGAAAAATCACAATCCTTTCGCTCACCGTGTCTAGACACCTGTACACATACAAAGGAAAATGACTACAATAAAACGTAATAACCCAAGCATGTAACTATCAATCAGTTGGAAAATATTGAATCAAATTGCATTACACAAACAAGAAATACAACGATGGAACCAATAACATAGTCGAGCATATATTAAGATATGAAAGAAAGATTACAACCGAGTTCCAACGTCGCATTCTTCCTTCAGCAGGGCATCCAGCGGAGCGTGTCTCATGAAGCTTGTCAGGAATTTGGACAAGGCTCTCTCTCTTACGGGGTTCTCCTTGGCTCTGCTCTCAGTGGTCACCCAGCTATAGTTTTCTTCCCAAATGTTCAGCTAGGTTGCAAATAGAGAGGGTAGGATTTTATAGAGGGAGAAGGAGAGGTTAGGGTCCCTATAATCATGGGGGAGAGTCCTATCTCTTAGGAAGGTTCCATGAGAGGTGGAAAACCACTTCCTAAACAGGGAGATCTGGAGCCAAACAACCCAACCTCTTTTTTATGATTCATTCTGAAGTTGTTAGAATCAAACTTCCACCTTTTATTTTTTAAAAACATTCCCAAATAGGCTTGGCATGGGAAATACACAGGGATAGAGCGCCATGTGGCACGGGCTCAGTGTAAATTTCCCAGATCAGTGCGAGTGATGAACTGGTTTCTCACGCCAATGCCCAAACATATGTTTTTATTAATTTTCTGAGGAAATGTTCTCCAGGAGAATTCTTGCCCTTATGCAGAAGGATGCCATCAAGGTGATTTTAGGAAATTTTACTATTCATAGGTCACGGGAATAGTCCTCCAATTTACAGGATGAGGGATTGTAGGAATGGTGACAAAATGTTGTGTAATAGATGCCCCCTAAAGCATGAGGTTGGAGAGAGAGGGAGGGGTGAAATTCTTTATGAGAATGCGTTCAACTGAAAATACTGTCGTCAGGAGACCTGCGAGTATGAATACAACTGATATCTCTAATACATGATATGTGGTATGGGCGCAGCCATCCATAATAATGTGTACAAAAACTGAGATCCAAGGTATGGACGCATCCATCCAGAAAAATAGGGATCAACAAGTAGACTCAGGTATGGTCGCAGCCATCCAGCAAAAGATTCATGTAATAAGTCATAATAATCCACAAAGAACCCGCAACCTGGATTTCATCAGACAAAATCCAGGGTCTTGCGATCCATCTCGACTCAAACAAAGTACAAGTTCAAGCATGCAAATATGTGAGCTGAAGTCGAACATGCAAGAACATCGTCTAATTACCAGCCAATGATGAAAGTTGTTAACAGACACTAGAGAAACCACCAATAATGACAATGGCTCTCAAGGTACAAGAGGTACAATCTATGGAATGTGAACAGTGATCTGACGTCGAACACCCACAGAATCATCCGATCGAAGGCCAATAATGAAAACCTTACGTCGAATGCGAAGAACCTGCCATTGAGGCATGCAAGCTCCAAGGTACCTGAAGGGAGTCTCTAGATAAACTTCCTGGATAATGAGCTGGAGTCAACAGGAAGGGACCTTGATCGAAGGTGGGTCATAATGTTTCCCACATCATCGACGTGAGATAGAGGAACATGATGTTTGTGAATCAAGACCAACAGAGAATCAGAGGGAGGTTGAAAACTGCAGAGGCAAACTTCTCTTGAACATATCAGTGGCATGACACTGAATTTGGTAGTATTTGACATCAAGGGATTTGAGGTCATGGTGGTGTGGCAAAGAGCAGATGAGCAGTCAAAAGAGATTACCCAAACCCATGGAAGCAATAAAATAATGGGAAGAGATGTCCCCAACCTGACACAAATGCAGACAAGTGCCATGTTCAAGAGCGACATACTACCAACACGACTACGATTTTTGGTTCCATTTTCCCCCACCATTTCTAGTGAGTACCCCAATTATTTTTGAAAACAAGCTTGAAGGGGATAGCATGTGCTTTGCGATTTAAGTTTTTCCTTTGGACAAATCCAACCTAGTAAATTTTACGAGCCCTGGGAAGGAGGAACTTGAGTAACGTCATTATGACGGAGTCCGATGTCATTATTTTTTAACGAGTATGACAAAGGAAGAACTCGACATATTTTCATATTTAGAGAGTTTGAAAAGACGGTAGAAAAGAAAAATCCAACAATCCCTTTTCATAAATAGTTCCTCAGATCCAAAAAGGTAGAAACTGTGTCCGAGAAAACCTCCTAGTCGCAATAGGCTAGGGTATTCCTTTTTTGTATATAATCAATCCCAGCCTGAAAAAGGGGTAAACGTATACTGGGTAGATATCGTTTCACATCCATTTAACAAGTTCAAAACGGTAAGAGTCTCGGCAATCTTTTCAATTTTTAAGAGTCAGAAAAGCGCTGAAAGATGACTTCTCCTGGAGGAACGAGTGGTATTAAGGGTAGCTACTGGTTTTGGTAATGGTGGAACTGCTCAGAACAAATAAAGGTCAAGAGGATGGCTAACAAGACCACTCATCGCAGCGGTTCCTTAGGAATGGGTGAAACATCAAAGTGAAGGCATATGATCGGCCAAGTAGATAGTGACGATGGAATGAGAAAACCAAGGCTTATCTAGAAAAACAGGGTGATAAAATGGCAATCATGAGAGGTAAAATGGGAATGGTTTCATTTTTACACAAGCTTGAAATCAGGAAACTCTGCTTGAAGTTGGTTTCATTTTTATGCAAGATTGAAACAAAGATAAACTATGCTTGAAACCAATTTCATTTTTACACAAGATTGAAATGGAAACAAAATATGCTTGAAAAATTAAGCATTCCCCCAGCATGGTGACTCAATTCGAGGTACATTCCCCCCGAGCTTCAGTCCATGCACCTGAATAAACAGATGGAGGGAGTGAAGGTTCATTTACGAGATCAAGAGAAAGACTCAACTGGGATTTTACGAGATTTGGTCAAAGACTCGAATTGAACAAGAAAGTGTTTCATTGTTTTAATGAGGTTGACAGATTAAAAGAACCATCCTTGACACCTTGTTTCATTTTTTAAGGAGCTTGACACAAGAAAAATGAACTTTGCTCTGACGACCTTGTTTCATTTTTAAGGAGCTTGACACAAGAAAACAAACCATGCTCCAACAACCTTGTTTCATTTTTTAAGGAGCTTGACACAAGAAAATGAACTCTACTCTAACAACCTTGTTCCATTTTTAAGGAGCTTGACACAAGAAAACGAACTATGCTCCGACAACCTTGTTTCATTTTTAAGGAGCTTGACACAAGAAAATGAACTCTGCTCCGACAACCTTGTTTCATTTTTTAAGGAGCTTGACACAAG
Source organism: Pinus albicaulis (assembly GCA_034641835.2). Taxonomy (NCBI): domain Eukaryota; kingdom Viridiplantae; phylum Streptophyta; class Pinopsida; order Pinales; family Pinaceae; genus Pinus; species Pinus albicaulis. Next base: position 732,786 of record MU968406.1, read on the forward strand.
AAAATGAATTATGCTCTGAGCTAATTCATTTCTTAATGAGGTTGACATAGAAGACGAACTATCCTCGAACCAGCTTGTTTCATTTTTTAAGGAGCTTGACACAAGAAAAAGAACTGTGCTTCGATGAGAACTCATCATGATGAATAAGAAGTCATGGCTTTCAAGAGTTCCACAGTGGATGGAAGAACAACATCTTGGAAATCAGGACCCAATGCCCCCAACACACTATGCACAATGGCAGTATCACTGATTGCGGGCATGGGGTAGGTAGACACATAATTAATCTATGGTGGGGAGTATACAAGCGGCGAATAAAGACCTGGAAGGGATGATGGTGGACCAGATTTCATGCCAGGACCAAAGAATGAAAGCTAATCAATGGTCACGATTCAACCTTTGTGCGGAAAGTATATCACACGAAAGAGGGAAGAGACAACTGCCCCCATGACATAATTATAATCACGCCCCAAGAGTAAATTGAAATCTAAGGGGCCTAGAACAACCATCACGTCTATATGGATGGTTTTCCCTCCCAAAGTAATAGGCAACTTCGAAATGATCCCTAATGGTTGACTGGTTCCTCTATTAAAAGCCAACAGATTCTAGGTAACAGGCATAAGTGATGGAGAACCAAAATCTTGCCAAGTAGTTGAAGACAGAATACTAACAGATGTGCCTTCATCTATAGTAATTTTGGGCACGACCAGATCAAAGGTTTGTACCGTTATCTCGAAACGCACATAAGACGGAAGGCGGTATCCAGAAAATCGACTCCAATCAAAAGAAGCAACCAAAATACTTGGGGGGGATACCATCAAACTGAGATGGTTTTCCCCCAGTGTTACCGAAGCAAGAGGAGCATCCTCCGAGACATCCATCATGGGATTCAGAGGAGCAGTTTATTCGACTACATGAACGGAAGAATATTTCTCCAAGTCCGAAGAATCCAAAGAAACAAGAATAACATGAGGGGAATGAGACCGAATCTCAATGGAAAAGACCTAATCCACCACAGATGGGGTCAGATCGACTGATTCCTTGGCCAATGGTTTTTCATGAACAGATTCCTGAACTTGAATGTCCGGGGGAGCGGGATCGAGCAAGGATGATGCTTGATCGATCATGGGATCAACTAGCGAAGGACTCGAGGAAAGCTTCTAGTAACCAGCCGGGAGGTAGGGTGCAGAAACAGTAGAGTTGTCCAAGACTCTTTTGGCTTCATCCATGTATGGAAAAAGGTGAATGGGATGATGCCCTTCACACAACTTACAGGGATTGGTAATCTTTCCCTGTTTTTTATGAGCCTTGTCAGAGCAAGTCAAAGATGTGCCAATAATATGACTTCCAGAAGCCAAAGGCAATGGCACGCGGCCATCGGACCATGCTTCGAGTACCTTGGGAATACCAGGGCAGTCTCGAAGAAAATGGTTACCTTTGCAGAGCATGCAAGGGAATTTGACTTTCCGTGGAAGTGTGGATGGTTCTGCAGTGGAAGGTTTCTTAACTGCAGTAGTTGCAATTTTAGCCTCACGCTTATCTAACTTCTTCTTCTTTATCTTCTTCTTCTTCTTCTTAGCCACCTGGTTACTAGAATCTAGACTTTCACCAGGCAAAGTAGAAGAGGAGGACGAAGAAATAGGTGAATAAGGGGAGAGGTCCACTTTAGAAGCAACATGATGTTGTTCAGGTGGAGGAGATGGCTGTACGGTGGACGGAACACTCGGGACCACCGAATTTGAAAATAACCATACAGGAAATCCAAAAGTTAAACCAGGCAGGGACAACGTTTCCATATAAGGAGTACCAACATTTCCAAAAGTAGGAAAAGGACCAGGATTCCCTTCAAAAGGGATTCCTAAGTTAGTGAACTTCGGAAACGTTGCCAACAGAAACAACTCAAAACAACACCCTAAGGAAACTAACTTTAACCAGGAATATTTCGTAGGTAGTTAATTTTTAATACATTGAAACAAAACTCTATTGTTTCATATTTTAAGAGTCAAGAAATAGGCAAAAGGTGACTCTATCACTTTTAGGTTGGAAAAGAGCATGAAAGGAAAAGTGCTTGATGATATTTTCAAATTTACGGAGTCAGCAAAGATAAAAAATGATTGCTCAGGTAGTCTAGTTAAAAGGCTGTACCAAGTTCCCGTGAACTGCCATATACATCTTGGTTATAAAATGAAAGAGAAATCAACCAAGGACTTGACGTACGTGCAAGTAGTCTCCCCGAATGTTGTGTTTGATGTATCATAGTTACAAAGCGGCAGACTCGGCTTCCTACGGATAAAAGTATTGCAACCTATAGGGGTCTCCCTTTATATACTCGACGGTACGGGGAGCACAAGTCTGTACTAGCGCTGTCTGAAGCTAGATGGCGAGCGACAACTGCTAGGTTTAAAGATGCTAGAACACGTCTCTAACTTAGACCACTAAATATTTCGTTAGGTTTCAATGTTGCCTTAGGTTAATTCAGTGAATTTTAAATTTGATCTTCTATTTATGTTTCAATTCCAAGGTCCTACCAAATGTTGGATCTCACAAATCCCTAAATGCAAGCTACATGCCATAAAATACCATTTCATTCAATGAAAGGCTATCTACGAGAGATTTAAGAGCTTCCAAGTGATAGAAATAATATGAACATACGAAATCATCCAATACTGAATCTGCTGCAAGCTAATGAAACCGAAAATCTCTTTCCTAGAATTATATAATGCTAGAAATGCAAAAGATTTTCCAATTTTCACTATGCTAATCAAGAATGCAAAAGATTTTCCAATTTTCACTATGCTAATCAAGAATGCAAAAGATTTTATTTTTGTATTTTTCAATATATCAGAGAAAGTGCACTAAATGATATGAAAAATAAATCAAAACACCAATCCAAGAATGGTGAAGCGAGAGTTGAAACAAAACAATTTCATTCAACTCAAAGCAAGCAAAGCAAGACTCAAACCAATGACGAAATCTCTCAAATCAAAGAAATATCTCAAAAGAGACCTAAACAAGCCGTGTAATCTAGGCTTGGAGTGACAAGAGAAAAACTAAATGAAAGAGAGGGAAATCACTCAATTAACATAATCACTCAAATGGGTCTAAGAAGATGAATGCAAAGAAGAAGAAATGAAGTTGACTGGGAAACCAAAGACTCGAAACTCCCACAGGAGGCTCAGCAGGTTGAAGCACCTTGAAAACCTAAGGCTAAAAAACAAAACTGAGAGAAGAGGGAAAACAATTGAAGGATAAGGGCTATTCTCAAACAAAAAAAAACCAAAGCATTCAAAAACAAGATAATAAAACACCCAGAGACACCAAGATGGACCAAAAACTCCAAAACAGGGAAAACCCTAGCACCTACAGGAGTTGGTGCAACTGTCTGGCTGTAATCCGCGCCAGACCGGGGATGGCGCGAGTGGTAAACTGGAAACTAGCACCAACTAGCGCAACTGTCAGGTTGGAACCCGCGCCAATCAAGCCAACCTTGGAAAGATGAAAATCTTGGAAGAACAGAGGTCAAATTGATCCTTTGGGGCTGAATAGGGGTCTAAGACTCAACAAAGATAATCAGAAAAGCAAGCTAAGCAAGAAAATACCAGGAAGATGACCTAAAGGATGAAAGAAAAACTCACACTGATCCCTAGTGGATTCACCACTTTTTTGAAGAGGTAAATCCCCTCTGTGGATAGAGGTGATCCCACTAGCCCTAGAGTGGGTCTAGCAACAAACAGAACACGCTACAATATTGATTCCTAGTTACAAAAGAAAAAGTTACAATAGATGGCCTACCTCAAGTCCTGCGCTGTTGTTGTCGACGGAGAAGTGTTGCTTCCCATTCCTAGCTTGAAAGATCACAATCCTTTCACTCACCACGTCCAGACACCTGTACACATACAAAGGAAAACGACTACAATACAATGTAATAACCCAAGCATGTAACTATCAATCAGTCGGAAAAGATTGAATCAAATTGCATTACACAAAAAAGCAATACAAGGATGGAACAAATAACATAGTCGGGCACATATTAATATATGAAAGAAATATTATAACCAAGTTCCGACGTCATGTTCTTCCTTCAGCAGGGCATCGAGCGGAGAGTGTCTCATGAAGCTTGTCGGGAATTTGGACAAGGCTCTCTCTCTTACGGGGTTCTCCTTGGCTCTGCTCCGAGTAGTCACTCGGCTATATTTTTCTTCCCAAATGTTCATCTAGGTTGAAAATAGAGAGGGCAAGATTTTATAGAGGGAGAAGGAGAGGTTAGGGTCCCTATAATCATGGGGGAGAGTCCTATCTTTTTAGGAAGGTTCCATGAGAGGTGGAAAACCACTTCCTAAACAGGAAGTTCCGGAGCCAAATATCCAAACCTCTTTTTGATGATTCATTTTGAAGTTGCTAGAATCAAACTTTCGCCTTTTATTTTAAAAAAATATTCCCAGATACGCTTGGCACGGGCAATACACAGGTACAGATTGCCAAGTGGCGTGGGCTTAGTGTAAATTTCCCAGGTCGGCGCGAGTGATGAACTGGCTACTCGCGCCAATGCCCAAACATATGTTTTTAGTAATTTTCTAAGGAAATGTTCTCCAGGAGAATTCTTTCCCTTATGTAGAAGGATGCCATCAAGGTGTTTTCAGGACATTTTACTATTCACAGGTCATGGGAATAGTCCTCTAATGTATGGGATGAGGGATTGCAAGAACGGTCACAAAATTTTGTGTAACACCTTTTACTTGCTTTTGTAGAGCTCTATATTGAAATTGAATTATCTCTATAATTGCAGATCCTCAATATCTAAAATTTGGTCCTGTAGTAGTCCTCTGAAGCTTCTTTCAAATTCCACAGGTCTGACTTGATTTGGATTCTTCAAGGCAATGTTATGTCCAATGTCCCACAATGACCTAATTATGGACTAGTTCAGTAGAGAAAAATTGTATGACTTGCCACGTGTCACTGTTTTCTCCTTTGGCTCTGAAATTTATAGATAGGAAAATAAAGTCTATGTACTTCCAGTCACATCTTACAGAATTCCAATCCGATGCTCAGAGAGAGAGTTATGAAGATTTTCCCACGTTCACCTCTTTGAGATGAAATTAGGGAGCCTGAAAAAGACCTAAATTCCACAGATCCTATCTCTGAAACTATTGTGAACCAAGCTCTAAAATTTTGAGATGATGTTCCTTAGGATCTCAGCTTTGCGCTCTAAAAATTTCAGCTTTTGAACCTTCGTAGAAAAATAGTTATAGCGAAAATGCTGCGATGACCTGTTTATGTGAAATTCAGGAGCCTGCAAAAAGCCCTACCTTCCATAGATCCTATCTCCGAAAATATTTTGAACGAAGATCTGAAATTTTGTGAAGACGTTCCTCAGGATTTCAGTTTCACACCCTAAAAATTCCAGCTTCTGAACCTTCATATAAAAAACTTTATAGTGAAACTGCCACGATGACCTGTTCAGAGCAGCGAAACCCTAGAATCCAAAGCTCTAATACCAAATGTTGTGAAACCAGCTCCAAAAATAGAATAAAATAGATATCAACGCCTTATAAATAAGCCACTTTAAGGGGGAAACCTCCAACACATTACATAAATGAACAATTCTTGGATGATTCAAATTACAAAACCTCTTTTCTATATATAGAAGTCCATGGGGCTACAATGTAATCCTAGTGGGGCCATAATGTAATCCTAGCCGGCCTAACAATAATAATTTAAGGGCACAATAATAACAATATGGGGGTTACAGGGGTACAATAATAACAATAAGGGGGTTACACTAACAACAATAAGGGACTATACTAGTAATATAGGGACCTAACATAATCTTGCAAATGTGCTTGATCCATTATCATTCAGTCCAAGACAATTACAAAGCTCCAAAGCCAAAAAATCTTTATCACTCAAAGTCTATGTGATTTTCATCTCAACAATCAACCAACAAAAATATGAAGCACTACATGTAGTATTTAACTGAAAAATGAGGAAGTAAACCCTAACCAGGGTTTTAGAAGTCATTAATTACATATTAAATGCATTTGACGTTTGAGACCATGCAAGGCCCAAGGCAAAAATATCTAAACTCATTTATGGAAAAAATAACTTCTAACATAAATATTTGAGCTAATTTAGGGAAAAAATTGAATTTAAGGCTTCAAAATATCTTTTTCAATAACTCCTATCAAGCGTGCATCTCCAAGGTACAGGGGCGCAGCACCAAGCCAAACGCGCAGCGCAAAGACTAGAAAAATTTCCTGTTTTTCAGAAAAGTTTTGGAGGCCTTTCCAGTGTCCAAATGAGCTCCATGATAGCTCATTGGAAAGAATGTCCTACCTAGTTTCTAGATAATCCTTTATTTTTCAAAATGGGGCCCATTTTCCCTGTCAAAAATCCATTTTCCCAAGATTGAAAAGAGGGCAGAAAGGTGATTTTTTGGTGGTTTTTTTCCCTTTTGAGGGACCAGTTTTGCTCTAAATCATCTGAAATTTTCTGAGGATCATTTCCTTGGCATGAGGAACATGAAAATGCTGATTTTCTCCATTTTAGTGCCCCAAAAAAGAGCACATTTCCAGTGGCACTGTGCGTTTGGCCCTTTTTTCTGCAAGCCAAACTGTAAAAAATAAAAAGTGTGCACAAGGTGCCAAAATTTGGAAATTAGATTGCTGATCATGGTTAAGATTATTAGGGGGACACATCCAAAAAAAATTTCATCTTTTCCTTCTCCTTTGCCTCATTTTGAGCTTGAATCTTTGCAAGGGATCTTTTGAGCTTGGCCCTTGCAATCCTGTTTCTCATGGCATAATGCTTGGCCATCTTCTTTTGCATGTCAATGTCTCTTGAGGCCTTCTCTAGCTAATCCTATATGTGCAAGTTTTCCCTCTCTAGCCAATACTCCCTATCTCCATCAATTTCTATTGCAAGTGGCTCACTTAGAGTGAGATGCTCTGCTAATTCTGCCTCTTTCTCTCTTTCTCAGGCTAAAGATTTATTTAAACCAATTTTCATTGGCCTCTTCCTAGGAAGCTGTTATTCCTCATCATTAGTGTTACTAAAAGTGCCCAAGGTCTCATCTAGCAATGCCTTCGCCTTTTCGGCCTCTTTCTGAGCTCTGATTGCTATGATCTCACTAATGGTCTTCTTTGTCTCCAACTGCTAGTTTTCAAGCTCATAAAAGTTGATTACATTATTTTCCCTACCAAGATTAGCTTGAAGTTCATTAATCTTGGAATCCTTGCTTTTGAGCAGCATATTGGTAATCCTCTCCTCATCATCATCCTCAAGGTCAATTAGCTAAAACTCTTGCTCAATTTCATGCTTATCTTCCGCCTCAAAAATAACCTGCTCCATGACCTTTTCCTTAGCCTTGTCAAGTTGTTTTGTTGATGTGGAAGGCATGACCCCTTGCATCTCAAGTGCAGAAAACACATGCTTATAACCCCTCCAGTATGTCAAAGGAAATGGCTCAATGTCACTCATTTTAGTGCTATCTGTCTCAATGTTCTCATCACTGCTTGATTCTTTGTCATCATGATATGAGGGTGAAGGATTATGGAAAGGTGATGTGGAAGGGTCATCATGGGGTGAAGGAATGTGAGTCGATGGTGTTTTATGAACAACAGGGTGTGATGGAGAAATGGTTAAGAGAGGATAGGATGATGAAGGAAAATCCTGCTAATGATGGCCATGTGGGGTAGTGAAAACCTTATGGGCAATGAAGGTTACCCATGGAATATTATTCTGCTGGAGTTGGTGTGTAACCACCATCTTAATAAGTGAGTGATTAAACAAGCTTTGCATTTGCTGATTGTGGTCTCTCTTTTTCACTATGTAGGCCATTTTGTCAATGCTTCAGTAAAGATAATATGGTATATGCAGCATCCTAACTTTGGTGAAATGCATAAGAAGCTAGATTTGGTATAAATAGAGGCAGGAAAACCTTCCCTCACATGTGAAATACTTCATGATTATCCTCATCATGGGTGCATATCTATCAAGCAGATGAGAAAAAGGAAAGATGGACTTTTGGTGTTCTTTATACCTAGGTTTGAGATACGGTTCAAAGTAACTCATGTCTAAGTTTTCTTGCTTGAACCACTTTTCTCTCACACTTGGTATTCCTGTAGCATCTACAATGGAATTTGTTGACAACTCAAAGGTGACCCTATCAAGATTAACTTGTTTGTTATGCAAATTAATGATAAATAGTCTTGTTAGCTCAGGGTGGTTTTGTACTTGCTACACCTTCTCACAAAATTCAAAGCATCCTACATGTTTAAAGCAGGAGACACTAAGAGGAGATGCCATGAGTTCCTTTTTATTGAGGGGTTCAAATCTTCTTATCTTTCCTCCTTTATGATCATGCCTCCTTGGCATTTTTTCCTTCATACCACTGTCTTCAACTTCAGACATTGTAAACTCAGTTTAGGAAGCCCTAGGGCTGATGTGAAATGAGATGAAGGGAGGAAAATGAAATGGTAGCTTGAATCAAATGAAGGGGGTGAGTGAATGGTTATAGGTGTAGGAAATGATTGTTGTGACAAGAAAGATAAATGGCAACCCTCTAAACCAATGTAATTACCCTTGTTATGACTGATATTTCTATAAGGAAGATGAAATAGAGATAAAAACAGTGTTCTCAAGCTTAAAACTTAGGGTTTGATTAGGGTTTCATTTCCCTTGATTAAATGATGATCAAAATAGCTTCAATGTGGGTTATGGAATGCACTTACCTCTTATCAGTGCCTTGGAGGACCTTGGAGGAAATTTGAAAGATTTTTGAAGTGGTTTGAATGGTTGGAGGGCTTAGAAACCCTCTCTATCCAAGCATGTAGTGCCAAGCCTGAGGACACAACGCCAATCTCAAGCGTGCAGCGCTAGTTTTGAGCATGCAGCGCCTTTGAAAATGAGAAGAGGGTTTGTCAGGAAAGAGCGCAATTCCACTCCCAGTGCGTAATGCCACCTCCCAGGCGCACAATGCCTTCAGAAATTGTATGGAGGGGGAATGTCAGGCGCACAGCGCCAAGCCAAGCACGCAGCGCCAAGACAATTTGCCCAAATTTTACTTGAAAACTCGCAAAATATCCTCTCCTTAAAACTTCTAATGCTTTGAAAGAAAAAAATGATTCATATGGAGTGAAAAATTATTTTTTATAGGTAAGAGGAATTTTATTTAATTATGAAAGCCCACTTTCTAATGTTTGCAACCCTTTTTCCCTTGTTCACTGATATTCTTTTACACTTTTTCCTTGCAGGTTGCTGAAGTCGCTGAATTGGATTTTATTTTGATCCTTGAGGCATGAAAAATTCATTTTGACAACTTTAGGATGATTACATAGTAGCATCTTTAAAATCTCCTGCATTTTCCACCATAAGGATCAACTTAACTCTTACACCTTCTCTGGCCACTTTTCCAAAACCCTAGGTGTCTCCATTCTTTACAAAAATCATTAGTGTTGTCTTCTAATTTTTCTATAACCCTTTTAAGTTCATTCATTTCTATCTAGTTCACCTCACCTTTTTTCCATATTCCATCAATATTTTCTGATAAACTTTCTTCATGTTTAGCCTTGTGTGCTTCATCCATGTCATTTTCTGCAAGTGATCATTGTTTTGGCACTCAACTGGACTAACAAGTGTATAAACCCTAGTAATCTACAAGACCAAGTGTTTCCTCATTCCCTTACTGTAAGTTTTTTTCATTCAAGAGTAGATATTCTACCTCATCAGTACTTTCTACTGATAAATCTTTCAACACTCCTGCAGAAGTGCTAAACTTTTTCCATTTTCCTCATTTGCAGACTCTGAACTGAGAAGATAATCCTCTTTGGAAACTTTTATGTCCTTCTTGAATAACCATGTCTTGACACTCTATTACATCTGACCCAACTTCTAGAAAGTGAAAATAAGTGCCTTAAACATCCAAGGATGACCTTAAACAATGAAAACCCTAATGACCTAGTGGGAGGCTCCTTTCACCTGATTTTGATTGAAATTTGGCTTGGATATTTTCAAGTGAAAACAGAGTATTGTTATAGGTTATTATGCCCAAAAGGACATGGGAATGATTCAGATATAGGAAACACTAGGGGGAAGGTGGAGTTCAGTGACAAGGGAAAATAGGGCAATCAGATCATAGGCAGGAAAGAAGGATGAAGATGAGAGGCATGAGCCCATAATGAGTCTTTTAGGAGCAACAAGGTGGCTTTGGGAAGGAAAACTAAGGAATAGTGAAAATAGGTTTATAAGGATAATGAAGGCAGTGAGATTTTTGAAACTCAAGATATTCAAGGAATATTGTTTTCAGAAATCTATAAACATCTTATAGTCATCTAAAGATAGTGAAAAATACTGATGACTAACAGTGGCTCTACTTGGCGAGGGCAGCTCCTTTCAGGAGCTGTCAAGAACCTTAGATCTCTGATTTTGTAGATGAGATGCCTCACATGCTTATTGATTTACTCTTGTTATTTGAAGATGTAATCTTTTAACATCTAAAAAAAACATGATTTCTTCAACGTCAATTCTACTTTCCCATCATACTTTTCCTAACATTTTCTCTTCATTTGGGTGCACTTGGATTGGCAAACCCTGAACATCATCTTTTATTTTGAAAGCATAAAAACTATCTATGTCTACCCTTATCACTTCCAATAGCTTAGATTAGACTGATGAGCCCTTTTATTCTCTACCTAATATACTTATCTTTCAAGGTTAAACAGTTTGACAGATTTTCATTCTCTAACATATCAACACAAAATTTAAAACATGACCAAATCAAGGTTGAGCAGTTTTGTTTGTTGTGAGTTGTGGCATATTGGACAAGTTGCACACAGATTTTATTTTTGTACTAGTAAAAATAGAAAAACTGAGGGCTATAATTTGAAATTTTTCATTCATCCCTCTCTTTTTTCTTTGGTTCAGATTTGAGCTTTGGGAACCAATATCTTTTTCTAACCTAGTCTGCTGATGACCCAATTTTAAACTATTTGGAAAACCTTCATTTTCTAACTTATAAAAAGAAATTTAAAACATGTTCAATCATGGTTAGGTTGTATGACTGAACAAGACTTTCCTTTCTCAAAAGTAGTGGCATTTGGACTTGCACACTCTCAGACATATTCTTTTTTGGTATGGGGCTTTACCTCTTCTTTTTATCTGCCCTCTTTTTATTCTTTTCTTTGTTTTTGTTTTTTCATTTTATAGATCTTTTACTCAAGAAATGTTATGTACAATGAATGAAGATTTAAACTAATATCTTCAACAAAAATAGTTCTTGAGCATCCCGTCATTGACAAGACCTCCAAATAACTCTGTTCCATCCATTTCTTGTAGAAAGAATGCATTGTTACCTCTAACTGCATTGATGATTTATGGACCTTTCCACATATTTTAAAATTTTCCATGCTTGCCTTTGTCCTCTCTTCTTGAATCCCACATCAGCACTTTGTCTCCAATTTGAAAATCATTGGCTTTAGTCCTCTTGTCAAAAAGCTTCTTGATGTTCTCTTGCACTGCTTGTGTTATATTGTATACTTCTTCCCTTGATTGTTGGAAATGAGTGGTTTGGTTTAGCCTCCTTTGTATATCATTCTCCTCTGAATGTACCTCTTGGAGGAGCTTCATCACTGGGATTCCCAAGGATATTGGAAAAACTGCATCCATGTCATACACTAGCTGATATGGAGACATGTTAATTGATTTCTTGCTTGTTAATTTGTCTTCCCATAGTGCATGCACCAATTTGCTGTGCCATGACTTCTTGTTCTCTTCCAGCAATTTCTTGATGATATTTACCAAAATTTTGTAAGAGTACTCAACCAACCCATTACCTTGAGGGTAATAAGCTATAGAATGCCCTAATGTAATGTGATACATGTGGAAAAAGTATACCATTCTATTGAATTTAAATGCAACAGAATTATCAGTGATGATTTTTCTTGGAAAGCCAAATCTAGACAGAATATTAGTTTCAAGGAATTTTATGATTACCAAGTTAGTGGTAGTTCTTGAAGGGATGGATTATATCCATATGGTGAAAAATTCAGTTGTAGTGAGGATCCATTTGTGTTGGGAAAAGGACATATGATGGATTTCTCCAATGAAATCTAAACCCCACTGTTGAAAAGGAGTTTCAACATTGATAGGGTGTAAAGGGAAAGGCATATTTTTCTCTTTCCCTCAAATATTTTGCATTTATGGCAAGTCACTTCTATCTTGTGGATATCAGGAAAAAGAGTTGGCCAATAGAAACCAGCTCTAAGGATTTTGTTGACAGTGGTTTTCCAATAGAGGTTACCTCCACATTCTCCTACATGAAACTCATGCATGATTCTATCTACATCATCTTCAAATAAACATTTAAGCAAGATACCAACGTAATTTTCCCAATATAAAACTTTGTCTAGAATGAAAAAATTTATAGTTTTTTGTTTCAAGAATCTGGCCTTTTTTTTGGACAAACTAGGAGGTGCATTTAGATTAAAAATCACATATAATATATCAGCATACCAGAGTGAGTTCAGAAATGCTTCTTCAATAGGTGGAGTCACCAACTCCTCTTCTTCATCCAAAGAATGTATCATGTTTATGGCCAATGCTTGAAATTTTTCTTCAACCATCAATTTGGAGTCCTTGCCCTTTGATTAGCTTGGTGGGCTTGATTTCTAAATCATACTCTAAGATGATACAATCCACTTACCTATTTTACCATCAGGATCCTGAGTTAGTATGTCCTTAACAACTACGTGAGGAACAAAAGCAATGACATGTGAATGCAAGATGTAAACTTTGAAATCTTTTAAGGCTTTAATTAAGGAAAAATCTTGTTTATCCATGATGTTATATTTTAGAGGTGCATCTCTTAGTGCTTTGCTGAAGAAAGATATGGGTTGTTCTTGTCCCATTATGTTCTTTTGTAGCAATACTGCAGCAATTGTGTGTTCTGATGCAAATGAGAAGATGAAGAAGTCCTTGGTAAAGTCAGGATTGATTATAACTGGTATTTGGGTAAATGCTTGTTTTACCAGTCAAATGATTTCTTTGCTTCGATGGTCCATTTGACTCCTATTTCTCTTTTCAGCATGTTTGTAATGTTTCTTAGGAGTTCAACAAGGTTTGGTATGATACTTCTTAAGAAATTGATCTTTCCAATGAAATATTGCAGCTCTTTGATGTTTCTAGGGCGACTAATCTACAATATCCCCTCAATCCTCTTTGGGTCTATCTTAATCCCCTCTTCAGATATGATATGGCCTAACATTTTCCCTTCTTGAAGGCCAAATAGATTTTTCTTAGGATTCAAAGGTAAACCATACTTTCTACACTTTTAAAAGACTTTTCTCAAGTGAGCTAGGTGTTCTTCATCGGTTTTTTAGTAAACAATGATGTCATCAAGATATATCACAATGAAGTAACCTATTTCTTCAGAAAAATCAATGTCCATGGCTCTTTGAAAAGTGGTCTTGACATTCATTAACGCAAAAGGAATTTTGACATACATTAAGGTGCCCCAAGGTGTAGTGAAGGCAATTTTGTGTTGATCATCTGGATGTACTAGTACCTGATTGTAACTGAAAAACCATCAAGTAAAGTTATTCTTTTGGAGCCTACCACCCTTTGTAGTATATGATCCATCTTAAGTAAAGGGTAGTTGTCTTTCAGGGAGACCTTGTTTAAATTTCTGAAGTCTATGCATAGCCTAATTTCCCTTGTCTTATTCCTTACTAACACAAGGTTTGAGGCCCATTCTGAGTACCTGAGTGGGACTATTATTCCAACATTATACATCTTTTTAATTTCTTTCTCCACCAGAGGCATTAGGACAGGGTTTATCCTACACAATTTCTGCTTGAATGGCTTATGGTTTTCCTTGAGAGGAATCTTGTGCTGAATGATGCTTGTATCATAGGACTTCAAGTCCTCATAGCCCCATGCAAACACATCCTTGAACTCTTTGAACAGCTCAATGTATTTCTATTTTATAAGATTTGGCAATGTTTTGGACAGCTTTATCATTTTAGGTTCTTCTTCACTGCCTATGTTGCATTCTTCTACATATGTTTCGGTGGATTCCATTTTAGGCTTGCTAGCAAAATCATTGAAATCAAACAACTCTTCTAAGGGGGGAAGTCCTCTTGGCGATAAGTTATCTTTCAATTAAAATAACTCAAGATCTCTATTTTCTGGGTCTTCAAACAATTTTGCCTCAAGAGGGTGTTCTAGAAGATCTATATCAGTAGCATAAGACATCTTTGTTTTGTATGTTTGTTCCTCAGCAGGGTAGTCCTCTTCATGATCTAAGTTTTGTTTTGGCATTTCAAATTCATTTTTAGACTGTAGGAAGTCTTCAATATGTTTGTCACCTTCAAAAAATTGCCAATAATCTATGTTATCAGGGACTATAGGTCTGTTTTTGACCTTTACTATGTATTTTTCATTGGCATGAGGTAGTTGGCAAGTGTTGGCCACAAAGGCTAGTTCATTTTCAAGGTTGTTTTGAGTTCTTGAAATAGAGGTAAGTTCATATTTTTCAAATGTTTTTATGAGGTCTATGGTAAAATTTATATATTTTCTTAGCCTAGGATTCTTGGTTGAGCATTCTCCTTTAATTTTCCCAATAATTAACTCGAAATCTCCTTCAACGGAAATCTTCTTGGCTCATATACTGTTCAGCAATTGTAACCCTAAGAGAAGAGCTTCATACTCTGCAATATTGTTTGTACATTGAAAATCCATTTTGTAAGAGTGGCCTTCATTAGTGTCATGTATCCAAACACCTGCTCCTGAACCAACTTTTCCACAAGAGCCATCAAAGCTCATGTTCTAAAGTGTTTCAAGTTCAAATTCACCATTATGTTGTTGTTCATGGTTGCTAGGGTTTTGGTTGTCATGATCTTCATCTCGTGTCCGGTTTGACTATTCTGACAGGTCTTTCTTTTGCTCTTTTTCATCTATTTTTTCATTAATGTCATATTCATTGTACAAAATAAACGAATCCAGGTCTGAATGGCTAGAATAGAGAGGGATGTTGTCTGGCCTATCTTGGATGCTTACCATGTAAAATTCTTTGGCTTAACTCCATTAAATAATTTTCAAGACAACAAGCTAAGTGGAAACAGAGAGCAACTAAGAATTCTCTAATTAGAATCAGTAGAGGAAAACATTTGAACAATAGAAGGTCGACAGGCTTAAGGTGCCTCTAGCACCATATCTTAAACTAAATTTTATGTTCTATTGCAAGAGAAAATATGAAAAATATGGGAAAAATAAGGAAACAATAAATAAATTGGAATAACATCACCATTTGACAAATTCCATGAATCCTGCAAATGTGCTTGCTCCATTATTATTCAGTCCAAGAAAATTACAAAACTCCAAAGCCAAAAACTCTTTATCACTCAAATTCTATGTGATTTTCATCGCCACAATCAACCAACAAAATTATGAAGCATTACATGTAGTATTTAACTGCAAAATGAGGAATTAAACCCTAACTATGGTTTTAGAAGTCATTAATTACATATTAAATGCATTTGACCTTTGATACCATGCAAGGCCCAAGGCAAAAAAATCTAAACTCATTTATGGCAAAAATAACTTATAACATAAATATTTGAGCTAATTTAGGAAAAATCTAACTTTAAGGCTTCAAAATATCTTTTTCAATAACTCCTAGAAAAGGTGCAACTCCAAGGTACAAGGGTGCAGTGCCAAGACTGGAAAAATTGCATGTTTTTCAGCTAAGTTTTGGAGGCCTTCCCGGTGTCCAAAGGACCTCCATGATAGTTCATTGGAAAGCCTATCTTGTCTAGTTTCCACATCTTTATTTATTTTTCAAAATGGTGGCCATTCATCCTATCAAAAATCCATTATTCCAAGACTACTAAGAGTGCAATGTCAGTGCTGAAAAGAGGGCAGAAAGGTGATTTTTTGGTGGTTTTTGGCCCTTTTAAGGGACCATTTTTTCTCTAAATGGTCTGAAATTTTCTGAGGATGATCTCCTTGGAATGAAGAACATGAAAATTCTTATTTTTTCCCATTTTAGTGCCCCAAAAAAGAGCGCAACACCAGTGGCGTTGCACATTTGGCCCTTTTTTCTGCAAGCCAAACTGTCAAAAATAAAACAATGTGCACAAGGTGCCAAAATTTGGAAATTAGCTTGATGATCATGGTTGGGATGCATGGAGGGACACATAAGAAAGAATTTTCAGCTTTTCCTTCTCCTTTGCCTCATTTTGATCTTGAATCTTTGCAAGGGCTCTTTTGAGCTTGGCCCTTCCAATCTTGTTTCTCATGGCATAATGCTTGTCCATCTTCTTCTACATGTCAATGTCTCTTTTGGCCTTCTCTAGCTGATCCTCTAGGTGCAAGTTTTCCCTCTCTAGCCAAGAATCCCTATCTCTATCAATTTCTATGGTAAGCAGCTCACTTGGAGTGAGCTGCTCTGCCAATTATTCCTCTTTCTCTGTTTCCCAGGCTAAATATTTCTTCAAACCAATTGTCCTTGACCTCTTCCTAGGAGGTTATTTTTCCGCACCATTAGTGTCAGTAAAAGTTCCCAAGGTCTCATCTAGCCATGCCTTGGCCTTTCTGGCCTCTTTCTGAGCTCTGATTTCTCTAATCTCACCGATGATTTTCTTTGTCTCCAAATGCTGGTTTTCAAGCTCATAAAAGTCGATTACATTATTTTCCCTACGAAGATTAGCTTGAAGTTCAAAAATCTTGGCATCCTTGATTTTGAGAAGCATATTGGTAATCCTCTCCTCATCATCATCCTCAAGGTCAATTAGCTGAAACTCTTGCTCATTTTCATGCTTGTCTTCCTCCTCAACAATGACCTGCTCTGTGAACTCCTTACCCTTGTAAACTTGTTTTATTGATGTAGAAGGCATGGCCCCTTGCATATCAAGTGCAGCACACACATGCCTGTAACCCCTCTGGTATGTCAAAGGAAATGGCTCAATGTCACTAATTTTAGTGCCATCTGTCTCAATGTTCTCATCATTGCTTAATGCTTTGTCATCATGATATAAGGGTGAAGGATTATGAAAAGGTGATGTGGAAGGGTCATCATGGGGTGAAGGAATGTGAGTGGATGGTGATGTATGAACATCAGGGTGTGATGGAGAAATGGTTAAGGGAGGATGATATGATGAAGGAACATCCTGCTGATGATGGCCATGTGGGGTAGTGAAAACCTCATGGGCAATGAAGGTGTCCCATGGAATATTATCTTGCTAGAGTTGGTGCATAACCACCATATTGATAAGTGAGTGATGAAACAAGCTCTGCATTTGCTATTTGTGGTCTCTCTTTTGCACTATGTAGGCCATTTTTTCAATGCTTCGGTAAAGATAATATGGTATATGCAGCATCCTAACTCTGGTGAAATGCATAAGAATTCGGATGTGGTATGAGTAGAGGCAGGAAAACCTTCCCTCACATGTGAAATATTTCATGATTATCCTCATCATGGGTGCATATCTATCAAGCAGATGAGAAAAAGGAAAGATGGACTTGTGGTGATCTTTATACCTAGGTTTGAGATATGGTTCAAAGTAACTCATGTCTAAGTTTTCTTGCTTAAACCACTTTTCTCCCACACTTGGTATTCCTGTAGCATCTGAAATGGAATTTGTTGACAACTCAAAGGTGACCCCAGCAACATTAAATTGTTTTTTATGAAAATTAAAGATAAATAGTATTGTTAGCTCAGTGTGGTTTTGTACTTGCTGCACCTTCTCACGAAATTCAAGGCATCCTACATGTTTAAATAAGGAATCAGTAAGAGGAGATGCCAGGAGTTATTTTGTATTGAGGGGTTCAAATCTATTTATTTTTCATCCTTTATGATCATTCCTCTTTGGAATTTACGCCTCCATACCACTGTCTTCACCTTCAGACATTGTAAACTCTATTTTGGAAACCTTAGGGCTGATGTGAAATGAGATGAAGGAAGGGCAATGAAATGATAGCTTGAATCAAATGAATGGGGTGAGTGAATGGGTATAGGTGTAGGAAATGATTGTTGTGACAAGAAAGATAAATGGTAGCCCTCTAAACCAATGTAATTACCCTTGTTATGACTGATATTGATGTAAGGAGGATGAAATACAGATAAAAACAGTGATCTCAAGCTTAAAACTTAGGGCTTGATTAGGGTTTCATTTCCATTGATTAAATGATGATCAAAATAGCTTCAAAGTGGGTTATGGCGTGCACTAACCTCTTATCAGTGCGTTGGAGGACCTTGGAGGAAATTTGAAAGCATTTTGAAGTGGTTTGAATGGTTGGAGGGCTTAGAAACCCTCTCTTTCCAAGCACGCAGTGCCAAGCCTGAGGGCACAACGCTAATCTCAAGCACGCAGCGCCAGTTCTAAGTGTGCAATGCCTTTGAAAATGAGCAAAGGGTCTGTCAGGCAAGAACGCGGTGCCACTCCTAGTGCGCAACGCCTTTAGAAATTGTATGTGGGGGAAATGTTAAGTGCACAACGCCAAGCCAAGCGCGTAGCGCCAAGAGAATTTGCCTAAATTTTTCTTGAAAACTCACAAACTCTCCTCTCCTCGAAACTTCTAATGCTTTGCAAGGAAAAAATGATTCATATGGAGTGCAAAATGAGCTTTTAGGTAAGATGAATTTGATTTAATTATGAAAACCCACTTTCTAATTTTTTCAACCCTTTTTCCCTTTTTCACTGATATTCTTTTACACTATTGCCTTGCAGGTTGCTGAAGTCACTGAGTTGGATTTTATTTTGATCCTTGAGGCATGAAAAGTTAATTTTGACAACTTTAGGATGATTACATAGTAGCATCTTCAAAATCTCCTGCATTTTCCACCATAAGTCTCAACTTAACTCTTACACCTTCTCTGGCCACTTTTCTAAAACCCTAGGTGTCTCCATTCTTTACAACAATCATCAGTGTTGTCTTCTAAGTTTTCTATAGCCCTTTCAAGTTCATTAATTTTTGTCTAGTTCACCCCACCTTTTTTCCATATTCCATCAATATTTTATGATAAACTTTCTTCATGCTTGGCATAATGTTCTTCCTCCATGTGATTTTCTGCAAGTGATCACTGTTTTGGCACTCAACTGGACTAACAAGTGTATAAACCCTAGTCATCTACAAGACCAAGTGTTTCCTCTTTCCCTTGCTATAAGTTGTTTTCATTCAGGAGTAGATAGTCTACCTCATCAGTACTTTCTGCTGATAAATCTTTCAACGCTCCTATAGAAGTGCTAAACTTTTTCCATTTTCCTCATTTGCAGACTCTGAACTGAGAAGATAATCCTCTTTGGAAAATTTTAGGTCCTTCTTGAATAACCATGTCTTGACACTCTATTACATCTGAGCCAACTTCTAAAAAAGGAAAATAAGTGCCTTAAACATCTAAGGATGACCTTAAATAATGAAAACTCTAATGACCTAGTGGGAGGGTCCTTTGACCTGATTTTGATTGAAATTTGGCTTGGATATTTTCAAGTGAAACAAAGTATTGTTATAGGTTATTATGCCCAAAAGAATATGGGAATGAGTTAGCTATAGGAAACCCTAGAGAGAAGGTGGAGTTCAATGACAAGGGAAAATGAAGATGAGAGGCATAAGCCCATAATGAGTCTTTTAGGAGCAACAGGGTGGCTTTGGGAAGGCAAACTAAGGAATAGTTAAAATAGGTTTATAAGGATAATGAAGGCAATGAGATTTCTAAAACTCAAGATATTCAAGGAATATTGTTTTTAGAAATCTATAAACATCCCATAGTCATCTAAAGATAGTGAAAAATACTAATGACTAACAGAGTCTTGGATCTAAATTTTGTTGTAGAGAATGAGATTTCACAAGGTGATACTCACTCTAAATATGG
Source organism: Pinus albicaulis (assembly GCA_034641835.2). Taxonomy (NCBI): domain Eukaryota; kingdom Viridiplantae; phylum Streptophyta; class Pinopsida; order Pinales; family Pinaceae; genus Pinus; species Pinus albicaulis. The sequence continues at coordinate 752,647 of MU968406.1, forward strand.
TACTGAGTTTTCTGAAACCAAACCTAAGGACTCCCAATGCATAAGTATGTTTTCATCTATGCATGTATTCCTTATGTTATCCACTTACGACATTTCCTTTGACACAAGGCATAAGGAGGACAACACTAGGATTTCTCTTTTACTCAAATTAGGCAACATTTAGATCACAGAGCATATCACATCGCTTTTCATCTATGCTCTTTTCTTATATGCTACGCATTATGATTTTAATATTTTTAATATTATCTAATAAGTTATTAATAACATAACATTTAGTATTATTATTTTAATTTTTACATCATATTATAAATATTAGTTACATATTATTGAGTTTTATTATTATCCTTGGGATAATGTGGTAATATTGTAAGGCGAAATTCTATTTGTTTTATGTTTTTTCTTTTTTCACTAAAATCAATGACATAATAATTCTTAGTGAGATGAATGTGTTTTTTATTTTTGAAATGCTTTTTTGAATACATAAACAAGATTTTAAAAAAGCTTAAAATAGTAAATCTCTATATATTTAACAACTCAAACTTGTCATTTCAATACTTTTTGGTCAAATTTCAAGCAAAATTCATAAAAAAATATAATTGGAAAAAAGGGTGAGATATTTAGAATATGCTTAATGCAGTTATATACTCCATATAGCATATGTATATAATATGATTAATGCGGTTATATACTCCATATAAGATATCTAACCTTCACAATATTAGTACACTATTACATTAGTTAAATTTTTTATCAAACAATATTTTTCATAGGAAGATGGTTAAGCATTTTAATATTTTGAAATTTGTCCTTACCAAAATTCAACAACATAATCCTTACCAAAACTATAATTTGAGATTGGTGTTATATCAAGCCAAGTATAAATCTGAGACGATGGAGAATAGGGATCCCTTGTGTTCTGGTCTCTCTTCCCGCATTGCCGTCGTGTTTTAGGACATATTTTTCTTTCTTGAGAAGGCCTCACAACGTGAATGGCTCTTGCATGCAATTCCATAATCAAGGCCCCCTTCCCTCTGACTCATGTGCTTATTCTCACGGCTTTGGACATTTGTTCACAAAAGAAGCCAAAAGATAGAGACATGCTAAAATGGGTGGTGGATCCAGCTTTGAGGCTGCCTATTGTGCGGGGTCCTTGTTATAGGTGGTTTTTTTCTCCAAATTTAAGGTGAGATGTCTGGCTCCCGGTGCAGAAGGAGTACTACAGGTTTCTTTTTGGACTCAGGTCAAACAAAGGTCAGGATTTTTGGATTCACCTCCCTGCTCCTGTGTTTTTCTCTATATACGCATTAATTTTCATTTGGAGTGGAAAAAATTGTTGGTGTCGGGGAATTTGAGTTATGTGCCATAGTTGGGTTTCTCTGCCCCCATATATTGCCTTCTTTTACACAGCTGCCTCTCCAAGAGTTTGTGCGGTCTCATGATTTTCTAGAATAGGGTACTCTTGTTCCTCCTGTCCTGTCAGGGTATCCTGGAAAAAACCTTTGATTTTGACATCGGGAACACGAGGGAAAATCAACTTCTCTATGGGCTAAAACCATTGATTTTTTTTTATCTATTAAAAAGAACATCAAAGAGAAATTTGGCATACCCATTAAATTCTAAAGTCTACAGTAGGAAGGGATGGTTCTCCATGACTTCTCCTCGCTAAAAAAAACTTGTATTTCGAGAAACCCAACAATAATAATGAACCATAAAATTCTTGGAGGTGCTCCTTGTACCAGGACATCAAATGGGACAATTATATTTTTCAAAGGTGTAGTTCAAGGAGGGACTTCTCGATTTTCAAATCAGTGCAAAATATTGTGAGGACCCTATATTGTTGATGAAATGGATCATGTCGAAGCTGTGGAGGGAGGTTAATAATGCAGAGGTCTTTACTCTTTTCTATATTCTTCTAATAGGGGTAATCATCTGCAAATTTAATGGTTTTTGGAAAAAAAAACATAAACTCTTACACAATGGATATTATCGTTTTGGACACGAAATTGTAACATATACCTGTGCTCAAAAGGTTTCTTCATATTCCAATTTGATACCCAAAAAGGCTTGGATTTTCTTTTACAGGAAAGGCCATGGTTTTGGCGAAATGCAAGACTATTCATCACCTCATGTTTTTCAAAGTTGGGTACCTCAACAATGGTGGTCACTACCCTGTCAATTTGGGTGAGTCTACAAAACCTTCCCTTTCCTTTCTGGAACTATAAAGTTCTTGAAAGAATAGGAAATTATTTGGGTAGATTCAAAAAATGGGATATCGAAAGAACTGAAAAAGGTCTCTTCACTTTTGCAAAAATATGTATGGAAATAGATCTGAGCAAAGAACTCTCATACCATATATCCTCGAAACACAATAATTTATAGTCGGCACAGGTCTTGGATTATGAAGACACGACATTCAAATGCCATGAATTCTTTCAAACTAATAATCTATGGAATGTTGGCCCACAAGCTAAGAAAACACCAAAAAAATAAAAATAAACAATTAAACCATCCAAAAGGATGATATTTTTCAGAGCCAGACCATTCTGATGAAGAAGAAGATGAAATCCTAGAGAATCCTCAAGCACAACATGATGCATAAAATACAGCTCCCTATGGATCTTAGCGAGAAGAGGCATCCTCGTAAATGACATGAACAAATATTTAGATTCAGCAGAGCCCTATTCTTGCTAGTATGTAGATTTCAAATGGTAGTGGGGGCACAAAAGAGCCCATGTTTCAAGGTGTTCAAATTCTGATTGGTTGAAGGCAATATTTTGGCAATGGTTCCTATCTGACCATTTACAAATGTTTGGCACAAGGTGAAAAAAAAAAAGGGAAAAAAGTCTAGCTAGTGCAGTAAATGTCTACTTACACATTTGATAGCTCTAATTTTTTGTCCTTTAGTATGTTTTTGGTTTTTTTGTTGTTAGCTCTGTGCCAGAAGGCATTCAATCTCAATGATGCTTTTTAGCATATGCAAAATGTAATTTCATTTTCTTCTTTATTAATAAAATTTGGCATTTTTTATATCGAAAAAAACCTATAATTTAATTCTCTATTTACAACTAATTTCCATCCATTGCTCTATTTTAATTATAAATTGTTTATTAATGAGTTATAATGTTTTAGTCAAAACTAGTTGTTATATTCTAATAGCTAGAAAACATGTCTCTTCATCTATTTAATCTAATATCATGATCTTGTTCTTCATCTTGTCCTCAAGATAAACCACCCTCCCTGGATGATTCGAAATGCCTCAACTAAAAATTATTTTTATGTGATTTTTACCAAAAAATCTCTCAACATTTCATAATTTAAAATTAATTAAATTATTTTTTAATAAAAAAATAGATTCAACATTCTCAAAACCTATATAATTATTAACAATAAAATTTTAATTTATGATATTTGCAAATCCATCCTTTTAAAATTATTCTTTCTTCTTATTTTAAAAATAAAAAAATCAATCTCCACACATATATATTATTTTTAATATTTTATGTTATATATTATATCCGATCATAATGTTATATATTATATCCGATCATATCCGATCATACCAAGATGTTATTTTGATATCAAATATGAAGCATCCTTACTAAAAACCATTAATGTGGTCATGTATTATGATATTCTACATCATAATTACTGCATTGATAATGTTTATCAAATGTATTAAATATTCTTTCTTCTTATTTTAAAAGATTAAAAAAAAAAATCAGTCTCCACACATCTATATTATTTTTAATATTTTATGTTATATATTATATCATATCAAGATGTTATTTTGATAACAAATGTGAAGCATCCTTACGAAAAAACCATTAATGTGGCCATGTATTATAATGATATTCTACATCATAATTATCGCATTGATAATGTTTTCAAAGGTATATAATCATAGATTATTATCATTGAGACTTAATTTATTAGTTAGTCAAACACTCGTTCGTGCATTGTTAATCGAAATCTTAATTTTAGGACAATTACATAATTAAAAGTGATTCTATTAATGACATCAATTAAAATGGGGAAATTAACATCAACCCATGTTAATTATTTTTAATTGAAAACGCATCTCAACTCTTTTTAATTATGTATTTAATTTAGTGGATGGCTAGTATGTAGAGGTATGAGTAGATTTGTGAGTTAAGATATCTTTATGAATAATATTTTAAATAAATTGCATTTATCATGGTTAATTATGTTTGGACATTGATTATTATAATTGAATATAGTTAATTATCTTAAAATATGAGTAACAATATTTGAGAATGGATCATTAAGGTGAACTAGTCAATCATGTTTAATGATTGATTTTAATTGATTATGGGTGATCATGATTGGCTTTAGTTGACAATGGTTTACTATGATTATCTATTATTGATTATATTTAATAATGATTGACATTGATTAACCATGGTTGACCAAATGTAACCATGTTTGACTATGATTGACTATGATAAATTATATTTGACAATAGTTGAATATGGGTGATCAAGTTTGGCCATGATTGACTTTGGTTGATATAGAAATATTCATTCATTTTGGTTGAATTTGACTAGTCATGGTTAAATAAAATTAATTATAGTTTACCATGTTTGACAATGGTTGACTAATTTACTATGTTAAAGCATGGGTAACCATCCATAACTATGGTAGTCTTTGTTTGACCAAGGCAGACCTTATTTGACTATAGTTGGATATGGTTGAATATATTTGAGTATGGTTGGCTATATATGATGATGGTAAATTACAATAGTCTAGGGTTGACTATGTTTTCACTATTATCGATCATATTTCATTATAGTTGACAATTTGACGATGTTTAGCCATGTTTAGCTATGGTTAACTATTTTTTACCATTTTAAAAAAAAAATTAGTAAGTTTGACAACGGGTGATTATCTCCAACCATGTTTGACTATGGATGACCATGTTAAACATTGGGTGATGTTGACGGGAAAATCTGTCTGGCCAACAGCAGGGGATCTCCCCGGTAAAAGGTCCCAATTAGACCTTGAACCGTTTCGAATAGGGATCTCGTCCGGGGTGTGGGTCCGGCTACCACTGATTTCTCCTTTGCTTTGGGTCTCACTTAAACTCTATAAAATAGTGGATACACACCTAATCAACTGATACAAGACATATGATTGATGCATTAAACATGTATATAACACTATGCGTAGCGAGACAATTAATAAAGCATACACGCCGAAGGAGGTGTCGTTAGCAACACATCTATGGCGTTATTCTTGTGAGGTATTCTGACCACAAAAGAAATAGTTCTTTATGGCGAGATGCCCCTTTACTTCCTGAAAGATAAAACGAAATGCTAAGAAACAAAGTCATTAACATCTATTAAGAGAGAAATGAAAAACTGAACATCATTAACACAAGCACAGATAGTCGTGATGCACAAATGATGCCATTAAGAGTGCAGCTTCATTAATCAAAGGATATTTGAAACTGTATAAGAAATACACATAGTGTTCTCACAACAAAACACATGAGATCCAACAAAGGGGTTTTTCAAAATGCTTGTATTCGTGTTTCAATGTGTAATCCTCTGGTAATACAATATATTCAACTCGAGTCCTAAACAAAAGATCCGTTTACAAGCTCCCAAAGGAGTATTTATAATACAAAACCTGCCCTTTAGGCTTCCTTGACTTTTCATCTTCCTGACCGTTGGGTTTCCTTGCGACCCAGTCTTTTCTGTGACCTGCGACCTCGGCGAATCTGCGACCTGTGACCTCGGTAAATATGCAACTTGCGACCTCAGCAGATGTGCAACCTTGCAACCTCGGCAGATGTGAGACCTTGCGACTTAGGCAGATGTGCGACCTGCGACCTCGGCAGATGTGCGACCTTGCGACCTAGGCAGATGTGCGACCAGGGGTTTTGTCCTTTTCACCTTTCTCCTTTTGAGATGCTCTTAGCTCCCGCCACATGAACCAGCACTTCTGGGTGAGCGAAAAACTTCCTCGTCTGGGTCGTCATCACAATCTCCTCATGTTACCTGCGTGTAAGCATATTAGATTAGCCATTAGCCTCATCCACATAAATATGTTTATGCATGTTGAAGAAAAATAAAGATACAATAAAAGAAAATGCAGATGCATAAGAAGCATATTGACAGATAACATCAAGGGATTTTAACGATTAGCTTGGACCCCTGTGTAGTCCTATTCTATAGGCGATATATGCTTGGAGAAAAGAGGCCATTCCGAATCGGGGTCGCATGGTCGGAGCTTTCAAGGGTCGCAACTTTTAGTGGACATATCATTCTGCGACCTTGTGACCTTGGAGGGGTCGCAAAGTTGCATGGTCTCATTTTCCGTCCAGCAGCGCGCATTGCGACTCAACGACCTGGAGGGGTCGCACGACTTGATCTCTGCGTGGGTCGCAATCTCAAAAGGGGTCGCAGGGTCGCAAATATCATCTGTCTCATAGATTTGCGACTTGCGACTTGGAAGAAATGCGACTGGAAGAAATGCGACCTGACCGAGGTCGCATAGTCGCAAACGTTGGGCAAGTTGCATTTAGTTGTTTTTCGGTATGCTGCGACTCAGTGACCTAGGATGAATTGCACTTGATCAGGGGTCGCATGGTCGCGTTCTTGCTGCTACAACCGACGTACAACTGCGCGACTTGATCAGCCATTGCCTCCCTATTGAATCGAGCTTGCTCTCACTTAACGCGCGGTCATCTGAGGTTGAGTTATGCCGTGACATCTCCTGCAATGTTCCGCCCACATTGGATAATGGCGTTCTACATATTAACCACACAGAAAGTTGGCAAACGCGTGTTCAGCGTTTAGGATCTCTATAGCGTTTGCAGTAAACTTTCAAGAGCATTAACATCCTGCTCTTTTCGAACTTCTGCCGCACCACACATTGAAAGGCAGGACTCAAGATTCCTGCGCTGGCCTCAAAAATCCTTAAAAGAATCGAGTGGTCGCAAGGATGATTAATCCTTCGTGCAATCTCTCCGCGACACCATGACTGAAATTTTATTTGTGAATTTCTATGACAGATGCATCGAAAGATCATAGCTCTTCGGGCTCCATCAATTCTAATTCCAACGCATAGGACATAGGTATGATGAAGATAACACTATCTGGTGTATGAGCCATGGTTTTTCCTCTGTCATCTTGTGAAAATCATGTTCCATAGTCGTTGTGTGTTTGTTCAAACGAGCGTTTCACTTTTCCCTACAAATCAATATCCTCTGACAGTGAGAAAGCAATATAGTTGAATATGTGTGCATGCATTTTGGATGGGATTATGTTGCCATTTTTCCACGCTATCCCAGCTAAATCCACACGCATGCGTCCAGGATGGAATTACATGCCACTTTTCACGTTGTCACAGCTAAATCACGCTGGATAATATCGAACACTGTCGCCTCCACCGAAACACTGAGATATGGGCAGTTACTGAACGCAACGCTTTGCATGGGAAACGTTTTCACCAAGGTGGAAAACGCTGGGGTTTTCTCAAACTGGATCACACATCATTTGACAAGCGGTGGAGAGCCAAGAATCACGTCGTGGACTGCCTCATGCGTGCTGTAACTGTGCTTCCCATGGTTTCAGTCATCGTTGTAACGGCAACAAGAGGAAAAAACCCTCCATGCGCGGCTTTAATTGAGAAGAGAAAATGCATGTACGCCTCAGATGATAGAAAGTGAGTGAAGAACAGTAACAGCTGGTAATGAACGCAATCGGTGCTAATGAGAACGTTCAACCCGCTCCACCTTAGCCAATTATCATTGTTAAACCTTATGTTCACGGCTTGGACGACTTTTGAGTATTATCGCACCAGATATATCATAATACGTTGGCTGCCACTCTAGGTTTGTCGTGACTGCACCTCATACTTTAAACATGAGTTTTGATTGCATCTGTCCACCATAGAAATATTTAAGCCCATTTGAACTGTGTTTTCATATAGCTCTGACCGTGTTTTAATTTTAACGTTGACTGCTGTATATCCACGCTCCATATTTAAAACTCCAGCCATTATATATATAAACATTTACGTTGGGAAAACATAAAATTGACCATTATATGTATATGCTCGACGTTGAAACGCAGCATTTGAGCCAATCGACATATTTACGCCCCATACAACATTCCCATGCATTTCTACGCCACGTTTCCACGTAACATTGACTGTTATATAAATCTGCCCCACGTGGATTGAAACTGCACCATCAACACGTTGGCGTTCATCTGTAGTTCCGCTCCATATTTTACAAATAGACCTTGACCATTATATATTCGCTCAACACATTTTAACATAGGTCAAGACTGCACCCTATGAATATTTGAGTTCAATTTTCATGATTCTTCATATGGTTCTGATCCGCCAATTTAATCGTAAGGTCAACCACCTTATATATTTGCCTCTAATTCTTTATCGTAAATTGAAACGTTCCATCGAATGTTTGACTTTATGTAACGCACCAAAGTCATTATAACATGTTACTATGGGCTTGTTACAACATTCTGCTTCATGTTTTAAACATAACTTTGAAAACTATATCCGCCATGGAAATATTAAGCTCATTTTTAATGTTTTCCATATAGTCTCGACTCACCATTTTATATGGTTTGAAAACCACATGGTCTTGCGCCTTGGTTTTAAACTTGCAATGTAACCCTGGCCCATCAAATGTGCGCCTACTTGCAATGGTTTCACATAGTTCTGCTCCACAATCTCCGATGATTTCGACACCATATGGTTTTTATTTGCCTTGTTTTAATTACATAATATCAAAATCATAACCTTGGTCCATTGAATGTGCATCCACTATGTAGCTTAGGTTCAACACAGATTGCTTCTTGAAGGTGAATTTAGATATTCAAAATTGTGCCAAAACTATTAATGCACCAATTGTCTGAACAAACAACCTAAATCTCACCAACAAACCTACACTTGTACTTTTATGGATGATGAGGCACTTTTAGCTATGTAATTGTCTTGCCAACATCTGTTGTGCGCTCCTAATATGGGATCTCCGTTAATAACGTGAGAAACTCTTTTCTTTTGATATTAACGGCATTATCATAAGATTTTTCTGGTGCCCAGTGTTTCCTTGTTCTTTTGAGTGAATGAACACACACCACATCATCCTCCATCTGAAAATAATGTTAACTTGCTCTTCCACCCCACTTGTGGGTGCATCCTTGTCATCCACCTTAATCATGGTCTTCAAAGGTGGCCTTATGTCTCATATCCACCTAAGCGGGACATGTGGATGAAAGTGTCATGTTTCACAGCTGTGACCTTGTCATTGAGCTTAATCTTATTCCCTCGGTGCCATGACAATCATTGATGGGTTTATTAGTCGGGGATTGACCTGTATAAACAACATAACATTAATTAGTTCACAGTTATTCTTCGCGAAAGGTGCCCCTAGATAAAATATATGAGACCAATGAACATAAGAGAAGTATTCAAACAACTCGCTTAATGACCCATGGTGAGGGAGCTATTAATGTACATCCTGAGTGCATGGAAAGTTCTTATTTGAACGTATGTTGGGTGATCCCCCCCTCACATGGCGTGATTGCAGCAACAACACCTGATCATGATGGTGAAAGAGCTCGTGAGGGGTTTGGGATAGGTCGCTGGGAGGTCACTGATTGCAGGTTCGGCGAAAGACCCTAATGACTAAGCGAGTAGAGGGGGACCCAAAATTTTAAATATACCCAAAAAATTTGGGTGGTGTTGTAGCGGCTACAACAAATGGCGAACCACTGGTAGAATCCAGCATCTCTATCAATATCACAACAATATTCTGAGTCCGGATAATGATGCAAGGGAATATTGAACAAGTTTCGTGGGTACCCTTTGTCTTAATTTGGTCCTTTACAAGTATGCCTAATCCTTGTGCCTCAATTAAGTCTCGCTAATCTGAAACACATCAAAGAGAAAAATCACAAATGCCAGTAGCTTGTTGATGATGTGAAGAGCAAGGCAGTGGGTTTATTATTTTCAGGATTTTTTAAAGTAAGTTTCTGGTGTTGCTCCGCTGCCAGCAGGTCTGGACAGTACCCCGACGGAGTCACTTCAAGAAATCACAAACGTTGCTCCGCTGCTAGCGAGCCTGGTCAGTACTCTGGCGGAGTCGTTGCATTACCTCTCTATGCAGGAAGCCTTTCTCAATCCTTTACCCTTATTTGTTTCATGTGCTTGCAGCACTTATTTTCATGTGCTCGTGGCACTTAATTTCATGGGCAGATGAGGGATCCCGACTTATTTTACAGGCAAGAGAGGTTGTTTCTTTTTTTATAGAAACTGAAAGATATCCTGACTTGGGTTTTCCCTTGTGCCCAACCTTCACATCCCATCTACCACAATAGGCGAAGTGCACAGAACAGATCATTAAGATTCCCAAGACTATGCTGGGCACAAGACTTAGGCTTACGGGTATGGACCATTTCGAGCTCATTAGGTGTCCCATAATCAACCGACTCGTATCTCCCCAGATAATAAGTTTAGACTCATAGGCATCTTGTTGAGAATGCGACTTCGATGACTGGTCCTAAGAGAAAGTTTCCTCTTAAGATAGCCACCGCAACCTCACGCAAAACAATGGGGTTACTGTTTCAGCAATCAGGGAAAAACAAGACCGCAAGGTGATAGGGTTGCAATGAGGGCTCATGAAGTGGCAAGCGATATGATAAAAATGATGTTAGGGAGAGGGCATACGAAGCCATGTAATAGGCAAGGCTCAAGATGCAATGCAACTCCATGTGGGAGAATGATTAACCAGTTGTAGGTGAGAAAGAGGCGCGATACAAGCAGTAATTATTTATGTGGCAACAAGAAAACTGAAAAGAAATGAGTGCAAAACAATTGTAACATGATGATGCCTAGGAAATTTATCGTAAACAGGAATAGTAAACACACTTTTAAACTATGAAGCAAAAATTTGGCAAGTAAACCTAATTAACTTTGAACTAAAAATTTTTATTGCAGGTCCTAGCTAGCCTACACCTAAACCCTAGTTTAACCACTGATGCAGTCGGGTTATGTCAAATTAGTTTTCCAGTGCAACCACGGCGTTAGTTCCCAACCTGCCAGAACAACAATGATCAAGATCAGAGCTAGTATCCAAAAAAGTGTAGCAGCAACAAAACTTACCTGAGGAGCAGGTGCAGCGGCAAGACGATCATAGATACTTACCAAAGAACATGCCAGAATAGATTGTGCAAGTTGAATCCCACTCTCATCTTGATACACGTCAATACGTTCTTGAAGCTCAACATTTATTAATGACACATAATCATTCATGCACAATCCTAGGTCTGATGGGCGCTGGGCAGGCCATTTCCTATTTGTAGGCACATCCATCGAATAGAGTTGGTCGAGTTGACCAGAAATCTCATCATGGTTTTGACGACCATCAATTTTATGGAATGGAAACAATAAGCATGTGCCACACAAATTATAGGTGCTTGCGCATCCAAGTGCAGAAACCCTTGTATTGAAAACCCTAGTTCGGGGTTGCTCCTGGGTTTGGTCAAGGGTGTGAGGATCAAACCCCGGACCTTTGAGTGGGGGGTTTCCCGACTTTGAAAGTTGGGCGAGATCATCAAGTGACTATATGTGATCATGGATTGTGGTGAGTTGCAAAATTTCAGTGGGCTTTGTATCAATTCGGTCAAATGTTTGCGCACTAATAGATTGATGACCCAAGGTATCATATTCTCCAGATTTGCCAGGGTGGAGTGAAATCGACATGGTTATGCTGGGAGGAGCATGGTACTTGGGGATCGTTATTTTAGAAACGGTTGGCAGAAGCTGAAGCGCTTCGATTTTCTGATGGGTTCTTGAATCTTCCCGAAGCAAATCATCGAATTCTGGTGTCTCTATATGGTCGGCAAAGAGATGTGAGTGACTGTCCTCATCGATATGATTGAATATGCTTTCAGATAAGGAGTGATCACTACGACCATTGATTTGATCAAGTTGGGTACTTGGCAAGTTAGGCTCCCCGGGAGTTACCAACTGGGATGGATCATTAAAGAGGACATCTTGAGGTTGCCCAGACCGGAAATCGCTCCTATGGCTGTCTAAAGATTCCGAGTGAGAATGATCAGATCTGAAAGATTCATCGATTTTGAACTGTGATTGTGAAACACCATCTGCATGCTTTTGATTTTCGCCAATACCAGTATAAGGAAATTTTGGACGTCTCGAAGAAATTACTAGTATGGCAGGATCGAGAAACAAACTGGGGAATAATGAACGAACTGATTGAGTCACAGGGGCGTTAATCATACAAGGCTTTTCAACATGCGCATCCGTGTCATTCCGAGGAAACAACGATCTGGAAGGCCCTGCAAGGGAAACGACTGCATCCGGGATAGGAGTCGATTCATAATCCGTATGTGAATCAGATTTAGGACTGTGTCCAGGGAAACATCCAGTGAGCTCGAGGTAGGTTTCATGAACCGAGAGGGATAATGAGCCACTGGGGTTTTCAAACTCTGATTTGACATGGTGCGTGAAAGATTCAAAGGTAGTGCAGTAAGCTTTATCCTCTTGCTAGTGTCTATCCTTGCTCAGGACTTTCGAGGTAACAACTCCGCTACCCGACAACTCAGGGGGAGGGGTGAGAATATCACAAATAGCAACCCTCTCCTTGGAGGCTTGAATGTGGTCTGGACTCGGGGAGATGGACAAAAAAGCATTAGGGACAAAATCTGAACAGCCGGTAACTTGCGGGTCATCATAGGGAACACTAGGATCTAACTGACATTGTTCAAGGGAAACGAGAATCACATACTTGAACTGTTCACTTAAAAATTTCCAATCGACATCCCTTTTAGGGAATTCAAAGCAATAATAAACGAATCTGATAGAGAAGTCATCTAAATATTCTTGAGGTTCCATTATGATGTCATTTAACTTTATTAAAACGTTATGAAGATCATACCTGTGAAAAGCTTGTTGTAATTCACTGGCGAGTTGTTCAAAAAAATGGATGGAAGCTTCCGGCAATATGCGGCACCATTGCTTAACGTGACCCTCGAGGGTGAGGAAGAAAAGAAAACATATCAAACCTTCACTTTCAATTTTGTAGCACTCACCAAAGTCATAGAAATATAAAAGGTGTTAGGTTATGGACACCCCATTTTCACCATCAAATTTTAACTGGGACAAGTGATACATATGTTCATCGGGGATGAAGTATTGAGGCTCATAAAACTTCAACAAACATCTCGAGAGAATGATTTGGGGACGAGCCATTACAGATATGAGATTAACTGTAGGCTCTCAGGGCTCAGCTTGTCATCTGGCCCTCCTTCTAGCGCCATTTCTGTTGATGGGAAAATCTATCCGGCCAACAGCAGGGGATATCCCCAGTAAAAGGTCCCAATTAGACCTTGAACCATTTGGAATAGGGATCCCGTCTGGGGTGTGGGTCTGGCTACTACTGATTTCTCCTTTGCTTTGGGTCTCACTTAAACTCAATAAAACAGTGGATACACACCTAATCAACTGATACAATACATATGATTGATGCATTAAACACGTATATAACACTATGCATAGCGAGACAATTAATAAAGCATACACACTGAAGGAGGTGTCGTTAGCAACACATCTATGGGGTTATGCTTGTGAGGTATTCTGACCACAAAAAAATAGTTCTTTATGGCAAGATGCCCCTTTACTTCCTAAAGATAAAACGAAAGTCATTAACATCCATTAAGAGAGCAATGAAAAACTGAACATCATTAACACAAGCACAGATAGCCGTGATGCACAAATGATGCCATTAAGAGTGCAGCTTCATTAATCAAAGGATATTTGAAACTATATAAGAAATACACATAGTGTTCGCACAGCAAAACACATCAGATCCAACAAAGGGGTTTTCCAAAATTCTTGTATTCGTGTTTCAATGTGTAATCCTCTGGTAATACAATATATTCAACTCGCGTCCTAAACAAAATATCCATTTACAAGCTCCCGAAGGAGTATTTATAATACAAAACCTGCCCTTTAGGCTTCCTTGAATTTTCATCTTCCTGACCGTTGGGTTTCCTTGCGACCCAGTCTTTTCTGCGACCTGCGACCTCGGTGAATATGCGACCTGCGACCTCGGTAAATATGTGACTTGCGACCTCGGCAGATGTGTGACCTTGTGACCTTGGCAGATGTGCGACCTTGCGACCTAGAATATGTGAGACCTGCGACCTCGGCAGATGTGCGACCTTGCAACCTAGGCAGATGTGCGACCTGGGGTTTTATCCTTTTCACCTTTCTCCTTTTGAGATGGTCTTAGCTCCCGCCACATGAACCAGCACTTCTGGGTGAGCGACAAACTTCCTCGTCTGGGTCGTCATCACAATCTCCTCATGTTACCTGCGTGTAAGCATATTAGATTAGCCATTAGCCTCATCCACATAAATATTTTTATGCGTGTTGAAGAAAAATAAAGATACAATAAAAGAAAATGCAGATACATAAGAAGCATATTAACAGATAACATCAAGGGATTTTAACGATTAGCTCAGACCCCTATGTAGTCCTGTTCTGTAGGCGATATATGCTTGGAGAAAAGAGGCCATTCCGAATTGGGGTCGCATGGTCGGAGCTTTCAAGGGTCACAACCTCTAGTGGACATATCATTCTGCAACCTTACGACCTTAGAGGGATCGCACAGTCGCATGGTCGCATTTTCTGTCCAGCAGCGCGCATTGCGACTCAGCGACTTGGAGGGGTCGCGCGAGTTGATCTTTGCGTGGGTCGCAATCTCAAAAGGGGTCACAGGGTCGCAAATATCATCTGTCTCATAAATTTGCGACTTGCGACTTGGAAGAAATGCGACTGGAAGAAATGCGACCTGGCCGAGGTCACATAGTCGCAAACGTTGGGCAAGTCCCATTTAGTTGTTTTTGGGTATGCTGCGACTCAATGTCCCAGGATGGATTGCGACTTGATCAAGGGTCGCATGGTCGCGTTCTTGCTGCTACAACCGACGTACAACTGTGCAACTTGATCAGCCATTGCCTCCATATTCAATCGAGCTTGCTCTCACTTAACGCGCGGTCATCTGAGGTTGAGTTATGCCATGACATCTCCTGCAATGTTCCACCCACTTTGGATAATGGCGTTCTACATATTAACCACGCAGAAAGTTGGCAAACACATGTTCAGCGTTTAGGATCACTATAGCGTTTGCAGTAAACTTTCAAGAGCATTAACCTCCTTCTCTTTTCGAACTTCTGCCGCACCACACGTTGAAAGGAAGGACTCAAGATTCCTGCGTTGGCCTCAAAACTCCTTAAAATAATCGAGTGGTCACAAGGATGATTAATGCTTCGTGCAATCTCTCCATGGCACCATGATTGAAATTTTATTTATGAATTTCTATGACAGATGCATCGAAATATCATAGCTCTTCGGGCTCCATCGATTCTAATTCCAACGCACATGCCATAGGTATGACAGAGAGAACACTATCTGGTGTATGAGCCACGGTTTTTCCTCCGTCGTCCTGTGAAAATCATGTTCCATAGTCGTTGTGTGTTTGTTCAAATGAGCGTTTCACTTTTCCCTGCAAATCAATATCCTCTGACAGTGACAAAGCAATATAGTTGAATCTGTGTGCATGCATTCTGGACGGGATTATGTTGCCATTTTTCCACGCTATCCCAGCTAAATCCACACGCATGCGTCCAGGATGGAATTGCATGCCACTTTTCACGTTTTCACAGCTAAATCACGCTGGATAATATTGAACACTGTCGTCTCCACCGAAACACTGAGATATGGGTGGTTACTGAACACAGCGCTTTGCATGGGAAACGTTTTCACCAAGGTGGAAAACGCTGGGGTTTTCTCAAACTGGATCACACATCCTTTGACACACGGTGGAGAGCCAAGAATCATGTCGTGGACTGCCTCATGCGCGTTGTAACTGCGCTTCCCATGGTTTCAGTTATCGTTGTAATGGCAACAAGAGGAAAAAACCCTCCATGCGCGGCTTTAATTGAGAATAGAAAATGCATGTACGCCTCCCATGATAGAAAAAGAGTGAAGAACAGTGACAGCTGGTAATGAACGCAATCGGTGCTAATGAGAACGTTCAACCCGCTCCACCTTAGCCAATTATCATTGTTAAACCTTCTGTTCATGGCTTGGATGACTTTTGACTATTATCGCACCGGAGATATCATAATACGTTGGCTGCCACTCTAGGTTTGTCGTGACTGCGCCTCGTACTTTAAACATAAGTTTTGATCGCATATGTCCACCATAGAAATATTTAAGCCCATTTGAACTGTGTTTTCATATATCTCTGACCGTGTTTTAATTTTAACGTTGACTGTTGTATATCCACGCTCCATATTTAAAACTCCAGCCATTACATATATATAAACATTTACGTTGGGCAAACATAAAATTGGCCATTATATGTATATGCTCGACGTTGAAACGTATCATTTGAGCCAATCGACATATTTACACCCCATACAATGTGCCCATGCATTTCTACGCCACGTTTCCACGTAACATTGACTGTTATATAAATCTGCCCCACGTGGATTGAAACTGCACCATCAACACATTGACGTTCATCTGTAGTTCTGCTCCATATTTTACAAATAAACCTTGACCATTATATATTCGCTCAACATGTTTTAACATAGGTCAAGACTGCACCCTATGAATATTTGAGTTCAATTTTCATGAGTCTTCATATGGTTCTGATCTGCCAATTTAATCGTAAAGTCGACCACCTTATATATTTGCCTCTAATTCTTTATCGTAAATTGAAACGTGCCATCGAATGTTTGACTTTATGTAATGCACCAAAGTCATTATAACATGTTACTATGGGTTTGTTACAACATCCCGCTTCATGTTTTAAACATAACTTTGAAAACTATATCCGCCATGGAAATATTAAGCTCATTTGTAATTTTTTTCCATATAGTCTCGACTCACCATTTTATATGGTTTGGAAACCACATGGTCTTGCGCCTTGGTTTTAAACTTGCAATGTAACCCTAGCCCATCAAATGTGCGCCTACTTGCAATGGTTTCACATAGTTCTGCTCCACGATCTCCCATGATTTCGACACCATATGGTTTTTATTTGCCTTGTTTTAATTATATAATATCAAAACCATAACCTTGGTCCATTGAATGTGCATCCACTGTGTAGCTTAGGTTCAACACAGATTGCTTCTTGAAGGTGCGTTTAGATATTCAAAATTGTGCCAAAACTATTAATGCACCAATTTTCTGAACAAACAGCCTAAATCTCACCAACAAACCTACACCTGTACTTTGATGGCTGATGAGGCACTTTTAGCTGTGTAATTGTCTTGCCAACATCTATTGTGTGCTCTTAATATGGGATCTTCGTTAATAACGTGAGAAACTCTTTTCTTTTGATATTAACGGCATTATCATAAGATTTTTCTGGTGCCCAGTGCTTCCTTGTTCCTTTCAGTGAATGAACACACATCACATCATCCTCTATCTGAAAATAATGTTAACTTGCTCTTCCACCCCACTTGTGGGTGCATCCTTGTCATCCACCTTAATCATGGTCTTCAAAGGTGGCCTTATGTCTCATATCCACCTAAGCGGGACATGTGGATGAAAGTGTCATGTTTCATAGCTGTGACCTTGTCATTGAGCTTAATCTTATTCCCTCGGTGCCATGACAATCATTGATGAGTTTATTAGTCGGCGATTGACCTGTATAAACAACATAACATTAATTAGTTCACAGTTATTCTTCGCGAAAGGTGCCCCTAGATAAAATATATGAGACCAATGAACATAAGAGAAGTATTAAAACAACTCGCTTAATGACCCATGGCGAGGGAGCTATTAGTGTACATCCTGAGTGCATGGAAAGTTCTTATTTGAACGTATGTTGGGTGATCCCTCCCTCACATGGCATGATTGCAGCAACAGCACCTGATCATGATGGTGAGAGAGCTCATGAGGGGTTGGGGATAGGTCGCTGGGAGGTCACTGATTGCAGGTTTGGCGAAAGACCCTAACGACTAAGCGAGTAGAGGGGGACCTGAAATTTTAAATATACCCAAAATTTTGGGTGGTGTTGTAGCAGCTACAACAAATGGCAAACCATTGGTAGAATCCAGCATCTCTGTCAATATCACAATAATAGTCTGAGTTCAGATAATGATGCAAGGGAATATTGAACAAGTTCCGTGGGTACCCTTTGTATTACTTTGGTCCTTTACAGGTATGCCTAATCCTTGTGCCTCAACTAAGTCTCGCTAATCAGAAACACATCAAAGAGAAAGCTCTCAGACACCAGTAGCTTGTTGATGATGTGAAGAGCAAGGCAGTGGGTTTATTATTTTCAGGATTTTTTAAAGTAATTTTTTGGTGTTTCTCCGCTGCCAGCAGGCGTGGACAGTACCCCGGCAGAGTCACTTCAATAAATCACAAACGTTGCTCCGCTGCCAGTGAGCCTGGTCAGTACCCCGGCGGAGTCGTTGCATTACCTCTCTATGCAGGAAGCCTTTCTCGATCCTTTACCCTTATTTGTTTCATGTGCTTGCAACACTTATTTTCATGTGCTCGTGGCACTTATTTTCGTGGGCGGATGAGGGATCCCGACTTATTTGACGGGCAAAAGAGATTGTTTCTTGTTTTACAGAAACTGAAAGATATCCTGACTTGGGTTTTCCCTTGTGCCCAACCTTCACATCCCATCTACCACAATATGCGAAGCGCGCAAAACAAATCATTAAGACGCCCAAGACTATGCTGGGCACAAGACTTAGGCTTACGGGTATGGGCCATTTCAAGCTCATTAGGTGAGAATGATTAACTAGTTGTAGGTGAGAAAGAGGCGCGATACAAGCAATAATTATTTATGCGGCAACAAGTAAACTAAAAAGAAATGAGTGCAAAACAATTGTAACATGATGATGCCTAGGAAATTTATCGTAAACAGGAATAGTAAACACACTTTTAAACTATGAAGAAAAAATTTGGCAAGTAAACCTAATTAACTTTGAACTAAAATTTTTTATTGCAGGTCCTAGCTAGCCTACACCTAAACCCTAGTTTAACCACTGATGCGGTCGGGTTATGTAAAATCAGCTTTCCAGTGCAGCCACCGCGTTAGTTCCCGACCTGCCAGAACAACAATGATCAGGATCAGAGCTAGTATCCAAAAAAGTGCAGCAGCAACAAAACTTACCTGAGGAGCAGGTGCAACGGAAAGACGATCATAGATACTTACCAAAGAACATGCCAGAATAGATTGTGCAAGTTGAATCCCACTCTCATCTTGATACACGGCAATACGTTCTTGAAGCTCAACATTTATTAATGACACATAATCATTCATGCACAATCCTAGGTCTGATGGGCGTTGGGCAGGCCATTTCCTATTTGTAGGCACATCCACCGAATAGATTTGGTCGAGTTGACCGGCAATCTCATCATGGTTTTGAGGACCATCAGTTTTATGGAATGGAAACAATAAGCATGTGCCACGTGAATTATAGGTGCTTGCGCATCCAAGTGCAGAAACCCTAGTTTTGAAAACCCTAGTTCGGGGTTGCTCCTGGGTTTGGTCAAGGGTGTGAGGATCAAACTCTAGACCTTCGAGCAGGGGGTTTCCTGACTTTGAAAGTTGGGCGAGATCATCAAGCGACTGGATGTGATCATGGATTGTGGTGAGTTGCAAAATGTCAGTGGGCTTTGTATCAAGTCGGTCAAATGTTTGCGTAATGATAGATTGATGACCCAAGGTATCGGATTCTCCATATTTACCAGGGTGGAGTGAAATCGACATGGTTATGCTGGGAGGAGCATGGTACTTGGGGATCGTTATTTCAAAAATGGTTGGCAGAAGCTGGAGCGCTTCGATTTTCTAATGGGTACTTGAATATTCCCGAAGAAAATCATCGAATTCTAGTGTCTCTATATCGTTGGCAAAGATATGCAAGTGACCGTCCTCGTCGATATGATTGAATATGCTTTCAGATAAGGAGTGATCACTACGACCATTGATTTGATCAAGTTGGGTACTTGGCAAGTTAGGCTCCCCGGGAGTTACCAACTGGGATGGATCATTAAAGAGGACATCTTGAGGTTGCCTAGACCGGAAATCGCTCCTATGGTTGTCTAAAGATTCCAAGTGAGAATGATCAGATCTAAAAGATTCATCGATTTTGAACTGTGATTGTGAAACACCATCTGCATGCTTTTGATTGTCGCCAATACCAGTATAAGGAAATTTTGGACGTCTCGAAGAGATTACTGGTATGGTGGGATCAAGAAACAAACTGGGGAATAATGAACGAACTAATTGAGTCGCAGGGGCGTTAATCATACAAGGCTTTTCAACATGCCCATTCGTGTCATTCCGAGGAAATAATGATCTGGAAGGCCCTGCAAGGGAAATGACTGCATCCGGGATAGGAGTCGATTCATAGTCCGTATGTGAATCAGATTTAATACTGTGTCCAGGGAAACATCGAGTGGGCTCAAGGTAGGTTTCATGAACCGAGAGGGATAATGAGCCACTGGGGTTTTCAAACTCTGATTTGACATGGTGCGTGAAATATTCAAAGGTAGTGCAATAAGCTTTATCCTCTTGCCAGTGTCTATCCTCGCTCAGGACTTTCGAGGTCACAACTCCACTACCCGACAACTCAGGGGGAGGGGTGAGAATATCACAAATAGAAACACTCACCTTGGAGGCTTGAATGTGTTCTGGACTCGAGGAGATGGACAACGAAGCATTACGTACAAAATCTGAACAGCCGGTAACTTGCGGGTCATCATAGGGAACACTAGGATCTAACTGACATTGTTCAAGGGAAACGAGAATCACATACTTGAACTTTTCACTTAAACATTTTCAATCGACATCCCTTTCGAGGAACTCAAAGCAATAATGAACGAATCTGATAGAGAAGTCATATAAAGATTCCTGAGGTTCCATTCTGATTTCATTTAACTTTATTAAAACGTTATGAAGATCATACATGTGAAAAGCTTGTTGTAATTCACTGGCGAGTTGTTCAAACGAATGGATGGAAGCGTCCGGCAATGTGCGACACCATTTCTTAGCGTGACCCTCAAGGGTGCGGAAGAAAAGAAAACATATCAAACCTTCATTTTCAATTTCGTAGCACTCACCAAAGTCATAGAAATCTAAAAGGTGTTGGGTTATGGACACCCCATTTTCACCATCAAATTTTAACTAGGACAAGTGATACATATGTTCATCGGGGATGAAGTATTGAGGCTCATAAAACTACGACAAACATCTCGGGAGAATGATTTGGGGACGACCCATTACAGATATGAGATTAACTATAGGCTCTCAGGGCTCAACTTGTCATCTGGCCCTCCTTCTAGCGCCAATTCTGTTGATGGGAAAATCTATTCGGCCAACAGCAGGGGATATCCCCAGTAAAAGGTCCCAATTAGACCTTGAACCGTTTGGAATAGGGATCCCGTCCGGGGTGTGGGTCCGGCTACCACTGATTTCTCCTTTGCTTTGGGTCTCGCTTAAACTCTATAAAACAGTGGATACACACCTAATCAACTGATACAAGACATATGATTGATGCATTAAACATGTATATAACACTATGCGTAGCGAGACAATTAATAAAACATACACGCCGAAGGAGGTGTCGTTAGCAACCCATCTATGGGGTTATGCTTGTGAGGTATTCTGACCACAAAAGAAATAGTTCTTTATGGCGATATGCCCCTTTACTTCCTGAAAGATAAAACGAAATGCTAATAAACAAAGTCATTAACATCCATTAAGAGAGCAATGAAAAACTAACATCATTAACATAAGCACAGATAGCTGTGATGCACAAATGATGCCATTAAGAGTGCAGCTTCATTAATCAAAGGATATTTGAAACTGCATAAGAAATACACATAGTGTTCGCACAACAAAACACATCAGATCCAACAAAGGGGTTTTTAAAAATGCTTGTATTTGTGATTCAATGTGTAATACTCTGGTAATACAATATATTCAACTCAAGTCCTAAACAAAAGATTCGTTTACAAGCTCCCGAACGAGTATTTATAATACAAAACCTGCCCTTTAGGCTTCCTTGACTTTTCATCTTCCTGATCGTTGGGTTTCCTTGCGACCCAGTCTTTTCTGCGACCTGCGACCTCGGCGAATCTGCGACCTGCGACCTCGGTAAATAAGCGACTTGCGACCTTGGCAGATGTGCGATCTTATGACCTCGGCAGATGTGTGACCTTGTGACCTAGGCAGATGTGCGACCTACGACCTCGGCAGATTTGCGACCTTGCGACCTAGGCAGATGTGCGACCTGGGGTTTTATCCTTTTCACCTTTCTCCTTTTGAGATGGTCTTAGCTCCCACCACATGAACCAGCACTTCTGGGTGAGCGACAAACTTCCTCGTCTGGGTCGTCATCACAATCTCCTCATGTTACCTGCATGTAAGCATATTAGATTAGCCATTAGCCTCATCCACATAAATATGTTTATGCATGTTGAAGAAAAATAAAGATACAATAAAAGAAAATGCAGATGCATAAGAAGCATATTGACAGATAACATCAAGGGATTTTAATGATTAGCTCGGACCCCTGTGTAGTCCTGTTTTGTAAGTGATATATGCTTGGAGAAAAGAGGCCATTCCGAATCGGGGTCGCATGGTCGGAGCTTTCAAGGGTCGCAACCTCTAGTGGACATATCATTCTGTGACCTTGCGACCTTGGAGGGGTCGCACAGTCGCATGGTCACATTTTCCGTCCAACAGCGCGCATTGCGACTCAGCGACCTGGAGGGGTCACGTGACTTGATCTCTGCGTGGGTCGCAATCTCAAAAGGGGTCGCAGGGTCACAAATATCATCTGTCTCATAGATTTGCGACTTGCGACTTGGAAGAAATGCGACCTAACCAAGGTCGCATAGTCGCAAATGTTGGGCAAGTCGCATTTAGTTGTTTTTGGGTATGCTGCGACTCAACGACCCAGGATGGATTGCGACTTGATCAGGGGTCGCATGGTCGCATTCTTGCTTCTACAATCGACGTACAACTGTGCGACTTGATTAACCATTGCCTCACTATTGAATCAAGCTTGCTCTCACTTAACGCGCAGTCATCTAAGGTTGAGTTACGTCGTGACATCTCCTGCAATGTTCCGCCCACTTTGGATAATGACGTTCTACATATTAACCACGCAGAAAGTTGGCAAACGCATGTTCAGCGTTTAGGATCTCTATAGCGTTTGCAGTAAACTTTCAAGAGCATTAACCTCCTGCTCTTTTCGAACTTCTACCACACCACACGCTGAAAGGCAGGACTCAAGATTCCTGCGCTGGCCTCAAAACTCCTTAAAAGAATCGAGTGGTTGCAAGGATGATTAATCCTTCGTGCAATCTCTCCACGCCACCATGACTGAAATTTTATCTGTGAATTGCTATGACGAATGCATCGAAAGATCATAGCTCTTCGGGCTCCATCAATTCTAATTCCAACGCACAGGCCATAGGTATGACAGAGAGAACGCTATCTGGTGTATGAGCCACGGTTTTTCCTCCGTCGTCCTGTGAAAATCATGTTCCATAGTCGCTGTGTGTTTGTTCAAACGAGCATTTCACTTTTCCCTGCAAATCAATATCCTCTGACAGTGACAAAGCAATACAGCTGAATCTGTGTGCATGCATTTTGGACGGGATTATGTTGCCATTTTTCCATGCTATCCCAGCTAAATCCACGTGCATGCGTCTAG
Source organism: Pinus albicaulis (assembly GCA_034641835.2). Lineage (NCBI taxonomy): Eukaryota > Viridiplantae > Streptophyta > Pinopsida > Pinales > Pinaceae > Pinus > Pinus albicaulis. The sequence goes on from MU968406.1 coordinate 776,430, forward strand.
GATGGAATTGCATGCCACTTTTCACACTGTCACAGCTAAATCATGCTGGATAATATCGAACACCGTCGCCTCCACCGAAACACGGAGATATGGGCGGTTACTGAACGCAGCGCTTTGCATGGGAAACTTTTTCACCAAGGTGGAAAACGCTGGGGTTTTCTCAAACTGGATCACACATCCTTTGACATGCGACAGAGAGCCAAGAATCACGCTGTGGACTGCCTCATGTGCGCTGTAACTGTGCTTCCCATGGTTTCAGTCATCGTTGTAATGGAAACAAGAGGAAAACACCCTCCATGCGTGACTTTAATTGAGAATAGAAAATGCATGTACGCCTCCCATGATAGAAAGCGAGTGAAGAACAGTAACAGCTAGTAATGAACGCAATCGGTGTTGACGAGAACGTTCAACCCACTCCACCTTAGCCAATTATTGTTGTTAAACCTTCTGTTCACAGCTTGAGCAAATTTTGACTATTATCGCACCGGAGATATCATAATATGTTGGCTGCCACTCTAGGTTTGTCGTGACTGCGCCTCGTACTTTAAACATAAGTTTTTATCGCATCTGTCCACCATAGAAATATTTAAGCCCATTTGAATTGTGTTTTCATATAGCTCTGACCGTGTTTTAATTTTAATGTTGACTGCTGTATATCCACGCTCCATATTTAAAACTCCAGCCATTATATATATAAACATTTACGTTGGGAAAACGTAAAATTGGCCATTATATGTATACGCTCGACGTTGAAATGCATCATTTGAGCCAATCGACATATTTACGCCCCATACAACGTGCCCATGCATTTCTGTGCCATGTTTCCACGTAACATTGACTGTTATATAAATCTGCCCCACGTGGATTGAAACTGCACCATCAACACATTGGCGTTCATCTGTAGTTCCGCTCCATATTTTACAAATAAACCTTGACCATTATATATTCGCTCAACACGTTTTAACATAGGTCAAGACTTCACCCTAGGAATATTTGAGTTCAATTGTCATGAGTCTTCATATGGGTCTAATCCGCCAATTTAATCGTAAAGTCGACCACCTTATATATTTGCCTCTAATGCTTTATTGTAAATTGAAATGTGCCATCGAATGTTTGACTTTATGTAACGCACCAAAGTCATTATAACATGTTACTATGGGTTTGTTACAACATCCCGCTTCATGTTTTAAACATAACTTTGAAAACTATATCTGCCATGGAAATATTAAGCTCATTTGTAATGTTTTCCATATAGTCTCGACTCACCATTTTATATGGTTTGGAAACCACATGGTCTTGCGCCTTGGTTTTAAACTTGCAATGTAACCCTGGCCCATCAAATGTGCGCCTACTTGCAATGGTTTCACATAGTTCTGCTCCACGATCTCCCATGATTTCGACACCATATGGTTTTTATTTGCCTTGTTTTAATTATATAATATCAAAACCATAACCTTGGTCCATTGAATATGCATCCATTGTGTAGCTTAGGTTCAACACAGATTTCTTCTTGAAGGTGCGTTTAGATATTCAAAATTGTGCCAAAACTATTAATGCACCAATTTTCTGAACAAACAGCCTAAATCTCACCAACAAACCTACACCTGTACTTTGATGGATGATGAGGCACTTTTAGCTGTGTAATTGTCTTGCCAACATCTGTTGTGCGCTCTTAATATGGGATCTCCGTTAATAACGTGAGAAACTCTTGTCTTTTGATATTAACAGCATTATCATAAGATTTTTCTGGTGCTCAGTGCTTCCTTGTTCCTTTCAGTGAATGAACACACACCACATCATCCTCCATCTGAAAATAATGTTAACTTGCTCTTCCACCCCACTTGTGGGTGCATCCTTGTCATCCACCTTAATCATGGTCTTCAAAGGTGGCCTTATGTCTCATGTCCACCTAAGTGGGACATGTGGATGAAAGTGTCATGTTTCACAGCTGTGACCTTGTCATTGAGCTTAATCTTATTCCCTCGGTGCCATGAAAATCATTAATGAGTTTATTAGTCGGGGATTGACCTGTATAAACAAAATAACATTAATTAGTTCACAGTTATTCTTCGCGAAAGGTGCCCCTAGATAAAATATATGATACCAATGAACATAAGATAAGTATTCAAACAACTCGCTTAATGACCCATGGCGAGGGAGCTATTAATGTACATCCTGAGTGCACGGAAAGTTCTTATTTGAATGTATGCTGGGTGATCCCTCCCTCACATGGCGTGATTGCAGTAGTAGCACTTGATCATGATGGTGAGAGAGCTCCTGAGGGGATGGGGATAGGCCGCTGGGAGGTCACTAATTGCAGGTTCGGAAAAATACCCTAACGACTAAGCGAGCAGAGGGGGACCCGAAATTTTAAATATACCCAAAATTTTGGGTGGTGTTGCAGTGGCTACAACAGGTGAATAAGTTTGACCATGTATGAATATGGTTGAGTTTTTTTGACTATGTTTGACCATAAGAAAGCATGATTTGTAGTCCATGACGATTGATGATAATGGTTTACGTATGGGTGACATTATGGTTGACCATGTTTGACCATATTTTATAATATTTGACTAAAGTTGGGCATGCATGACCTTGTTTGACCATATTTAACTAATATAAGGAAAATATTAAGGATCCATATATTTTAAAGTGTAAAAATATTGGAGAATCTTCATTGTCTTGAAGTTCAAACTATAAAATGTTTAATGACTTTTTAGTAAAAATATTCAAATTTCTAATGTTCTCACATGGTAAATTCTAGAAAATTTTGGTAATCTTAAAACAGAATAATGTTATACCATAGAATATGGGTGAAATGTTTTTAGAAAAAATGGAAGTTGGTTAATCTTTTTTCTAGAAAAATCATGGAAAATTATCCCATGCATGAAATTTAGCCCTTGAAAATTTCATTGCTATAGTTGACCATGGTTGAATATGGTTAATGGTGTTCTACTATGGTTGATAATATTTTACTAGGGTTGATTATGAGTGACTATTCTTTCTAATGGGTGACCATGTTTGGCTATGGCCGACTATGGTTGACCATGTATAACCATGGGTGAATATTGTTGAGCATGCTTTATTTGGTTGACCATGTTTGACTATATATGAGAATCATTGAATGTAGTTTTATTTGGTTAGTCATAATTGTCTACAATTTAATTTGGTTGAATATTTTTGTTATCACTCCATTTTAGCTAACTACGAGTAACATTTTGTCATCATGGTTGGCTATGTTTAATCAAGTTGAAATATAGTTAACTTTGATTGACCATGTGGTTTATAGTATAATAATATCATATTTCAACAATAAAAGAAACATGATAATAATAATTTTAACATTGGTAATTTAACTTTCTCTCGCATTTAGAAGAATTAGATCTAATATGTTCAACAATGAATAGAAATTGATTGGTATCACCCCAACATTTACTAATTATTGCATTATCGATCCTAAATCTTGGACTTCGTGTATATATATATATATATATATATATATATATATATATATATATATTATTGATCATTCATAATATATACAAGTAATTATTTCTTATTTATATAAAAGTTGGCTAATTCATATTATTAATGAATCAATAAAATAAGATTTATTAGTTGTGTTGTGTTCTTAAATTAAGCTTGCTTGACTTGTATTGAATTGCCACATCTATTAATTTTTATGTCATATTATTAATTTCATTAATGATTATGTTCTATTATGACATTTATAAATGGTTATGATGGGTTATGATGCAGTGTGACATACATTTTGGTTAAATTATGTTGCAATTCTATGTTTATTAATAGATATGTTACATTATGATATTTATCAAAATATAAGTTTGATTGCAACATTAATTGATGGTTATGTGTCATTGTAACATTACTCAACGATTATTTCACACCAGCAAATTCTTCAATGGCTCTAGCGCATTATAAGATTCACCAACTTTTAATTCATAGTGTCTTACTTAATAGTTATTTCACATTATAATGTTGCTCAATAATTATGCCATATTCTTAAGGATTATGTTTCACTTCAACCTTCATCAATAATTATGTTTTATTACCTTATTAAATGCTTAATTGTGTTACAATATTTCTTAATGATTATATTGGATTAAGTTATATTTCATATTATAGATCCATTTTCCATAAAAGAGACTTGGGTTTGACTTACAAGTTACATTTATAGAGTGTGAATACTAATAAAAAAAGTTATATTTAAAGTTGAGATCATTATTATGCCACCTTGTGATATTAATGGGTTGACATCATGATATTATGATTCACTACATAACATTCTATGGGTAACATTATGCCACATTTTTATGTTAAGTAAGGTTTGGAATTTAATGATGAAGATTAATTATGATTGATTCTATGTTAATGTGGTCAATTTTGGATATGTTTGGTTAACTAATTTTTTTGGTGGTAAACAACTTTGCACTATATTATAGAAAGGAAACTAAGTACAAAATTCATCTCCAAAGACCTTTTCCTCTCTTGTCAGACAAATTTAGAGAGCATAGGGCATGGAGGAAAACAGTTACACCTAGTATCAAAATTTATTTCCACTTGGCCTACTCGTCATGCCATACTATACATTTACCAAAATTAAACCACATCTACAATAATAAACAACCACTCAAGGAGGCAGATTGGGCAGAAAGACAGGAGGGCAGCAAAGAGAGTTGCATGATTATGCATGTGGAAGTCAATGTATTATATCCTCGCCTCTAAAGTGCGAAGGTGATCATCGATGTGCCATTGTTGTCGTTGAAGACTTTCCAATTTTCCTAGGATCTCATTCTGCACATGATGAACATCATTGATGTAAGCCACCAGTTCATTCTGGTCCTCGTAGCATTGGTTCCTCATAATATCTATATTTAGTTGGACATTGTACAACTAGTTTGCGATCGTATCCAGGGTGAAGGAGCTAAAGCGTGCCCAGAGAGCGAGCAAGAGAAATCGCCACATCCTCCTCCGTGTCCCACCTGGTGGCATCATCAAAGAACAAGTGGGTGCCCTAATTATGTTGCTAATTCACTTCTGGATGAGGAGCAACTCCCCCTCCTTTCTCCCCCCCACCCCTCCCCTCCCCGCCCCGAGCATGGATGACCTCTTTGACGTGACATTGAGGCAAGCAGCAACATTTTCCAAGAGTCTTGCAGTTTAAACTCACTTTTTACATAAAAACCAGATTGAACATAATTGAGCAGTGGTCTGGAAATCAAAAAACCAATTACGAGACCCTGGCGACCTAGGATTGGAGGCTTGACACTTCAAATTTTGGAGACTCTCCGTGACATCCCAAATTAAGCTCATGTGAATTGCAACCCTCCCAATGAGACTTGCGTGACCCACCAAGCTAAAAGGACAACAGGAGGAGGTCATCACAGAACCACCCCTTCCAATACGGATGGAAATATCTTGAATCAAATCCCACCTCGAAACCAAACTAGAACCAAACCACATACTTAGTAACCAGTGATGAGGCCCAGAGCCCAATTTATCCTCTGTGGGCAAAGTTGCATTCACAAACAACAAAATTTGAACACCCCAGCAGAGCAATAGTGCCACAACCACCCTCGGCGTGCCATGATCCCACAGGAATCCCCAAGTCAAGACCTCGCCTTTCCCCTAGCAAATCCATACCACACATCCCTCGCCTGCCCAAGGCCATGACTGTTGTCGAGAAAACCACAGTTTGAAACCCAAATTCTCATCAGACCCCAGCTCATCGCCCAACAAAATACACTGAAATTTTTCCCAAACAGAGATGGAGATTTAACGATGCAGCTAGCGGGAAGGATGACCACCTGATGGGTATTATTGATTCCCATAGCCATTAAGGATAATTCAATGGGTGCGGGGAAGCTAGGCAGGCTTTGTACGCTACCCATTCACCACACGTTTTTTCAATTCCGTCACCCGAACACGGAAATTTTGGTTAATTATAATTATATTTAGTTAATTATAAGATTTTTTTTTAATTATGCTTCATGTTTATTTTTAATGTTTTACTATTTACCGTGTTTATAATTGGTTATAATTGAATTAGTTTATTATGATTGAATTTAGTTAATTATTGTTATAAATATATATGATTGATAATTGTTTATTTAACTTCAATTCACTTTGACATTTTAATATATAATGATAAACAATTTTTTTAAATCTTACACGAATTATTTTGTGAATTATTATTATAATATAATTTTCAAAGTGTTTAATTAAATAATTGAAGTTAATTTTGTTTTTTATTTATCATTCTTATATGTATATTTGATTTTGGATAAATATTTTATAATTTTCATTAAATTAATAAATATATTCAATATAATATAACCTAGAAGAATTTATTAAAAAAAATATTTTTTATATTATTAAAATAAACAGTTATAAAAAAAGAATACTAAAATTTATATAACAATTTCAGGATATATTTTATTTTGAATCCATTTTTTTTTTGTATTTACCACTAAATTAATAAATGATGATAATGATAATTAACATTTATTGAGGCTAGATTTAGTATATTGAAATTTAAGTAATGTAAATAATCACTTGGATTTTATTAAATTTTAATTTTTTTAATTCTTGAAAAGTATTAAGAGAAATTTTCTTTAATATTTCTAGTTTTAATGGGTTAAAATTTTAGGACGGTTAAGATTGTGGAAAATGCTTTGAAATTGTGATTCAATGTGGTTGTACAAAGAAAAAATTAAGAGGAAATGCTATAATCTTTTTCTTTTTTAATTTCACAAAGTTGAAAATTTATTTTAAACCCATAGTGTTGTTGAAACTATTCAGCATCTTATTAGAGGATTTTTGAGGGAAAAAAAAGATATCAAAATTGAAATAAAAAAAATTCAACCAATAGGATTGAAGATAAAGATGTCTACCATTATGGGAAATATTTTTGAAGGAAAAAGAATAACACTACAATTTTTAATTACATTTTTTACTTATCTCTTTAAGTTTATTCAAATTTCAATTTTATGATGTCATTGGATGTAAACTTAAATTTTGCATTGAATGAATCCCAAGTCTACGTACTTTTTCTCAAACCAAAGTGAGAAAAAAAAAGTTTCCAATTTATTTCACTTTTGGTTTTTCCAAAACTATGTAAAGTCACAACCCATTGGATGAAAAATCGAATTTGATGTAAAATTTGATTTTGCATGCAATAAGTACCTACACTTGAAATTTGAAGAAGCCTATAAAAAGGTAATTTGATATGAATAATAAAAGTAATTTTACTTCTTATACTTTAAAAATTCATCAATCTATTAGTTTCCTTACCAGAAGCATTTTAGACCTCAAATTCGCCATAATTTGTTTCACCCTGGAGCTTGTGAGACTTTGTTTTTATTTTAGCAATGTTGCTTTTTTTTCTTTTTTTCTTTATGCAAGTCAAGACAAAGCAATACTTTTGATCTTTTATATTAGTGATCATCATATTCTTACAGTACCTTAATTTTATTTTATCCTCTATTTGTTATTGCACCACAAACTTGCTTTAAATTCTTTAATAAAGTCAAGACAAAATGATACTTCTGATCTTTTAGATTAGTGATCATCATCTTCTTATAGTAACTTAATTTTATCTTATCCTCTATTTTTTATTGCACCACAAATTTTCCTTAAATTTAGGTGTAACAATATTTTTAATTTTATCTATTTTTCCATCCCCATTTGAGTTTTAAGTGGTTTTGACTAGTATTTGAAGAAATCCTAAGAAGCTTGTTGTCTTTCATGTTGTTTATCTTGTTATTGTACACTAGGTCATTAGTCATAGTCATTCTCTCAATGGGAGAAAAACTCACTTATCTTGTTATTGTACAGTAGGTCATTAGTCATAGTCATTCTTGTACTGGGAGAAAGACTCACTTATATGAAAGTGATAAGATAGGGTTTATTGCCTTTAATTTTGAGATTATAAGTTCTAAAACCAACCTGGAGTTTTTCTATTTTTCTCTTGAATTCTACAGAGATATTGCAACACAATTTCAAAGAAGTTTATTTTTCTTCCATAACCAAAGATCCACTAATTTACTATTGTTTTGAAATCTACCATAAATTTCCCACCCTTCATTTATATTTTTCTAATTATATAACTCTAGTTCAATTTGTATAAATTTCCACCCTCCATTTATATTTTTCTCAATTATATAACTCTAATTCAATTTGTATGGAATATCAATTTTAAAATATTATCATCACGTTACATGAAATTATCCTAAACGACCCTTTTAAATGCTAGTCAAATCCATCTTAAAATACAACTCTTTCAATAATATTCTTAGCTGTCTGTCGAAAAAATGATGACTACAACATAATCATCATTAACCATCATATGCATAGGTGTTCCACCAAACCGTAAACACACTCCAATGTTTGGTTGGTGAGAAATGATTGCAATGAAAAGAAGTTAGGCTAAAAGTGTCGTCTATTATGTCATCCTACCCTGCGAGTCTGCACTACAAAATTTCAATCCATACTTGAAGGTAGTTCAAGAATCGTTACAAGTGGACCATGCGAGATGCTCTTTTTTTTTCCTCTTGAAGGATTGGGAATCCAACTTGGCAATGACGTTCACCCTATTTGTTTATAGGGTTGAAGAATATTGACAAGTATTGTCGAAATTTTCATTACTTTTGGCAAGATGTATGATATCCTTGTTTCATGCCAAAAAAAAAAAAAAAAATGGTGTATCCTCTGCAATACATATTTTCTAGTCTATAAACTTATTAATACGGTCCACTTGTATAGGTCTATGGTCAAATTTAAACAAGCACATAATTCAGGGGTGATAAAATTCATCCCTATTATATTAATAGCTTTTTTTTTTTGGTTTTTTAATTCAGAATTTACAAATGAATATTTTTAATACATGCATAATTTAGAGGGTTGTCTTTATCCGATTTTTTTTGATAAATTTGGAGATTTAACTCTTATTTATATTATGCATATTGAATAAGATTACTCATCATAAATGTAATAGTTGGTTAATTGTTAATTAGTTGGAATTGAGATGTTTAGTTCCTATTTTAGTGTTTGGTTGAGAGATTTACTCAACTAATTGATTGTGTGATTAAAATAAAATTACTATCTTCAACTAACTTTTGATATATTTATATCTGTAATTAATCTAATATAAGTTAAAAAAGTTTATGTGTACAACTAATTGTAAAATTTGGTATGAGAGCCATCTATGTGGGAAACTCCCTTAAAGGAAAGCCCAAGATATAATCTGTTGTAGATATAGATTTATTGAATATATGTTGGAAACTCCCTTAAAGGAGGGCCCAAGATATACTATGTTGTACATGTAGATTGATTGAATTAGTGTATATGTGTTTGTATGTGTGACTATGTGAGTTTCTTGAAACGCGCGACTTTTTCTATCGATGTGGATGCATATGGGCTATTGTCATTTGGGTTTTTTATGGGATGTGAGTGAGATCCAATAGATGAAATGTGTAGCACTGTTACCGCTTAGGGGAGCAGAAAGTCAGGTCGAGTAGCTGTGTCAATTCCAATTGTCGTGAACCATCAAAGCTTTTCCCTTTCCTATGAAGATGATCTTCATCGCGTGGAGTATAAACCTAAGTATGAATAGAGAGCTATGCACGCATGGAGGTAGAGGAAAATTCAGTGCATAATATTAAAGGTTTTGTGTCGCTACCATCACTGAATATCTATAGTCACCATGTCGTTTACAGGGCTGCTGTGATTGCAATGCATTGACCTCTACCATTTTTTATTCGAATGGAACTCACACAACCATATGGTTTGATGCTATGTAGTAGAAAAAACACATGCTTGGTTTCACTTGTTAAGTGCGATGTTGGTATGAGAAAATCTTGTCTCCCAAGCAACTTCTATCACAATTTTCTTTGTATTTTATATTTGAATCTGACATCTATCGGCATGCTTCTATAGGGGAATGTGTGTTGACACTACACAAAATTTGCAAGAGATCTACGAAATGGAATTTTACTTATTTTAGAGGGTCAGTGCAGCACCATGAACCCTTATCACAATGTAGATATTGTTTTATAATGGCAGCACACAACCTCATGTGAATCTATGAATCTAGGTGGTGTATTAGTTAAAATTATTAGCATCATGTAAAATTGGTGATGATGAACTTTCAAAATTAGATACAGAGGTCATTTTGTAATAACTGACTCTAGACACATTCTATATCTAGATAACTCTTTTATACAACTAGTGAATACATCATTTGGCACACATCTATCTTGGTAGATGAGAGCTCATCCATAGAATGTCTTGTACTTCATTTTTATTGCAAATAGGTGATTGATTTTGTTTGAAGCAACTATTTTAAGAGATCCAATGGTGTAAAACTAAATGTGGATGATTGTCCAGATATTTTGGTGGTTCTCGATCTAATGAAGGATCCCTCATTTGTTGAAGACACATGGGAGTGATCTTCTCATGATGTTATGTTAAAAACTTGGGAATTTTTCCAGTACTTGACTTTGGGAGATCTGTGATTCCGGAGTTTGAGAGTGGAACTTGGGAATCCAGTTTGCCAACTACACGATTATTAGGGTTATGAGGCAACTTGACGGAGTTGGATCTATGAGATGTTTCAAACAAGAAGATCAAGTCAAGTACTCATTAAGGGAGGGACTTGGAGATTTAACTCTTACTTGTCTTGTGCACATTGAATATGATACCTCATCATAAATGTAATTGTTGATTAATTGCTAATTAGTTGGAATTGATATATTTTGTTCCTAATTTACTGTTTGGTTGAGAGATTTAATCAACTAACTAATTGTGTTGTTAAGATAGAATTACTATCTTCAACTAATATTTGATGTAAATATATCTATGATTAATTTTATGTGAGTAAATTTTTTTTTGATGTGCAACTAGTTTTACAATTGATAAGTAATTCGTTCTTCAGTTATGAACATTTTAAGAATAGAATTTCCATCAAGTCATTTTATAATATAGTATTAATAAACAACTGAAATTAATCTAATGTAAGTAAAACAAGTTTTTATATGAAACTAGTTTTACAATTTGGTATCAGAACCATCTATGTGGGAAACTCCATTTAAAGAGGGCCCAAGATATAATTTGTTGTAGGGCCCAAGATATAATATGTTGTAGATATAAATTGATTGAATTTAGGTGGGAAACTCCCTTAAGGGACAACCCAACCCAAGGTATAATTTGTTGTAGATGTAGATTGATTGAATTAGTGTAGATATGTTTGTATGTGTGACTATGTGAGTTTGTTGAAATGTGCGACCTTTTCTATCGATGTTGATGCATATGGGCTATGGTCATTGTTATCAAATTATAGTATAAAGTTTCACCACACTCTTCACCACCAAGAGTCATGTTGTTAGTCTATCCACTTGCAAACAAAGATAGGAGCTAGTCGTTTGGGTTTTTGATGGGATGTGAGTGAGATCCAATAGATGAAATGTGTAGCGTTGTTACCGCGCATGGAGGGCAGAAAGTGAGGTCGAGTAGCTGTGTCAATTCCAATTGTCATGAACCATCAAAGCTTTTCCCTTTCCTATGATGATGATATTCATCACGTGGAGTGTAAACCTAATTATGAACAAAGAGGTACGTACGCACGGAGGCAGAGGAAAATTAAGTGCACAATATTAAAGGTTTTGTGTTACTTCCATCACCGAATATCTATAGTCATCATGGCATTTACGAGGCTGTTGTGATTGAAATGCATTGACTTCTATCATTGGTTATTCGAATGGATCTCATGCAACTATATGGTTTGATGTTGTGTAGAAGAACAAATACATGGTTGGTTTCACCTGTTAAGTGCTATGTTGGTATGAGAAAATATTGTCTCCCAAGAAACTTCTGTCACAGTTTTCTTTATATTTTTTATTTGAATCTGCCATCTATCAGCACGCTTCTATAGGGAATGTGTGTTGACAGTACACAAAATTTGCAAGAGATCTGCGAAATGGAATTTTACTTGTTTTAGAGGGTCAGTGCAGCACCGTGAACTCTTATCACAATGTAGATATTATTTTATAATGGCAATGCACAACATCACAGTGCACAACATCTTGTGAATCTATGAATCTGGGTGGCGTAGTAGTTAAAATTATTAGCATAATGTAAAATTGGTGATGATGAACTTTCAAAATTAGATACGGAGGTTATTTTGTAATAAATTACTCTATATACATTCTATATCTAGATGAATTTTCTATATAACTAGTGAATACATTGGTTGGCACTCATGTATTTCGGTAGATGGGAGCTCGTCCATAGAATGACTAGTAGTTCATTTTTTTATTGCAAACAGGTGATTGATTTTGTTTGAAGCAACTATTTTATGAGATCCAATGGTGTAAAACTCAATGTGGATGGTTGTCTAGATATTTTGGCAGTTCTGGATCTAGTAAAGGATCCCTCATTTGTTGTAGACACATGGGAGTGATCTTCTCATGAAGATATGCCCTCATTTTTGGAAGACACATGGGAGTGATCTTCTCATGATGTTATGCTACAACTTGGGGATTTTTTGAGTAATTGACTTTGGGAGATCTATGATTCGAAAGTTTGAGAGTCGAACTTGGGAATCTAGTTTTCCAACTACACTGTTACTAGGGTTATGAGACAAATTGATGGAGTTGGAACTATGAGACATTGAAGACAAGAAAATCAAGTCAAATACTTATTAAGGGAGGGACTTGGAGATTCAACTCTTACTTGTCTTGTGCACATTGAATGAGATACCTCATCATAAATGTAGTTATTGGTTAATTGTTAATTAGTTGGAATTGAGATATTTTGTTCCTAATTTAGTGTTTGGTTGAGATATTTACTCACCTAATTGTGTACTTTAGATAGAATTTCAATCTTCAACTAATATTTGATGTATTTATATCTATAATTAATGTAATGTAAGTAAAAAAAATGTTTTGATGTGCTCTAAACATTTTAAGAATAGAATTTCTATCAAGTCTTATAATAATATAGTATTAATAAAGAACTGAAATTAAATGAGTAGAGGAGTTGAATAGGTTTACCCCAAATGAACGTGAGAGCTCCAAGAAAAGCTCAGACATAGACCTAGGGTTTGCAGATTCACAGGCTTGCAACCTTGATCTACGTGGCTGAACTCGACTATGGCAGCCACTTTGGGAGGGGGAGGCGCAGCCCCCTCCTATCGCAATATTATAACTGGAGAAATATCTTCCACGCAGCAGCAGATGGGAGGCACTCAGAAAACAACACCAGTTTTGGGAGCAGAATGGCAAGCAAAGTCCCCAGGGCAATGCTTGCCGAGAGCAATCAAGAAGCCATGATTCACCATCCCAGCATCATCACTGACTGAATACAGAGGATATATGAAATATCGCACCTTAATCTATAAGTTCATTGGTATTTGGCCAACAGAGAAAGATTTACTGAAATGGATTCAAATAAAATGGCAACCCAAAGGTCATATTGACCTGAAATTTGGGGCCAGAGGGTTTTTTCACAGTTATTTTCACTAATTTGTTAGATAAAGAGCACATTTTTTAAGGCGGTCCCTATTTTTATAGTAATGCAGGGCTTTTTCTCAGGCAATGGGAAGAATGTTATAACCTTGACCAAGAGAAATTTCTTGCTGCACCTATATGGGTTCGTTTGTTTGGTCTGCCAATAGATTTTTAGGCTCCGAACATTCTGGAAGGTATAGGAAACTCTTTAGGAAATTTTGTTAAAATAGAAAATACAACTAGACCTGGCCGATATACCTCTTTTGCAAGAATCTGTGTATACATGAATATATCTGAGCCACTGCCTGAAATGATAGAGTTAGAATATGAGGGTAAAATCTGGAATCAATTGCTCGATTATGAGCACATCGCATTTCGATGTAGGCGTTGTCATGAATATGTCCATCTCTGTAAATCCTGCCCCATGAATATTCCTCAGGAACAATATGTTCCACATCCTCAAAAATCGGATCAGAATAGAACAGAGGAGGAAGGATTCACACCTGTACAAGAAAAAAAAAAAAAAAAATAGATCTTCTAGTACTCAACAGCATAATGCTTCACAAAATAATCCCAGTACACAAGCAGTGAATAGATATTAGGTTCTACAGGAAGAAGGTGAACCATCAAACACTGCCCCACCAAATATAGAGCCTGAAAGGGGAAGTTCAATTGATGAACAGGCTAATTTGAAACCTCAATCTGGAAAAAGGAAAGAAAAATATGAACATACTGAGTCTGAAAAAATCATATTAATCGACCCCCCATCTGATCAAATCCCAATGGAGGCCGAACAGAAAGAGGAGCTAAGTGTGGAAGAAAGGGTCTTAAAACGCCTATTGAATGATTGGAGAAACGTAGATGACAGATTCATACCTATTGAGGAGAAACAATTATACAAAGATACCTTTGAACGGTATTTGACAGTGCAAGCTCATAAGGAAGTTCAAGCTATTGAGAATGCAACAAAAGCCCCAACTCCTCAAAAAACTCCAAAAAAAAGAGGGCAAAGAACTTTGCAAGAATCAATACAGTTAGTAGGTGAAATGCTGATAAATACAGGTAATGTAGTATCGTTAACAACGGTATTCCACCAAACTCCTAAATTTTCTCAATGAAAGTAATCTCATGGAATATTAGAGGCCTTAATAGTAAAGGCAAGTAGAGATATTTAAAAGAGAAATTGCAATCAGAAAAGCCACAAGTTATGTTACTCCAAGAAACTAAAATAACAGGAATCAAACTGAACAATATTCTTCAAAATTTTCGCCCTCACTATGCGGCAATGGAAATTGACTCTAGAGGGACAAAAGATGGAATATTTTTTCTTTGGAATATAGCTGAAATAACAGTGGAAGGCTGGTTTACTTTTCCTAGAATATTATCAGGATATTTTAGAAAAATCGGCTCTCAAGAAAATATCCTAATATCAGCAGTGTATGGCCCTTCGATTCCAGGAGAGCGAGCAAATTTTCTTAATGATATCAAAACACTTCATCAAATGTATCATGAACAATATTGGCTTTTGGGAGGATATTTTAATATCATTCTAAACTTAGATGAAAAAAAAAGGCAAGTTGAGAAGAGAAGATCCTGATATGGGGTTATTCAGAGATCTTCTTTCTTATTTACATTTGGTGGACATTCCAACTGTAAATGGTAAATTTACTTGGAACAACAGGCGGGGTGAAATATTTCAAGTAGCCTCTAGATTGGATCGATTTTTAGCTTCTGAAGATCTGGTTAGCCTAGATGTTTACTATGAGGCTGCAATTCTTCCATCCTTGGGTTCCGACCATTGGCCTATTCGTATAGAAATTGATGTAAAAGATGGTCCTAAGAATCGACCTTTTAGATTTGAGCTCTTGTGGCTTTGAGATCCTCAATTTCTAGAAAAATCCAAGCAATGGTGGTGTTGAGGAGGTAAATCCCCTCTGCGGACAGAGGCGATCCCTACTAGCCCAGCAGGGGTCTAGCAACAATCAGAAATGTTACGACGCAAGTTCCTAGTTACGAATGAAAATACTAGAGATAGAAGCCTACCTGGATTCCAATGCTACGATCTGAAGAAGAGAGCGTTCCCGTTCCTCAGCCTCGGCAGATCACGATCCTCCAACGATTTCCGCGGATGGACACCTGCACATGCAAGAAACAAACAGATACAAGCATAAAATCCGGCATACGTAACTCAATATCAGTCAGAAAGGATATTACTCATATTAACATCATCGAAAACAGAGTGGAACCATAATCGTAATCATTCATTAAATAACAATCGAAGAAAGATTACAACCAATGTTCTGACGTCATGTTCCCCTTCGGATGGGTCTCCAGTCATTCACTTCTCGCAAAGCTCGCCAAGGAAAGGGCAAACCTCTCTTGAGTCTCTCGACGATAGTCTCCTTACTTGAGTCGGCCTTAAGGGAAGAAAGAGGGCTCTTACAGCACAAAGGCTCTTGGGAATTTGGAGATTCAAAGCTTAGGCACTTCAAGACTAGCTTGCCATGAAATTGAGCAGGCTTTTATAGATGGGGAAGGAGGGAGTTGGGATCCCTATTATTGTGGGATTGGCCCTATCAACAAGGAAGGTTCCATGGGAGGTGGCAAAACCACTTCCCTTCCATAGAACTTCCGCAGCCAAATCTCCCAACTCAAGATAGGCAATGGTTTCCGAGTTTGTTGAAACTCAACTTCCGCCATCTTTATTTAAAAAACAGTCCTTAAATTGGGTGGCGCGACTACTGCTCTGGGACAGAGTGCCAGTTGGCGCGACCTCTTTGCAGGATTTTCCCCATTGGCGCGAGTACTGAACTGTCTGCCCGCGCCAATGCAAAAAGGGATGTTTTTCATGATTTTTGCAAGGAGATGTCTTTAGGGCAAATGAAGCTCATGCTTAGAGGAATGCATTGATGATGTTTTCAAGGCATGACAATGTTCACATGTCACAAAATGGGTCCTCCATTGTGCGGGACGGGGAATGGTAGGGACGGTGACAAATTACTGTGTAACAGATGCCCCCTAAAGTATGAGGCCCGAGAGAGAGAGGGGTGAAATGCTTTATGAGAACATGTTCAACTGAAGGCCCGCCGTCGGAAAACCTGCGCAGAAAAATACAACTGATATCTCAAGTACATGATGTATATGTGGTATGGGCGCATCCATCCAGCGAGGATCAAATAAATAGACTCAGGTATGGTCGCAACCATCCAATCAATGAGTCATATACATAATGATAATAATCC
Organism: Pinus albicaulis; assembly: GCA_034641835.2. Lineage (NCBI taxonomy): Eukaryota > Viridiplantae > Streptophyta > Pinopsida > Pinales > Pinaceae > Pinus > Pinus albicaulis. Next base: position 793,198 of record MU968406.1, read on the forward strand.
ACAATCGCAGCCTGGATTACAACAGACACAATCCAGGGTCTTGCGCTCCATCTCGACCCAAACAAAGTACAAGTCCGAGCATGTGAATATGTGAGCTGAAGTCGAACATGCAGGAACATCGTCTGATTACCAGCCAATGATGAAAGCTATTAACAGACGCGAGAGGAACCACCAATAATGACAATGGCCCTCAAGGTACTACAGGTACAATCTACGGCGTGTGAATCAATGAGTTGGCGTCGAACACCCGCAGAATCACTCGATCGGAGGCCAATGATGAAAACCTCACGTCAAATGCGACGAACCTGCCATTGAGGCATGCAGGCTCCAAGGTACCATAAAGGAGTCTCTAGATCAGCTTCCTGGATAATGAGCTGATGTCGACAGGAAGTGACCTTGATCGAAGGTGAGCCATAATGATTCTCACATCATCGACACGAGACAGAGGAACATGATGTTTTGTTGTGAATCAGGATCATATGAGAATCAGAGGAAGGTTGATATTAGCAGAGGCCAACTTCTCTTGAACATATAAACGGCACGACAGTGGACTTGGCAGTATTTGACATCAATAGATCAGAGGTCATGGTGACAAGGCAATGAGAAGAGGAGAGGTCAAAAGGGATTATCCAAACCCATGGAGGCAAAGTGAAGAAACGAGATGAGATGTCCCCAACCCGACATGAATGCTGACAAGTGCCATGTTCAAGAGCGACATACTGCCGACGACAACGACGATGGTTCCATTTTTCCCCCACCATTTCTGGCGAGTACCCCAATTATTTTTTATAACAAGCGTGAAGGGGATAGCATATGCTTGCAATATAAGTCCGCCCTTCGGGCAAATCCATCCTAGTGCATTTAACGAGTCCTAGGAAGGAGGAACTCGGAGAACGTCATTTCGACTGGGTCCGATGTCATCAGGGTTTAACAAGTCTGACAAAGGAAGAACTCGGCGTCTTTTCATGTTTAGAGAGTTTGAAAAGACAGCGGAAAAGTAAACTCCACAGGTCCCTTTTCGTGAATAGTTCCTCAAATCTGAAAAGGTAGAAAACAATATCCGAGAAAACCTCCTAGTCGCGATAGGCTAGGGTATTCCTTTTTCGTAATCGATCCATCCTAGCCTGAAAAAGGGTTAAACGTATACTAGGTAGATGTCGATTCGTGTCCAATTTAACGAGATCGAAACGACAAGGGCCTCGGTAATCTTTTCATGTTTAGAGAGTCATAAAAGAGCTGAAAGATGACTCCAAAGTGACTTTTTCGTGTATTTACCGAGTCCAAAAAAGTATAAAATACAACTCGTTTCCATCGTTAAAGTCGCAAAAACTTGCTGCTGCATATACCAAGCAAGCGTAAAATCCATTTTCGACATAGCATATAAAAATATTTGATAAAAATGACTTTTTACAACTCATTTCATGTCAAAAAGTTATAAATATGTCAAATTAGTAAAAATAAAATTACATTTACTATTTACCTTGGTAAAAAGCAACAGTGGTCCATTTGGAGCAGAAACTTTTGACGGTGATTGCGACAAATCCAGTTGACCATTCAGCTTCTCGTCTGTCACAGGTAAGAGGTGCTCCCTTGCTCTTCATTTTCATCCAAATTTTAATAGTTTTACCCTTTAAATCAGTTTTCTAGAGCCATTTTTGAAAATTTAGGGCCGGGCTCATTGGCGCGGGTATCGGGCACGGACCCGCGCCAATGAGCTCTTTTATACAAAGGGCCCGCGCCACGTGGCGCGACTGTTCACAAAACAGCCACGCCAGCGGCCGAACCTAAAAATACGCCTAAAATTTCGACATTTAGACCAAATTGCATGGAATTTGAGACTCATCAGAGATCTAACTAAGGGTTCATGACCATATGAATGCAGGTAATCAATCAAAATGGAAATTGAATGGAAAGAACGAGAACATGGAGAAGAGGATGAATAAGCCATGCAAAGTCAGGCTTGCATGAATGCACTTAGAAACTGTGGACTGAAAAAGTTCTTCCTCACACCATGTCTACGAGCTCAGCCCGAGCTCCTCCAGTATTTAATCAGTATCTGGGATGAACATGAACAGGTGTTCAGGTTACGAGACTAGGTATTAGAGCTGGAGGTTTCCGATGTTTATTTTATCACTGGATTGTCCCGCAGAGGTTCGATCCCGGTGTTGACTAGAAGCAGACCATCTGGGGAGAAGATGGAAGAAGTGATGGCACGAGTGTGCCAAGGAGCTCAAATAGGATCAGGTAGCAAGAAAGTGGATATCCACACTATCCCTGATCTGGAATTGAGAGTGGTCCTCCATACCATCACGCGGGCTGCTGGGTCGCAAGCACCACACGAGGCCACAAAGGCCCAACTCCTTCTAGCTTCAGAATGCATGAGTCCCCTGCTGTTCGACTGGGCAACAGCAGTAACAATCAATATGAAAAGGCAGCTCACGAAATGCAAACAGGGTAAACTGAAACAGTTCGGTTATGGTTCCATCTTGGTATCGTTCATTCTGGAATGCTTACCAATCTTCCAGGGCCAAGGGGCCGCAGTAGCAGACCCGATACCACGAGAGACACGAATGGCTCGCTGGGCAGCATTGATGCCCAGATTTGGAGGCGGCCAATAGATGTCCTGGAGGCCGAAGTTCTTTAGGTGGTTACGGCGCCAGCTGATTGTCGTGGAAGACTGGCCCTATGCAGGAACTGACTTTACCGGGGATCCAGATCTGCCACTACCAGAAGGAGACGACTGGGACGAGGAGTTGGGTAAGACCTCATGTTTTTTGATTTTATATTTATATGTTTTTTTTGTTAATACACATTCGTCTTAACACATTTTATATATGCATGCAGATGTGGGACCTGAGAGACCAGCTGGGATGTCTCCTATCTCACGGAGGACACAACTCGCCCCTGATCCTCAGGGAGAGGGCACCGGAGGAGAGGAGCTGATCCAGAATCTCGAGGGCATTGCCCACGGGATCCCAGACTATGCTCGGCTGGCAGACGTACCGATGGCATACCAGCGCCACACGGTGGGAGTTCCGAGTCGGATCCACCGAATCCTGAGACGCTTAGTGCGTGCAGTCACATGCTATCATGAGCACCATGCGGATTAGCTCTTAGGATTTATACCACACCTATTTTTTGAGAGACGTATCGTCTCCGGATGTATTTAAGACGACTATGTATATTTTTGACTTTAATGTGACACACTCTATGTAAACATTTCGATATCTATATATATACATATCTATTTCTGGATGGATCTTTCTTTACATGTGATGATGATTTATAAATTGCGCAAATGTCTGTCTAATACCAAATTTGCTATTGCATCTGTTAGTGTATTCAAATGCCTGGGTATATGATGATATGTAATGTAGTCAAAATTCCTTTCCAGTAATCGAATACGCAGATACAGACGTAAGATGGATGGGTTCCTTACCGAATAGTGCCCATTCAGTTGTAACACCACAAGTTGTGAATCTAGATACATGAGCAATTCACGGATACCAAGGTTTACTGCCTCGGTTAATAATTCTAACACAACACTATATTCTGCGATGTTGTTCGTGGTACGTCCTAGACACACTCCTTGCAGGTCGATCAAATCACCAGTAGGATCATAGATTACCCAGGCTGCTGAAGACAAATTCCTGGTACTGCGGGAGGCACCATCCGCGAAACCAACAAATGGATGAAAAGACATCTGCACAACCAGGAAGACCCGATCAACAGAAAGATGTTTACAAAGCACACCACACAATACATGCACACAAATGAAAATCACACACCTATGTACACACACCACACCAAGAAATCACTTCAGGCATAGTACTTTTTAAGGTACAGCCCATTTCTGGGCTACGCCAGCGGAACTCCTTCATAATCTATAAGCTCGTAGGCCCCATTTTTCAAAACGTGCTTTACTATATAGGGCCCGTGCCACATAGGCTGGAGCTTACCGGCTCCAAGCTTATCATGCGCTTGATCGTACAGGAGGACGAGGTCTCCTTCGATAAAAGAACGGGGAGAAACAGATTGATCAAAATGAGTTTTGACCCTCTTCTTTTGTGCTTCGATAATCAAAGTAGCCAAATGACGGGTTTCATCTAACCGTTCCAGATACAGAAGACGTTCTTCCTCGGCAGAAGTACCAGGTAGAAGCTCCACTGCTAATTTCAATGAAGGAATTTCACATTCAACCGACAGAGTGGCTTCCAGACCGTACACCAATTGAAATGGTGTGAATCCAGTTGCACTCTTAGCAGATGTTCGGTATGCCCAGAGAGCTGAGAACAGTTGGAGATGCCAATTGGATTTATGAATACCAACTGTTCGCTGAAGCATAGTGACCAAAACCTTGTTCACTGCTTCAACCTAACCATTCGCTTGAGGGTAGTATGGTGTTGAGCTGTCGTGACGCAAGCCCAACATTGAAGTCAGCTCTACCATCATGTAGTCACGGAAATGAGTACCGTGATCAGTGACGATGGCTTGAGGAACCCCGAACCATGCGATAACGTGGTTGAATATAAATTGAGCAGCCGTTTTCCCGTCAGCAGCTAGTGTAGGCATCGCCTCGGCCCACTTAGTGAAGTAGTCGACGGCGACAATAATATACGCATGCCCCCCGGCCGAGTGAGGGTTACATGTCATAAAATCCACGCCCCATTTCGCAAAAGGGCCGACGGTAATAATGGGATGCAATGGCAACGGCGGCGCGCGCATCTTGTGCTGAAAAATCTGGCATGGATGACATTTACGAACTGCAGTGATACAGTCCTTGAATATGGAAGGCCAGAAATAACCTGCTCGCAGAATCTTCTGGGCAGTAGCATACCCGGACATATGTCCGCCACAGGCGCCACTGTGGCAGTCATTTAAGACCTTCTCAGCCTCTTCCAAGGTTAGGCATCGTCGGAGCACCGAATCCACTCCAACGCGATATAAGGTATCTCCTACTATACGGTAGGGTTGGGACTGATGCTGAATCCGACAGCGGGCAGCTTTATCCAACTCAGAACAAAATGTCAAGGTCTGAAGATACACTATGATGTCACCGTACCAAGGATCACGAGTACTGATGAGGAAAAGCATTTTGTCCGGTATATGGTCTTCAGAGTGTGAGGGAACAGAGTCTGTAGGGAGAGAACATATCAGATCCGCAAAGACCAGTGATTTAGTTGACTTAGCAGTGGTGAACTTCAAGTCAAACTCCTGCAGGATCACAATCCATTTGGAGTACTTGCCCCCCAGTAATTGTCTAGAAAGAATATACGTCATAGGGTTGCAGTCTGAAACCACTGTTATTGTGCGCAAAAGGATGTAATGGCGAAAGCGTTGTACAGCATGTATTGCTGCTAAAGCCAACTTCTCGACATGTGCATAACGCGTTTCCGGGTCGAGAAGGTTCCGAGATAGGTAATAAACAACATGTTCATCACCGTGATCGTCATCCTGCACCAAGACCATGGCTATGGTGCTAAATGCGGCGGCTAGATATAAAGTGAAGTCGCGGTGGTAGTCCGGAGGACGAAGCAATGGAGCATTGACTAGCAACGTCTTCAGCTTCTCAAAGGATTCCTGAGCAATTTCGTCCCAGTGAAAGGGAACGTTCTGCTTTAACAAATGAGTGAATCCTTTGGCCACCTCGGCATAATTCGGGATAAAGCGCCGAAGAAAATTCGCTTTCCCTTGCAGACTCTGTAACTGATACAGGGAGGAGGGTGATTGGAGATTTACGATGGCCTCGGCCTTTAGGGGGTCAAGGCGAATTCCGTCTTTCGAGACTATGAATCCTAAAAGACGGCCAGCGTCAACGCAGAAGACGCATTTATGAGGATTGAGCCTGATATTGTAGCGTCTGCAACGAAGAAAGATCTGGAGGAGATGCTCAGGATGGTCCTCTCGCTTACCCGAATGGGCTGGCAAGTCGTCCAGATAAGGCTGAATGATATGGAAAATGTCATGAAAAGCGTAGGACATCGCACGCTGAAACGTGGCTCCAGTGTTCTTTAAGCCGAACGGGAGTTTTTTGTACGTGAAAGTTCCCCATGGACAGATGAATGTGGTCTTATGTTGATCCTCAGGTGCAATATTGATTTGGTTATATCCTGAGAAACCATCCATTAAGGAATAGATCTCACTCCCGGCACATTCGTCGATGATCTGGTCGATAAATGGAGTGGGATAATTATCCTTTGGACAGGCGCGATTGATGTCGCGATAATCCACACAGACTCGAATTGTACCCTGCTTTTTATCGACAGGGACAATGTTGGACACCCATTCTGTAAGGGGGATGGGATAAATAAAACCCGCGTTCAGAATTTTTTCAACTTCTACCTTGATGGCGGCGGCTTTCCGAGGATGCATGGGACGTAAGCGTTGGCGCATGGGTTTCGCACCTGGATAGGTTGGAATCTCGTGCACTACAATACTAGGGTCAATCCCCGACATTTCCTCGTAAGACCATGCGAAAACATCTCTGAATTCTTTGAAAAGCTCAGTATAGACTTGAATCTCATCGGGAGAACAAGTCACACCCACATGAATATTCTCAATAATCCCTGGTTTAACAGAGATGTCGATTGGAACAGTTTGATTAATGTTACTCAGATTACCCTCCGAAAAAACCTCATGTGTCAAGATCGGTGTTTGAAGAGGAGGGGAAGGAACCTGAGTAGCATAACGCTCCAGAAAATCAGTCATTGCCCCCAAGCTAGGCATAAACGAGGAGCGATGATATCCATCACCCCAAGGCAGCTCCTCAAGAGACATAGTTTCAATGATAGCCTCATCAGAAAGAAAAGTCTCTCTGAGAGGATCAGGTGAATCAGCCTGACCAAGCTAGGGGGATTGGGAGTAGACGTCGAGAGCCACGCTCAAAGGAGCATGCTGAGGAGGCGGAGGATCCAATGCTGCAACAATCTCACAGTAGCTGATCTCTACTGGCGTTAAAGGCATGGATTCTCCAAACTAATATACCTGCTCAGGTGTAGGAATAAGCCAAGGGTCATCAGACCTGGACAACATGTTGACTTGAGCGGTATGCGGTGGTGGTGCAGGAAATATACCCATGAGGACTGGGTCCTTGAAGAGACCAGGTCCTACACTGTCTTGGGGATTCAGAATTTGATCCACGTATGGCACGTTGTTCTCAGAGTTAGAGGTGAAAAATGACAACTGATCCATTGTGACAATCTTGCCCTC